>CM064498.1:37865478-38079932 GCA_032716605.1 Paralithodes platypus | reverse complement strand
CGAAGTAGAGCTTATCATACCCGCAATCTCCGGACAAGTCACGTTGTCAGCCAAATTACCACGGAGCTGATAAGAGCTCTACCAAGTAAAATTAATTATACGATGTAAGAGCGCTTTAATACATGCATATTTGGCACTTAGTTATTCTTTCACTATACAATATTACGCATATACGCATTGTACAGCAAAAGTAAACTCCTACTTACCTATTGTTTTACCCAAAAAAAATCGTCTACTTGGGGCATAGAGCAGAGGTAGGATCAATTATTGAAGCTAGGCCTCAGACGATGCGACGGTGCTTTTAGGGGGGGGGGGATTGGATAGTGTAGCCGTAATTCTGCCCTCCCTTGTACCTCAGTCTCCCTCGTTCTCTGAGCTCTCTCTCTCTCATATTGTGAAGTGATTAAATATTTGAATGGAATGATCCCAGGCTAACTTGCTGTAGATCATAATTTTGTGATTCATTTAGCCGGCCCACTAATGACCGTTTCCAGGCGTGTTGAAGCCTAACCACGAGGAGCACAGCCACAATTCAACTGGCTTTCAGTTTTCCTCCTTATCTACATACTTGAAATAGCACTTTAATGCAATATTCCTGGCTTGACTGACAACGTCGGGGAGAACACAGTGCAGTTCTGCCAGATAGAGGTTATGGCGCAGGAGGACTCGGCGGCATCTTCACCTAACATTCCAGAAAGGACGGGACGGGAACTGACACGGAGTTGAACGTTTGAAGTTTGACATGATAGCAGTCGCAAATTGACAGTTGAGAGAGAAGGACAAAACTCAGCGTTGCCAGATGTAGATACTGCTTACGCGCTTAGATCTTAAAAGTATTTACTTGAACAAGGGCACATGGTAGCTGTTTAACGGAGCAGGCTCCAGTCCTATAACATTTTCTTTCTCAGCTCTCGGTTGCCATGTAGAAAGGTTAGACTTGCTTTGATCGTGTCGTCCAATGTTTTAATAATTTAAATTTATTAAATAAATATTGGACCTTAGATTCTAGCGTGCAATAATTTTACACGCTAGGCAACCCTATGAATGCTGGCTATACTCGCGAGTGACTTTTAGGCATCTACATGTTATCAATATTGGAGGTAACTATTCTAGTGCAGTAGATTGTAGGCTAGGGCCATTTACCTAGTTTGTATTCTTTTAGTTACTATTCTGGGTCAAGCAGATTAAATAATATTTTTTGTGCTGCATGTTGGTACCCCTGATTGGACTACCCGCTTACCGTCGCACAGTGCATGGGCCCAGCTGGGTTAGCTGCCGTATGATAAGGGCTTGAGGTGAAGAAGGCGGGGGGGCCTGTCGAATGAAATGGCACTGTATGAGTATGAGTACATTTTCCAGAAGCTTCACGTGGAGCCGTGACTTTAGGATACCAAAAGATTTCTCGACAGAGTTCTAGAGTGATTTAATCAGGTCAACTGATGCTAAAAAAAAGTAAGGCCCCCATACACGCTTCACTCAAAACTGACGGGGAAGAGTTGTTATTTTAGGAGAAGCGTTTTTCACAAATGGCACCGCAACGCCGTCTATCTATTACATTTATTTGAAAGTTCTATTTAGCCCTTGAAGTTGAATGGTGGCTCAAAAATTACTAATTTTGGTGTCTTTATTCGCCACTAATTTTGGTGTCAAGAAAACCAATGGGATGGCCTCGCATAATTAAAATCAATAATCATATAAATAACTACTTACTGCAATACATTAAGGAAACATAAGAAATAATTAATGAAAATCATATAGGGATGGCATAATTCCATGATTTAGAGCGTCGCCATTAACACCTCCAACATCTTAGAGACTAACTATGATTTGTTGTTAAATCCACTGAGAAACTTTCGGTATCCTAAAGCTCGGTCACGGATGGCTCTCTGAAACTTACTGCAAATAAAGTAATAATATATAATTTCAAACGTGCTAACACACGGGATAGAATAGTTGAGCGTGATCCAATTCCTTGCTTTTTTCAGGTTTGAGTGCAATCTGAATTTGGCGTGAAGACTCATAAGCATGGAACGTAGATGAGTTAGTGATGTGCCTGACCCAGGACCTGGATTAAAATGCATATTATGTCAACATCCCGGTATAGCTGATGATAGTACGGACAAGACATCTGATACAAAGTGGGAGAATCTAAGGAGCAAGTGTTTTCGGTGGAAGGAACTTGATAAATTTCAGCATGCCTATGCAGCAGTGGAGTGGGACAAGGGGCCTAAAGGCCTGTACATGCATAGTAAATGTTACACCCAGATCAGTAGTAATCGCTATATTCAGCAAGCACAGAATCGTAAACGGAAATCTGAACAGGAAGAAGTTCAAGCATCAACTTCAAGTCAACAACTCCCAGGAAATGTGCCTAAAAAGATTCGTTCTAGTACTGGAGTGGTTCATGATAAGAATCTCAGTGTGTGCTGTATGAAAGGACCACAAAAAACCAGTAATCCTGGCAAGTCCAAACTTTTGCTGCTGTCAACAGTAGACGCATGGAACCGGTTCAAGTTGCATACAGTTTGTCTGTCAGATGAGCCTATAAGAGAAAGATTGAATACCCTACTTGCATCTATCCCAGACAGTCGAACGGCGTTTGGATTGGAAATTCGTTATCATCGTGAATGTTGGCGCAATTATGTCAGCAACCCTCTGAAGGAGTCTTTTCCTGATGAAAAAACAGAGCATCTGCAACATGTTAATCTTCGAGAGGCCCAAAATATCTTCTTTCATCATGTCCGTCAAGTTATCTTTGAAGATCATGAAATCCGTACACTGCAAGGTCTTGTAAAGGATTACAAAGGCATTACTTCAAATTATGGTTACTATTCCACAGCAAAGTCCAGTTTCGTGAAGGAAATTCTGATCAAGGAATTTGGAGATGACATAGCATTTCATGAACGAGGTCAGAAGAATGTGAGTGAACTGGTATATGATGCAAGAGCTGCAGGTTCATATCTTGAGGCTGCAATATCCTCTCTAGGTGTAAGTGACGATCAGCTGGTGAAGAATGTAGCTGGGCGACTCAGAGATCAGATCATCAAAATAAAAACTGTTCCTTGGCCTCCATACATACATGAGCTAGAAGAATATGAAGACCTGAATGATCTCCTATTGAAGCTCATCACTTGGTTAAAGCACCCCACAAAGTCTGAAGTCGATGACAAGCCCCAAGTCAGATCAATTGCATCTATTTTGACCAGCTACATCACTGGAAGACGTACTGCATTTGAGACAAACCTCGGTGTACTGCTACATGGTATGACAAAGAGCAGAGAAATGGTAGACATATTACATAAGGATGGCCTGGGAATCAGTTACAATGATGTGCTTTTGCTTAGAGATTTCTGGGCAGTTACTGACCTGAAGCATTCAACTGAGTGTCCTTTTGAACTTTCTGAAGGAACACCGGGCAATATGTAGTCGACAACGACGACTTCAAAAGTGACACTTTGACTGGAAGTGGCCAATCACATCGTACAAATGTCATGTTTGTTCAGCCAGACCTACCTAAGCTAAATCTACCTACCCTAGATGATGATAGACCAGTTGCAAATAGCACCTTGCCTTCGTACCTCTCTGATAGCCTCAAAGAACTTGGGAGCCAGATGCAAAGAATTGAACCATACAAAACAGTCAAGCGTGGTGAACCACCCATCAGACCAATGATAACGGATGAACAACATCTGGACACAGTTCCTGAATAGACATTCGAATGCAGAATGTGTTATCTTGGTTAATGACTCGTACGAGCAAGACTTCTCCATCAAAGATAGTGAACGACAACACCGTAAAAAAAATCAGTCCATTTGCAATGTGTTTATGAAGTCAGAGGACAAATTTCCTTCTAATAGAGACTTTCATGCTCTTCTTGGTAAGCCAGAGAATAAAGTTCGCCTTCAGGCATTTATCAAGGCTGCTTTCAAAAGAAAGGCATCTACAACCACTATTCAGCTCATACACTGTGTTGTTGGCAAACCAGCAAGGAATCTCACCACAGATGAAGTTTTGCAGAATCTCACATACGCCCATGCAGAAGCAGACACAGCTCTGTTCACTCTTTATGGTAAGCTGCGGTCAGAAGGGTATACAGAAGCAGTTGTCATAGACACTGAAGATACTGATAACTACGTTCAGGCAGCCTATGTGGCTCGGCAAATATCAGGACTCTTGTGCTTGAAACGCAAATCTCAGCTGATAAATGCTTGGTGTTTGTGTAGTGAGGCAATGGCGGAGTCTTTGATCCCACTTTATGTTCTTACCGGATGCGACCATAACTCCGGCTTTATCGAATAGGCAAGAAAACTATTGTTGACCGTGTAGAAAAATCATCAGAAGCTCGCAACCTCCTTAAAAGTTGTGGCACAATCATCCCAGTCACACAGGAAATCATCAATGACTTACAGAAATTTGTTATCCGGTACATCTATTGTGACACCAAACACAAGACCCTAGCAGAGGTGAGAGCAGCAAAGTGGTCAGTACTCAAGAAAAAGAAGATGATCAGACTGGTACCTGATTCTGACAGTCTACGACCACACTTAGAGCGCACCAATTACCTCACATATCTGCAGAAGAATTTCCAGCTTCAGAATCATCCATCACCAATTGGCCATGGATGGTACCTTGTAAATGGCTTATGCCTCCCAGTACGCTATACCCAACCTGCACTTCCATCATTCCTGGATCTTCTAAAAACTCCAAGTCATCCACAAATGGAGAGCAGCGATGATGACAGCGGAAGTGATTCTGACAGTTGTGCATCATATTTGTCCTGCAGTGATAGTGCATCTTAATGCAGTAGGTCTCATGTTTTATTAATTTAGGATACCAAAGTTTCTCAGTGGATTTAACAACATCATATTTGTCTTAGATGTTGAGGTTAATGGGACTCTAAATCATGAATTATGCCATCCCATTGATTTTCTTAATTATTTTCTTATTTACTTAATTATTTGGTAATTATTTATTAATTATTTTTTAATTGTGCCATGCCATTGATCTTCTGATACCAAAATTAGTGGGAATAGACACCAAAATTGTAATTTTTGGCCATTCACTTCAAGAAATCGAACTTTATAAAAAATTTAAGATGACGGCGGCGGCCATTTTGAAAAACGTCTAAAATAACAACTTTCCCGTCATTTTGGTGAGGTGTATGGGGGCTTATTTTTTTTAGTATCAGTTGCCCTTGTTAAATTCACTGAGAAACTTTGGTATCCTAAACACGGTCACGGAAACTCTGAAAATGACTCTACTAGTAGCTATATTTAGACGATATTTTGCAGCTTAGGAAGGATCTGGAGTAGTTAAAAAGAGGTGATTGAGATAGTTTGAAGCCTTATTATTGTTAGAGGTCCTTCCTAATCTGAATTAAATCGTCTAATAGTTGCCACAATACAAAGAAAAGGACATTACCGGTACTGTATGGGTTAATACAAAGTTGGAGGTCATACGTCTTGGTTATATTATGAAACAGTGCAGTATTATAGAAGGCCGTGGACAATTAATGATTTACTTTATACTTTATACTTTATACATTATTATAAACTTTTAGGCATAGATAAACATTAAAAGGCATGAATAATTTATAAAGACGATATATAAACCATAGTGTGATATTGAATAATAAAGGGACACAAAGGACAAACACGAAGCTTTAAGGAATACCGGTAGCATAGTGTACAGTAATATATATATATATATATATATATATATATATATATATATATATATATATGTATATACAGAAAACATGAATAAAGTCGCATATTTAATATAGAGCATCGCAGTAATACAGTATAGTCTAATTTATTAATGTCACTCCCAACACCATACACCTCCCAATGAAATTAATTAAAGCATATGATCCACCCGGGATTCGAACCTGGGTTACCAAATACAGATCTTAAACACTCAAACCATTACACCATCAAGACGGTTAAAGGTTAAGTACATGACTACGATTATATATCCATTTATCAAATACTGGATATCAATTTATTCATGTACTCAAACCCAACTGCACACTGAATAGTCTAATGTTTTAAGTAAAAGGAAAGCACATTTTATGGGACACAGATCTCTAAGGACCGACCTCGCTATCAAATAACAGAAACAAAATGTAATGAAAGGTAGGTAGATACTACCACGGTAGGTAAGTAGGTTAAAAAAAAGTTGGGTGTACGGAAAAATTCGTACAGGTAGGTAGGTAGGTAGGTAGGTAGGTGGGTAAGAAGGTAGGTAGGTAGGTAGGTAGGTAGGTAGGTAGGTAGGTAGGTAGGTAGGTGGGTAAGAAGGTAGGTAGGTAGATCGTAGGTAGGATCAGCTTTAATGAATGAGTAAGCGGCTAAGCACACAGGGTTGGGGTGTAGGGGGGGGGGGGGCTTAACGTATGCACAAAACCTTAAATTATTATATATTAGTAAAAGAGAGACTTATTAAGGGAAGATGGACCGTTATTTTGGCCTATTAATTAATGTATCCCAATATTTCTTAGTTTCCTCGCTAGACCTCCATCAAGCTTAGAAGAACATCCCCTAGACCCCCCTTCAAGATAAATTTGTAAATTTGTCGGTAGAAAAATTTGGTTACTTTTATTTGTTTTTAATTTCAGGCTCGCCAGGAAAAAAATCGACACCTAAATGGCACGAAAGGTTTTAAAATAGCCAAACTGCTGGACCGAACGTCTTATAATCTCAAAATAAATTGGCCATAACACGAGGGAGAAAGGGGACCAGAAAAACGACCCATTTCCACTTAACCCCCTAAATATTAGTTGTGTGTGTGAGTTATAATGTCTTCAACTATTCATTTTGTCCGTCTATATTTTGTCCCATTACTTTTCATTCTCATCTAAAAATATACCACCGTACCTTTTAGGATGCTGAAGATATTGCTCTGATAACTGTCTTCGTGGTGCAATACATAAGTGTGTTGATTTTCGGTGTGAGCGTCCTGGGTTCGAATCCCTGGACTGCCACATGTGTTTGTAAATTTCATTAATCGAGTTTAGGAGTAAAGTTGGTTAGTGGAGAGAACATAATAAATAATATATATAATAACATTATATATATATAACAGTATAATATATATAATAAAATGATATATATAACATTATAATGTATATAACAATATTCAAAACCCGTGAGAGTGGCATTATGTAAGATATAATTGCTGGCAGACTGAAGGAGAATAAGATGGAAAAGGGAATGTTGATATATACAGTATACAAACATGGAAGGTTAGAAAGGAATGACCTATGAGACAGAGGAGGTAAGCTATTAAGGGGAGCTGGGTCGCTTTTCTGGTCCCTCTTCTTCCTCATGCTTAGCCCCATTAGCTTTCAGATTTTAGACGTTCAGCCCATTAGTTTGTCGATTTTAAGACCTTTTGCCCATTTTCTTTGTCAATATTAAGACTTTTCGTGTCCTTTAGGTGTCAATTTTCTCCTGGCGAGGGATAGCGAGCCTGTAATTTAGGAGGAACCGGCCTTCAGACATTTTCTACCGAAAAATGTACAAACATATCTTGAAGGGGGATCCTGGGGTTGTTTTTTAAAGTTTGATAGAGGTCTACGGAGGAAACTAGAACAAAACATGAACAACATCGACCAAAAAGTGAACCATCCCCTCTTAAGGTAAATAGGAATTAACGATAGGTACAGAAGCAGTTATAAAGGTCAAGTGTGTGTGTGTGTGTGTGTGTGTGTGTGTGTGTGTGTGTGTGTGTGTGTTTATGTGTGTGTGTGTGTGTGTGTGTGTGTGTCTGTTTGTGTGTGTGTGTCAGTTTGTGTGTGTGTGTGTGTAAAGAGAAAGATTATGAAAGAAGAGCGAAAGGAAGGTCAGAAGGTCAGAAGAAAGCGAGGAATAAGAGGATAGGGTGCAGTGATGAAGGAGAGAAGAAGGAAGGGAGCATGATGTGAAGGAAATAAGTGAAGAAGGAAGGAAAGAAAGAACTGGGAGAAGGAGATGGGAAAGAAAATGGAGGATGAAAGAAGGAAGAAAATAAGTAAAAGAAATTATATAAATAGTGAGGAACAAATGAAGGAAGAAGGGAGGGAGAGAAAAAAACATATGCAGAAAGAAAAGGAGGAAGGGAAGAAGACAAAACAAGGAGAGAAAGGAAGACAAATAACAAAAAAAGTTAAAGAAAAATATGAGGAAATACAGAGGGAGGGAGGGAGGGAGGAGAGGAGGAGAAGGAGGAGGAAGGAGAGGAAGAGGAGGAGGAGGAGGGAGAGGAAAGAGGAGGGGAGGACAAAGGAGCCAGCACTGAGAGTCTAATTATTCTTCATTAATTATTCAGAAACCAATTCATTTGTCGCATAGCATAACACACCGGCTAATTACCTGTGTGTGTACCTGTGTGTATATGTGTGTGTGTACCTGTGTGTATATGTGTGTGTACGTACCTATGTGTGTGTGTACGTGTACCTGAGTGTGTGTGTACCTGAGTGTGTGTGTACCTGAGTGTGTGTGTGTGTGTGTCTGTGTGTATGTATACAAAGGAGTACAAAGGAGTACAAAGGAAATCAAGCAACAACAGATCTAGTGACTCTTCTAGGTTGCTTGTCCTCCAAAACACTGAGGATCAAGTGTCCAAACAGTGGTTTAGAGTGGGTAAGGGAACATTGGAAAGGGAATTACTGCCCTGGAACTAATGTCTGTGGCAGGATTAGGAAGTTAGTAGGGGACAGATGGGTTAGTAACTGAGGGGGGGATAAAATAACGTTATTCATTTACAAACGCAGTCAGTCGCGGGTTTGATGCGAGATATTTGTCTAGGCGGAGTTTAAATGAATCAACGGTGATGCAGTCTATAACGTTTCGGGGAAGCCCATTCCACAAGTTGACAACTCGATTGAAGAAGAAATTCTTAGATTCGTTTGAGTTAAAAGATTTACCAATAATTTTGCAACCGTTTCCCCTCGTGTAATTAGATTGGTCGATAGTGAAGTACTTACTACAGTTCATATTGTCGATGCCTTTGATGATTTTGAACACTTGAATTAAGTCACCTCTTAATCTGCGCTGGGTTAAAGGAAATAGATTTAATTCTCTAAGACGCTCTTCGTATGGTTTGTTCTTTAGGCTAGGTATCATTTTGGTAACTCTACGTTGAACTCGTTCTAGCTTGTTTATATCTTTTTGGTAATAAGGGCACCAGGATTGAACGCAGTATTCCAGAAGAGGGCGGACTAATGAATTGTAAAGGGTTAGGATAACTTCTTTGGATTTATGCTCAAATGACCTGCCTATAAAGCCAATTATTTTGTTTGCCTTCTTAACAACTTCTGAACATTGTTGACTCGGTTTTAGGTTACTCGATATTGTTACTCCCAGATCGGTTTCTCTGTTTACATTCTTAAGCTGAGTGCCATTCATCGAATAGTTTGCTTTCTCATTTAGGTATCCGATATGTAGTACTTTACATTTATCCGCATTGAAACTCATTTGCCAAATTTGGGCCCAACATGACAATTTATCTAGATTGTGTTGCATATCGTCAACTTGTTCTTTTGAGAGTACGCTATTTGCAATTTTTGTATCGTCAGCAAATTTTGAGATTGTACAGGTGAGACCCTCATCTATGTCGTTGATGTAAATTAGAAAGAGAATTGGTCCTAGTACCGATCCCTGGGGTACCCCGCTACTTACATTGGTCCATTTTGATGCCTTACCGTTTATGACTACTCTTTGCTTTCTGTCGCTGAGCCAATTTTCTATCCATTTCAACACACCGTCTTGTATTCCATGCGCTTTTAGTTTTAGCAGTAAACGTTTGTGGGGAACTTTGTCAAAGGCCTTTTGAAAATCAAGGTATATAATATCTACAGCTTTACTCTCATCGTAGAGGTTGAGGATAATTATATACCTGTGTATGTGTAACTTAATTTCTTCCTGGGGAGGTGTGGTGGAGTGGTCTTGCCACTTGACTGGTAATCCAATGGACCCAGGTTCAAATCCCTATATGTCAATGGGAAGATATTATTGGGATGGAATTTGTGCTGTACCAAGTATCAGTGCATTACCACAAAGCCCACCGAAACGCCAAATAAATACCCTCATTGTTCCCTGATTAAATAGCACTGTATGAATATTCCCGTATTCGAAATATGCTATAGGGGGGGAAATGCCCAGTGAATTCACTGATCAATAGGTGGCGTTCTGGGAGTGAGGGTCCGAGTCTAGGAGGTGAGACAGTGAAGCACTGGAACGAGGCAGCTTCAGAGATGGGGCTGCTTCGAGCCGTGAGCAACTAAGCCCCATGCATCCTGCGAAGGGAAGATGGCAGGGGCTGGTTGCAGCTAAAAATTGCTTCACATACTGTATCTCACCCCCTAGACTGGAACTAGACCTCACGGGCTTGGCTTCTCCGTTCAATGTAGAACGGTTGAATGTACTGGCTCTCAGCCTATGCCCGAGAGGGAATAGTTGGAATATAGAAGAAAAACATTTTTATGTGTATGTACACGTGTTTGTTACTCAGTTACTTGTTCGTCAAGGGGAATCCACGCAATGAGAGCTAAGCTCATTATTATCGCGCCTCCTTAACTGGGAATGTATTGCGTGAAATGCATGTTAAGTGTTTTATGTACTGTTGGAATGGCTGTGGATGTGTGTGTAGTCTGTATTTTAGCCAATTGGCGACATTGGAAACGAAGGCTTAGGGTGGATCTGTATGGTACCATTCTCACTATAGACGGTACCGTCTCGCCCGAAGGCTTAGGTAGCCATCAGCTTAGGTGAACCATATGATACCCATCTCGCCTTGTACCATTTTTGCCAACCCCAGATGGGACGTCACAACGTCGTCCACTTATTCCAGGTACCTATTTACAGCTAGGTGAACTGAGGCTAACACATGAAAGGAGACAAGCCCAATTTGTCTCCGCCCGACCGGGGAATGAACCCCCGACCCCTCGTGTGTGAGACGAGAGCTCTACCTACTAGGCTACGGGCTGTGTGTGTGCGTGTGTGTGTGTGTGTGTGTGTGTGTACCTCTGTGTGTGTGTGTATCTGTGTGTGTGTGTGCATGGGGGCGATTCATTTGTGACCACCCCTTCGGGGATCATGACGTATGACAATAGATAGATAGACGTCGCACCAGATAGTGTTAATAGGCCTCATGGGTGCCTCATTAAGGGAGTCAGGTAGGGGAGTACATTTAGGATCTTACTTCATCCAATCAGTAGCTGAACAGAGCAGAGAAGCAGACAATAACTTAAGGGGAGGCAGACCGTTTATTTGGTCTATTAATTCATTTATTCATATATTTTTGTAGTTTCCTCCCTAGCTTAGAAAAACACCCCTAGACGTACCCCCCTTCAAGATAAATTTGTACATTTTTCGGTAGAAAAATGTCCCGGTCTAAGGCCGATTCCTCTTAAAATTGCAGGCTCGCTATCTCTCGCCAGGAAAAAATCGACACCTAAATGGCACGAATGGTCTTAAAATTGACAACGAAATGGGGCGAAAGGTGTTAAAATCGCCAAACTAATGGGCCGAACATCTTATAATCTCAAAACTTGTGGGGCTAAACCTGAGGGAGAAGGGGGTCCAGAAAAAACGGTCTGCCTCCCCTTAAAGGAGACTAGCTTACATTTCCCAGACAGGAATTATGTGTATTAATGGCACCCAGAACGAAAGGATTAAACATACCATTTGAGGAGGAGCGCATTGTTCACAACGTTTGGCAAAAAGCTTCTTTAACTCACTAACTTAGTCACCTGAAGAAGCTCTTTGCGAAACGTTGTCGATAAAGTGCTCCTCCTCAAATGGTGTTTTTATAAATGGTATAAACTTTCCGGAGGTCATTCTACAGCAGATCGAAACATGACCCTTTCAAGATCCGATTACGCATTTTGTTCTGTTTTCTGTCAATTATTAGACGATTTTATTCAGATTAGGAAGAGTATATGGAAGTCAGAGGGTTAATTGAGATAGTATGTGCCCTTATAAATCCCACATATCCTTCTTAAGCTGTCTCAGATCGTCTAATGATAGCCAGAATAACCTGTCAAAATGTATCATAATCTTTAAAGGGTTAATCATGTGGAAGTAACTGGGCCTGTCCTGTACTGTAGACGCATATACAGTAGATAGTCTATTCGCTGTAAGTAGGCGAGAAATCATGACCTCTAACCTCTGGAACTAAAAAAACGACTAGAGTAATCGAGCTAATATTTCTACCATTTGGGAAGAGTCAGTCAAGGAATAGATGTAGAAATTTACAGCCAATTTGATCTAGCCCTTGTTGAGTTATAGAGGTTAGAGGTTATGATTTCTAGCCTACTTACAACGAATAGACTATAGTATAATTATATAAGCCTGTATGTGTAGTATGTGTACCTGTCTATCTCACTGTCTCTCCCTGTACTGCTCCTGTCTCTACCTCACCTTAATTGGCCTCATGTCTGCCTCATTAAGGGAGACAGGTAGGGGAGGAAATTAAGGAGGTGGGTCTGGAGTGAGAGAGAGGGTGAGGGGGGATGATGGAAGTGGAGGATAGAAGTGGAATTAAATACCAGGTGGAACTAGAGAAATAGTGGACATAAGAGTGGAAAGGGTAGACGAGGAGAGAAAGGACAGAGAAGTAAAGAAGAGAGGGCGATGAGGAAGAGAAACATGGACAAGAAGGATAGAGTCTAGGAGGATAGAAGCAAAGTACATACCCTCTATAATATATACTTTGGATAGAAGTGGGAGTAGAAAGATGGAAGGAGAGCGATGAGGGACATACAGGAGGAATGGGTGGACGATAAGAAGTTGGAGTAAAGAATAAGAGTAAGAGAAAGATGAAGGCGGGAGTAAATGAGGATAGGGAGGGAAGGAGAGGATAGGAGGTGGAAGGAGGTAATAATGGGCATAATAAAGAAGGAGCAGGTAAAATAGAAGCTGAGTGAAACAAAAAATATGCAAAAACGGAAGAGGGAAGATTAAGGGGGCTGACCTGTTTTTTTGTTTTTCTCCTTTTCTCTCTTTCTCTGGCTTGTATCCATTCGACCCCATTCAGCCTACTGTTTTAAGAAGTTTATCCCCATCCAGGTGTCGATTTGTTCCTGGCGAGCGACAGCGAGCCAGCATTGTATGAAGAACTACAGCTTCGCCAGAAACATTCTTCTATCGAAAAATGTACAAATTTAGCCTGCTGGCAAGTTGGGTTTTTTAATATGCTGGCTCGCTACCACTCGCCAGGAAAAAATAAACACCTGGATGGGGATAAACGTCTTAAAACAATAGGCTGAATGGGCCTGAATGGACACAACCCAGAGAGAGAAGGGGAGAGAGAGAAGATAAAAAACCCGAAGTGACTACAACGTGAATCAAGCGGAACACGAAACAAATAACAAAAAGTCAAAGGAAAAGGATGAGTAGAAGAGAAACAAGGGTATAAGAAACAAGGAAAACAACAACAAGATAAGAAATGAGCGCAAGCAAAGGGAAAACGGGAAGAAGAGAAGAAAATCTATTGTTATTAATTCACTCCAACGCCAAACACCTCCCAATGAAATTAATAAAAGCATGCGATTTGAAAGGAGAGATTAATTGTAAGTAGGAGACATGGAAACAAAGAGCAAGTTATTGAACGGATAAATATACAATAACAAAATAAAGTAGGAGAGGGAAGGGTAGCAGAAGACAATATAATACCGTATATAAAAGAGGAAGAGGAGAGAGAGAGAGAGAGAGAGAGAGAGAGAGAGAGAGTGAAAGAGAGAGAGAGAGAGAGTGAGTGAAAGAGAGAGAGAGAGAGAGAGAGAGAGAGAGAGAGAGAGAGAGAGAGAGAGAGAGAGAGAGTGTGAAAGAGAGAGAGAGAGAGAGAGAGAGTGAGTGAAAGAGAGAGAGAGAGAGAGAGAGAGAGAGAGAGAGAGAGAGAGAGAGAGGAAGGATTTAAGGGGACAGTGGTATTTTTTTGGGGGGGTCTATTTATTTATATATTCATATATTTTTTAGTTTCCTCGCTGGACCTCCATCAAGCTTTAAAGAACACTCCCTAGACAGGATAAATTTGTACATTTTTCGATAGAAAAATTTCCCGGCCGAAGGCCGATTTCTCTTAAAATTATAGGCTCGCTATCGCTCGCCAGGAAAAAAATCGACACCGAAATGGCACGAAAGGTCTTGATATTGATATAGAAATGGGACGAAAGGTTTTAAAATCGAAAAACTAATGGAACGAACTTCTTAAAATCTCAAAACTAATTGGGCTAAACATGAGTGAGGAGGAACCAGAAAAACGGCCCCTCTCTTCTTAATGGGAGGGTATAGAAGAACAGGATGAATCGGAAGTACAGTCGCGCTAATAAGTCATGTCTGGGCACCAAGTATGTTTTGATAAATAATTGGTATCGGCAATATCTAAGCTTCATTTCTTCATATCGAGTGAAATATACAAACATATTCCTACACTTACCCGCCCTATTCAACATCTGACAGACATTAATACAGCACAGAGCAAGCCAAACGTAATGACAGCTGGGACTTATTTGCGCGACCGTACTAATGAAGAAGACAGTCCATAGATGTAAGAAGGAAGAGGTGGGGAGAAGAGAAGACATGGAAGATTGAAAGACACAGATGTAGGAATGAAAGGGAATAAGGATAAATAAAGATAATGACAGAAGCAAGCTATGTGAAGAATGAATTAAGGGGAATGGATCACCTTTTGATCGATTTTTTCATATATTTATTATTGTTTCTAGTTTCCTCCATAGACCTCCATCAAACTTAAAAAAACACATCCATTAGATCCCCCTTGTAGATTAATTTGTACAATTTTCGGTAGAAAAATTTCCCGGCCGAAGGCCGGTTCTTCCAAAATTACAGGTTCACTATCGTTCGCCTAGAAAAAAAATAGACACCTAAATAGCACGAATGGTCTTAATATTGACAAATAAATGGAGTGAAAGATCTTAATATCGACAAACTAATGAGGCAAATGTCTTAAAATATCAAAAGTAATGGGGCAAAACATGGGGGAGAAGGGGTACAGGAAGGTAAAGCGATTATAGTAAGAGGGAAAGAGAAGAATGGGAAGTAGAGAGGATGACAAGGAAATTAATGTAGAAGAACAAAGGACGGTAAAGAACTGAACTTGGAAGGGAACGAAAGGAGAAGAGAGTACCAAAGATGACGTAGAAAAGGAACAGAAAAAGAAAGGAGAATAAAGGATCTGATAAAATAACTATGTAACTAAGAAAGGAAGGAAGAGAGGTGAAGAAGAGGATAAGATGAACAATAAAGAAGAGAACATTGTGAAAGAAGGTGGAAGGAAGGAAGAGCATAATTAGAGACGCAAGCTACGGCCAGAGAGAGATATGGAGAGACCTATATGACTAATAATGATACCGTTATTAACCCCTTCTGTACCGGACACGTCTTTTTAACAATATTTTGGACGCTATAAGACGTGTTTGATTAATTCTATAAAGGGCCACCTGCAATTAACAGGCTTCGAACTATCTCACTTACCCATTTTTAGTACCGCAGATCTTTCTTAAACTGCACAACATCTTCTACATACAGCTAGAATGAAACTAAGAAGACGTCGCCGGTACAGAAGGGGTTAAGGTAAGAATATGAGGACATTATGGTACGAGGGAAATAAACTGAAGGCAAGACAAATTTCATGACAACATCTAACGAAAAACTATCAGAAAGTGAAAGATGGAAGATGCAGAGAATGGTATAATAATTATAAGATGAACACAAATAATTATAGAAAATAGCGCGAATGTCCGAAAATAATAGAAGCTAGCGGTTAAATATAATTGGGAGCATTGTAAACCAAACAATATAGGAAATACCTAGTAAAACAAAAGACAAAGGGAGAAATAAAGATGTTTTTGAAGAATATAAGGTACCGGGTCTGAAATTATAACGCAGGTCAATGAAATGAAAATGTGATTAAGAGAGAGAGAGTGAGTGTGTGGGGAGGGGGGAGGGGGGTAGAGTAAATAGGCGTGTGAGAGAGTAAAGGGTTACTCAGCTGGCACTTCCCACGCACCTCTCTCTCTCTCTCTCTCTCTCTCTCATATATATTCACATTTTCACTTTATTTAACTGCGTTCTATATTCTTAACTTAGTATTCCTGAAGTATACACTCTAAAAGTATATTAACATCACCATTTAACGCCAACACATGTGGCCAAGTGGTTAGGTCACCTAGTGTTCAGGTGTGTGTGTGTGTGTGTGTGTGTGTCTGTGTGCGCGCTAAAGAGATATAGATATATATATACTGTATACCGGGTATATATATATATATATTTTTTTTTGTTTTCATCTATTCGTTGATATATCTTAGTTTAACGATATTTTGCATTTATCTTCACATAGTGCTATAGAGTTTACGCAGGTTCTATCTAGTGTCCTTTTTAACATCTGTCTATGTACTTCATCGTTGCCCCATAGGAAACACAATACTTCCCTATTATTACCGCCCTCCCCCCTCTGTGTGGCCAACAACTGCTTCCCCTCAATTACTCCTAGCTCTGGCTTCCCTCTGGTCTTATTTATTTCCTCTTCCGTGCTTTTATATATATATATTTTTTTGTTTTCTCCTTTAAGGGGGTAGTGCTTGTTTTTTGGTCTGTATTTATATCTATTTATATATTTTCTAGTTTCCTCGCTAGACCTCCACCAAGCTTAAAGAAACACTCCCAAGACCCCTTTTTAAGATTAATTTGTACATTTTTCGGTAGAAACATTTCCCGGCCGAAGGCCGCTTCCTTCTAAAATAACAGGCTTGCTATCGCTCGGCAGCAAATAATCAGCAGCTTAATGGCACGAAAGGTCTTAATATTGGTAAAAGAAATGAGGCGAAAGGTCTGAAAATCGCTAACCAAATGGGGCGAGTCTTAAAATCTCAAAACTAACATGCTAAACATGAGGGAGAAGGCGGTCCAGAAAAAGCGACTACCTCCTCTCTTTTCTTCCCGTATATATTCTTCCCTTGCCATGCTTATATATTATACGAGTTTATCTTATCTCTCTCTGACTCTCCTTTAAGGGGGGTCACCGGCATTTTTTTTTTATCTTTCTCTCCTTTTCTCTCTTTCCCTGGCTTGTATCTATTCGGCCCCATTCAGCCAACTGTTTTAAGACGTTTATCCCCATTCAGGTGTCGATTTCTTCCTGGCGAGCGATAGCGAGCCAGCATTGTATGGAGAAATCAGGCTTCGCCGGAGACACTTTTCTATAGAAAAATGTACAAATTTAGCTTGCTGTCAAAACAAAAAATATATAGCCTATGCTGGCTCGCTAACGCTCGCCAGGATAATATTGACACCTGGATGGGGGTAAACGTCTTGAAACAGTAGTCTGGATGGGGCCAAATGGATACAAGCCAAAGAGAGAGGGAGAGAAAGAGAAAAAAAGAGGTGGGCCCCTTTAAACTTACCCATCTCTCCCCGTCCCTCTGTTGCCTCATAACTCCTAATGTTTTCCTCGCTTGGTTGTATCGCTTTACTTATTTGCCTTCAACTTATTTGTATCCATCTTTTCTGCCTGTTTTTGTTGTCAATTACTGTCAATTATATGTCTCCCTGTCTATTATCAATGTCATATCCTTTACCCCTGTTTTTTGTTCTGTATCCCTGTCTTTTTTTTGTGTCTGTATCCCTGTCTTTTTTTGTTCTGTATCCTTGTCTTTTTTTTCTTCTGTATCCGTCTTTTTTTGTTCCTGTATCCCTGTCTTTTTTTGTTTCTGTATCCCTGTCTTTTTTTGTTTCTGTATCCCTGTCTTTTTTTGTGTCTGTATTTCCTTCAGTCGGTCAGTTTTTCGCCACTCCCCTTCACCATTTGTTTTCTTCTTCTCCTCTTTCTATCCTTCCTATTATTTACCTGTCCTAAGGGGAGGTAGACTGTTTGTTTGGTCTATTAATTCATGTATTCATATATATTTTTTTAGTTTCCTCCCTAGAACTCCATCAAGCTTAGAAAAACACCCCCTAGACCCCCCTTCAAGATAAATTTGTAAATTTTTCGGTAGAAAAATGTGCCGGCCGAAGGCCGGCTCCTCTTAAAATTGCAGGCTCGCTATCGCTCGCCAGGAAATAGTCGACACCTAAATGGTACGAAAGGCCTTAAAATTGACAACGAAATGGGGGGAAAGGTGTTAAAATCGCCGAACTAATGGGCCGAACGTCTTATAATTTCAAAACTAGTGGGGCTAAACATTAAGGAGAAGGGGGTCCAGAAAAACGGACTTCTTGCCCTTAATTGTCTTGTGTTTTGTGCTACTGTACTGTAGATTGCTCAATTATCTTCTCCATTATTTACTCCTCATTCTTCTATACTTTCGGAAATTCATCTCTCCTTTCTTTTGGCCCTTAGTTTAAAACATCGTGAAGGGATACACTCTCCCCTTCCTGGTGATAGCTTTATTGAAGTAAGGAAAAGAGAGCCCTGTTCCATATATTACAATCTCTCTCTCTCTTTCTCTCTCTCTCTCTCTCTCTCTCTCTCTCTCTCTCTCTCTCTCTCTCTCTCTCTCTCTCTCTCTCTCTCTCTCTCTCAAATTTAATATATGTGTCATAGTACAGTTAATTAAGGTCGTAAAAAGGGTCTGACAAAATCTGTCAAAATACAGCATCAGATTATCAGTATTATTCTGCCAAACGTCGTATTGATATACCTGACCGTGACTATACTCGGTTTATTTTCATATGACGATAAATTGAATCCCTTAGCAGCAACTGTCTCAATACTGTATGGGCAAATATGAAGCTATTGTATCATTGCTTCATTCTAAGATCAAGTTTATATAATTAGCACCATATTTCACTGCAAAATCTTCAAAATAACTGAGAAATTTTGATGGGAACTTTGCAATTTACCGCCAGTTGAAAAGAAACAGAGTATAGATAGATACATTCATGATCAATTGTTGACCATGAATACTATTAATTGTCTGTGTACTCTACCCACACTCCAATGAGTGTACTTCTAGACCCCCCCCCCCCTCTCTCTCTCTCTCTCTCTCTCTCTCTCTCTCTTCACAAATTATAACTTGTCAACTACACACACACACACACACACACACACACACACACACACACATTCTACAAGTCCTACTTTGAACTTTTACAAAACAATAGTCACAGGCACTAAAGAGAGAAATATCACATACATTTTTACATATAAAAGACTTACTTTTTCTTTCGTCGACCTCACTCTCTTCCTTCTTCCTTTCTTTCTCTTATTACAAGTCTTTCATTCTAATTTGCTTACCGTTCTTAAGGGAGGTCACCGGCTTTTGTTTTATCTTTGTCTCTTTTTCTCTCTTTCCCTGGCTTGTATCCATTCGGCCCCATTCAGCCAACTGTTTTAAGACGTTTATCCCCATCCAGGTGTCGATTTCTTCCTGGCGAGCGATAGCGAGCCAGCATTGTATGGAGAAATCTGGCTTCGCCGGAGAAATTTTTCTATCGAAAAATGTACAAATTTAGCTTGCTGTCAAAACAAAAATATATATATGCTGGCTCGCTACCGCTCGCCAGGAAAATATTGACACCTGGATGGGGGTAAACGTCTTAAAACAGTATGGTGAATGGGGCCGAATGGATACAAGCCAAACAGAAAGGGAGAGAAAGAGCAAAACAAGCGAAGTGGGCTCCCTTAACTTACTTGTCTTTACTTTTTCTCTCACATAATTATCTCCAACACGATTAGCTTACTAGAATTGGCCTTGACTTCATGATTGTCTTCGCTTTTCACTTTATCTGTTTCCTTTTAACTTCCCTCTCCCTCCTTTATCCCTCCTTTCCCTTCCCTCTAGTTATTCTCACTTCTCCTTTCCTCTCCTCTCATCATTGCTGTTTGTCCTTCTTCTCTCGTTCATCTTCTACGTTCGCTCTTCCTTCTTTCTTCCTTTTCCCTCTCCCATTCCTGTCTCTTTTACTTATCTCGTTCGTGTGTCTCCTCATTTCTGTCTACATTATTTACTGTCGGTTCTCTTATTTCTACCGTTTATCTCCGTCCTTATTTGTATTATCTCTCGTTGTATTATTCCTCTCTTTTGTATTATCTCTCGTTGTATTATTCCTCTCTTTTGTATTATCTCTCGTTGTATTATTCCTCTTTTTTGTATTATCTCTTGTTGTATTATTCCTCTCTTTTCATCCTTATTATTCCTCTATCTCTCTTCCATAGTATTTGTTATTTACCTTCCCCCCTTCGCTCTTACTCACTCTCACTCTCACCCTCACTTACTCTTACACACACATTCTCTCTCTCTCTCTCTCTCTCTCTAGATATATATATATATATATAGATAGATAGATAGATACACACACACGCAACACTCCTCTCTGTTCCTTTCTCTCACTTTCTCTCCATTCACTACTCTCTCTCTCTCTCTCTCTCTCTCTACCCTCTCTCTCTCTCTTCTTCCCTTCCTCTTTCCCTCCCTCCCTCCTCTCCTCTCTCCCTCTCCCCATTGACCACTCAGGGTCTTTTGTAACTTAATAATCACGCTGTTGATTTTATGGAGGGCAATAAATCCGTGGCTTTGTTTCAGTCACAAAAGGGAGAGAAAAGGGAGAGAGAGAGAGAGAGAGAGAGAATATGTGTGTGTGTGTGTGTGTGAGTGTCTGTGAGTGTGTGTTTATACATTTGTGCGTGTGAGTGTTCATGGATATTTGCGTACGTGCGTGCTTGAGTGAGAGAGTGAGTTGGAGACAGACAAATAAGAGAGCACAGCCGATGAAAGGAACAACACACTGAGTAGACGAGAACCGCCATTACCACGTCCAAACACACAGACACATGACCCGAAGCATCATTCAAGGTACTCGGCCATAATATTAATCGTAACTTAACCCCTGCAATACGAGAACCTCTTTTTGTAGCGTTCTGGTTAATAGGGGTGGCCTTCTTTTTATCTCTTTCTTGGTTGTATCCATTTGGCCCCATTTAGCCTACTTTTTTCAGACATTTTCCCCCATCCAGGTGTTGATTTTTTCGTGGAGAGCGATAGCGAGCTAGCATTTTATGGAGAAATCCGGCTTCGCCGGAGAAATTTTTCTATCGAAAAATTTACAAATTTAGCCAGCTGTCTAACTCATTATCCAAAATATAAATAAAGTATAAATCGAACCTGGATGGGGATACACGGCTTAAACCGATAGGATGAATGGGGCCAAATGGATACAACCCAGAGAGAGAAAATAAAGTGACCTCAATATAAGGCGATCTTATTTAACTTCTGTAAGACCTCAACACTATAAAAATGTAAGGGTATAAAAAAGGGTTAACAAATAATTGGATATACTAGTAGTTATTTAACTTATTATTCTCATAATTATTATTACTACTGCTATACATTTATGAGGGTATTTTATAGTGGACACTTTAATTACCCTTTCACACATTCTTCAAACCCATAATTTTTTTACAGTGTACAGTAGGTAGTATAGGGGTACATAATATTTCGATGTATTCTCTGACCTCTATAAACCCTTCCTAAACTGAATATAATAGCCTAATAATAGCCAGAATTAATTTAGGAAAGGCTTTATCGTATACTCACAGTTAAGACGGAGTCACACATACATTTCCTGGAACTTTTCTATCAATAACTTTGTTCTGGCATTCCATCAGGGTTCATTTGGTTTGGCATCAACATATACTAGAAATGTATCATTTACTAAAGATAAATGGTGGCATTTGTATAACCCAAAGTTCAGAAACTGCCAAACTGTAAGTAGATATTCAAAATAGCTGGTTGTATCATTATATGTTCAGTTCACAAGATACCATACCAGAGATACCCAAAATAGCTGGTTGTATCATTATATGTTCAGTTCACAAGATACCATACCAGAGATACCCAAAATAGCTGGTTGTATCATTATATGTTCAGTTCACAAGATACCATACCAGAGATACCCAAAACAAATGTACTAATACAAAATACCGCTGTTGCAAATCCCTATATCATACCCTAAAAATTAAAACGAAAATGTTCAAGCATGAAATTAGACATATACTGTACACACGCAACTAAGAGTACTGTACACACGCAACTAAGAGTACTGTACACACGCAACTAAGAGTACTGTACACACGCAACTAAGAGTACTCGGGTCTGATGCTGGACAAAAACACCTACAGTTGAAGAGATAAGGCCGATTTTGACCTGCAAACATTGCTCTGGCTTATCATATATACTTTAATTAATTTCATTAGGGGTGTTTGGAGTTGTGGTGAAATCAATAAAATATAGATTATTATGGAGGCTGTCAAAGCATCCATTAGATCTCCTTTCTAGAGCAATTTGTACATTTTTCGGTAGAAAAATGTCCTTGCCGAAGGCCGATTCTTCCAAAATTGCAGGCTCACTATCGTTCGCCTGGAAACAAATTCGACACCTAAATAGCACGAAAGGTCTTAAAATTAACAATGAAATGGGGAGGAAGGTCTTAAAATCGACAAACTAATGGGGCAAACGTCTTAAAATTTCAAAACTAATATGCTAAACAAGAGGGAGAAGGGGGGCCCGAAAACCCAGCCCATCTTCCCTTAATATAACGACAGAGAGGTAAATCACTATCAATATACCCAATGATCTTATATACCTGTTCATACCCTATATGTCTTACAGTGTGTCTCAGTTGACCACTTGCGAGTTTCAGGCTATAAGGAAGTTCGGCCTGTAAACATCGATATTAAACACAAATACAGTAATTATGTAGGTTTCTGATGGATAAATAGTATGTTGAATTTGGTTTTATGTATTTATAACATTACTAAAACCGTATTATAGCTGGTTATTCTGCTAAATATCGACATCTACAGCTCCAACTTCCTTATAGAGTGAAACTAGCAAGTAGTCAATTGAAGAGTAATTACCTATAGTCACACCTTACGGGAACTGTTCTTGGTCATTGTTATTTGTCTACATATAAATTTAAGGTATAAAATATTTCAGGGAACTATGTTAATCTATTTACAGTCAAGCTGCCGTCACCAAAGCAAATTAGATTTTTTTTTTTTTTTTTTTTTTTAAGAGACAATGAACGGAGGAAGGAACAACACAGATAAAACAAAAAGGTCCATGTGCCTAAAGGCATCCTCCATTCATAAAATGTTTGTAACAACTGGATTTAAACATTTGTAGATTGTAAGTTTGTGGAAAGCAATTCGAGGGAAGTGAATTCCAAAGAGTAGTAGCTCTGGGGATAAATGAATTCTGATAAGCAGAAGTTCTGCATTGTGGAGGAGAAAGTGTAAATTCATGGGCACTCTCAGCTGCCCTAGTTCTACGGGGAAAGATGTGGAGAGGCGGCACAATTGAAGCAAGTTCCTCGGAACAATTGCTGTGAAAATATCTGTAGAATAATGCAAGGGATGCAACGTTTCTTCGTATGGATAATGTAGGAAGGTCCTGTGTGATTGCAGGGTTATTGATTAATCGAATAGCTTTATTTTGAATTTTGTCCAACTGCCTCAATGCAACCACTCCACTTCCACCCCACAGAGGTGAACAGTAATCCATCTGAGAACGCACATGACTTTTATATATCACGGCCAACTGCTCGTCAGTGAAGAATTCTCGAACTCTGTACAGGAGTCCCAGTTTTTTAGAGGCATTCTTAGCAATGCTTCTAACATAATGTGTCCAGCTCAAGTTAGTAGTTAATGTTACACCGAGAATGTCAATACTAGGGGAAGTGGGAATATTTACATCATTAAAAAATACATGGGAGTCAGTGAGATTCTGTCGGTTAGAAAATTGAATGTACTTGGTTTTCTGTGCATTAAAGGAAACTAGATTCTTTTGTCCCCAACCATTAATTCTAGAAAGGTCCTGGTTCAGAGAAATTGCAGTGTTTATTTTTGAATTTATAAGATCGGGTTGGGTGACAGAATTGGTAAATGTGAAGGAACTGTGGAGTGTTGAGTCATCTGCGTAGAAATGTATTGGATTATGAGTGGTAGATATGAGATCATTGATATGAATGAGGAACAGAATTGGGGCCAAAACTGATCCCTGGGGAACACCAGCATTTATTGAGTGAAATTGAGAATAAAGGCCATCTACCATTACACATATTTTTATGTTATGAAGATAAGAAGAAATTAGTGGAACTAATGATGCAAGGCCGTAGTGTGATATCTTCGACAATAAGGATTGATGCCAGACTCTATCAAATGCCTTTGATATATCCAGTGCTATTGTATGTGTTTCACCATGTTGGTCTGTAGCTTGGTTGATTTGATGCGTAGAAGGCAAAGCATGTCTGCAGTTGATCGACATCGTCTAAAACCATATTGCCTATCACTGATTAATTTATTATTCTCAAGATGCTTAATTATGTGATTATTTAATATAATTTCAAAGACTTTACCAAGAGTGGAAGTTATAGCTATTGGTCTGTAGTTTGATGGATCTGAAGAGGCACCTTTTTTAGGAACTGGATGGATGTTTGCTTCTTTCCAGGGTACTGGGAAGCATGAGGTATGAGTACACAGACGGAAAAATTTTGCCAATACAGGAGCGAGCACCAAGGAGCAATTCTTAAGTACTATTGGAGGAATTTCATCTGGACCAGGAGCCTTATCTATCGAGAGATTCTGCAAAATAGTTTTGACATGTCTGGTGTGGATCTTAAGTGAGGGAATTTTAGGCGAATTAAAATTAAGTACAGGGACATCTTGATTTATTTCATCTAAGGTTGAGTTGGTGGAGAAAATATCCGCAAGAAGGTTAGCTTTACCTCGTGGGTCACTTACAAGATTGCCAGTCGGAGATTTTAATGGTGGAATGGATGAAGCAGTAGTGAAGTTGGATTTAAATGAGTTAAGAGTAGACCAAAATATTTTGTTATCATTTGGATTATTTAGAAGTTTATTTGCCTGCTTGTGGAGAAAGTTTGATTTAGTTAGGTTTAATACAGTTTTGGCATGATTTCTGATGTTTCTAAAGTAATTAAAGGCTTCATGTGTTTTTGATCTTGTGTATGCATTGTAGGCTATTACTTTTTGTTCAGTACTCTAGCACAATTATGGTCAAACCATTTAGGTGAATTAGATCTTTTACTGTACTTTTGATGAGGAATAAAAGTTTCCATTCCAATTTTTACAAAATCTTGTATGTGGCTCAAGGTGGAGTGTGCATCATTAGAAAAGAAAGAGGTCCAGGGAATATCAATAAAGAAACCTTGAAGACCCTCCCAGTCTGCCCTATCGTAATGCCATTTAGTCACCAAAACAGGTTCAGAGTGGGAAGGTGTGGTAGGTGATAGACAGGTGGCCTGTATCAGACAGTGATCAGAAGATCCAAGCGGGGACCTCACTGTAACATCATAATTTTCTGAATTGGTTGTTAAAAATAAGTCCAGTAGGTGGGAATTATGATTAGGATTATCTGGTACACGGGTGGGTTGGTTGACTAGTTGAGTGAGATTAAATGAGTCTGCAAATAGCTCACATTCAAGACCAGCATCATCAGTCCTGGCTGAATAAGTGAGCCATTCAACATTATGGACATTAAAATCACCCAACACAGTGATTTCAGAAGAAGCATTTAAGTTGAGAACACTGAGTTGTGAGGACAGAGAATCAAAAAGACTTTGCTCTGGAGGAGTATTTGGGGAACGGTAGATGCAACATAAGTATTTAAATTTACCAGCAGAAATTAATTTGTATATAGAATAATCAAAATAGGGACAATTGAAACTAGTAACCTCCTCCAGGGCAATTTCAGATTTTGCGAAGCAACATACACCTCCTTTAGGTCTGAAATTTTGGAGCAGTTGATAACCTGGAAAATTAAATCTAGACGTGTCAGATGTGGATGTTACTTGAGTCTCTGTCAAAAAAAGGAGAGTAGGGGATTCTGCTTGAAGAAATTGGTGTACAGAATTGATGTTAGAGTGAAGTCCCCTTATATTGCTAAAGAAAAAGCTGCACCGACGAGCAGCTTTGGGACGTTGCAATGCTCTTGACACAGTCGCATGATGACGACCGGGAGGGCCCTGATAAACAATATTGCCAGCTTAGGATTGCACACCCACAGTTACCAGTAAAACAGTATAGCTTTATGCTAAGCACAGATCCTAAGCACAATCTGGCGCAAGATTTTGAGAGTTTTGGGATTTGTTCAACTATTATTGAAGGCTTTTATTGCTCTTGCCATTTTCGAGTAATTAATCAACAGTTTGACTTCAAGACTAAAATAAAACGTCCTTCCTGGGCTTCCTTAAACCAAATTAAAATATATATGAATAAATAAATAAATAAATAAATAAATAAATAACCCCCCCCCTCCCCCCCCGACCCACTTCAAGCTACAGTAAATATATATAAGCCTATACGTACATATACGTACATATTTCCATAGAATAACGTCCTGCTCAAAAGTTGATTTCTCCTAAAATGCAGGCTCGCTTATATATCGCTTCGCTCGCTGAGATACAATCGACACCTTAATGGGGTGAAGTATCTTAAAATTTCGAAACTAATGGAGTGATACAAGAATGGTCCAAGAAAACCCGCCTCGCACCAGATAGGGTTAATTAAGAGTACTCTAGCCTGACGTTGGACATATAATACTCTGTATGTGTGTGTGTGTGTGTACACTTCTGCGAAAGGTGTATGCAAATGTGAGAGAGTCAGACCACACTCTTGGCATTCAGTACGGGTCAAGTGTATCTCCCTCCCTCTCCCTCTCCCTCTCCCTCTCTCTCTCTCTCTCTCTCTCTCTCCTTCCCACTTCACAAATTATATCTTTCAACACTCACAGACACACACACACACACACACACACAAACACACACACACACACACACACACATTCAACTCACAAGTCCCACTTCTGCAAACTAGCCACAACTACAAGGAGATGAAATGTCCCATAAGTGCCCGATTCACTGATATATAAAACATTAGTATATAGACACCGATAATACTAATAAACCAACACACTATAAAACATTAGTATATAGTCACCGATAATACTAATAAACCAACACACTATAAAACATTAGTATATAGTCACCGATAATACTAATAAACCAACACACTATAAAACATTAGTATATAGTCACCGATAATACTAATAAACCAACACACTATAAAACATTAGTATATAGTCACCGATAATACTAATAAACCAACACACTATAAAACATTAGTATATAGACACCGATAATACTAATAAACCAACACACTATAAAACATTAGTATATAGTCACCGATAATACTAATAAACCAACACACTATAAAACATTAGTATATAGTCACCGATAATACTAATAAACCAACACACTAATTCTTTGTTAAGGGAGGTCACCGGCTTTTTTTATCTGTCTCTCTTTTTCTCTCTTTCCCTGGCTTGTATCCATTCGGCCCCATTCAGCCAACTGTTTTAAGACGTTTATCCCCATCCAGGTGTCGATTTCTTGTATGGAGAAATTGTATGGAGAAATCCGGCTTCGCCGGAGAAATTTTTCTATCGAAAAATTTACAAATTTAGCTTGCTGTCAAAACAAAAATATATATATGCTGGCTCGCTACCGCTCGCCAGGATAGGGGTAAACGTCTTAAAACAGTAGGCGGAATGGGGCTGAATGGATACAAGCCAAAGAGAGAGGGAGAGAAAGAGAAACAAAACGAGGTGGGCTCCCTTAAATATAATAGATACTGCATAATAATGAGTTATGCAATTGTACTTGAGCAATAAAATACCTAATTCATTATAAACATACATCGCTCAAATGTTAAATAGTAATTACCAAATAAAATAAAATGAACAATTGATTATATACAGTACATTAAGCATTAACCCCTTCTGTACCGGAGACTTCTTATTTATTTTATCCTAGCTATATTAACCCTTTGAAGCTCTGACGCGTTTTAGCAGTTTATTTTGGCTATCATTAGACGATTTTGTGTACCGTAGGAAGGATCTGTGGGTATTAAAAGGGCAAAATACTATCTCAATCAACCCTTTGACTTCCATATACCGTTACTAATCTGAATAAAATCGTCTAATAGTAGCCAGAAACAGAACAGAACCGCGTATTGGAGCTTGAAAGTGTTAAGACGATTGTATGCAGTTTAAGAAGGATTCGTGGTGGCAATATGGGTTTAGTGAGTTAAGAAGGATTCGTGGTGGCAATAAGGGTTTAGTGAGTTAAGAAGGATTCGTGGTGGCAATAAGGGTTTAGTGAGTTAAGAAGGATTCGTGGTGGCAATAAGGGTTTAGTGAGTTAAGAAGGATTCGTGGTGGCAATAAGGGTTTAGTGAGTTAAGAAGGATTCGTGGTGGCAATAAGGGTTTAGTGAGTTAAGAAGGATTCGTGGTGGCAATAAGGGTTTAGTGAGTTAAGAAGGATTCGTGGTGGCAATAAGGGTTTAGAGAGTTAAGAAGGATTCGTGGTGGCAATAAGGGTTTAGTGAGTTAAGAAGGATTCGTGGTGGCAATAAGGGTTTAGTGAGTTAAGAAGGATTCGTGGTGGCAATAAGGCTTTAGTGAGTTAAGAAGGATTCGTGGTGGCAATAAGGGTTTAGTGAGTTAAGAAGTATTCGTGGTGGCAAAAAGGGTTTAGTGAGTTAAGAAGGATTCGTGGTGGCAATAAGGGTTTAGTGAGTTAAGAAGGATTCGTGGTGGCAATAAGGGTTTAGTGAGTTAAGAAGGATTCGTGGTGGCAATAAGGGTTTAGTGAGATAAGAAGGCTTCGTGGTGGCAATAAGGGTTTAGTGAGTTAAGAAGGATTCGTGGTGGCAATAAGGGTTTAGTGAGTTAAGAAGGATTCGTGGTGGCAATAAGGGTTTAGTGAGTTAAGAAGGATTCGTGGTGGCAATAAGGGTTTAGTGAGTTAAGAAGGATTCGTGGTGGCAATAAGGGTTTAGTGAGTTAAGAAGGATTCGTGGTGGCAATAAGGCTTTAGTGAGTTAAGAAGGATTCGTGGTGGCAATAAGGGTTTAGTGAGTTAAGAAGGATTTTTGGTGGCAATAAGGATTTAGTGAGTTAAGAAGGATTCGTGGTGGCAATAAGGGTTTAGTGAGTTAAGAAGGATTCGTGGTGGCAATAAGGGTTTAGTGAGTTAAGAAGGATTCGTGGTGGCAATAAGGGTTTAGTGAGTTAAGGATTCGTGATGGCAATAAGGGTTTAGTGAGTTAAGAAGGATTCGTGGTGGCAATAAGGGTTTAGTGAGTTAAGAAGGATTCGTGGTGGCAATAAGGCTTTAGTGAGTTAAGAAGGATTTGTGGTGGCAATAAAGGCTTAGGGAGTTAAGAAGGATTCGTGGTGGCAAGAAGGGTTTAGTGAGTTAAGAAGGATTCGTGGTGGCAATAAGGGTTTAGTGAGTTAAGAAGGATTCGTGGTGGCAATAAGGGTTTAGTGAGTTAAGAAGGATTCGTGGTGGCAATAAGGGTTTAGTGAGTTAAGAAGGATTTGTGGTGGCAATAAGGGCTTAGGGAGTTAAGAAGGATTCGTGGTGGCAATAAGGGTTTAGTGAGTTAAGAAGGATTCGTGGTGGCAATAAGGATTTAGTGAGTTAAGAAGGATTCGTGGTGGCAATAAGGGTTTAGTGAGTTAAGAAGGATTCGTGGTGGCAATAAGGGTTTAGTGAGTTAAGAAGGATTCGTGGTGGCAATAAGAGTTTAGTGAGTTAAGAAGGATCCGTGGTGGCAATAAGGGTTTAGTGAGTTAAGAAGGATTCGTGGTGGCAATAAGGGTTTAGTGAGTTAAGAAGGATTCGTGGTGGCAATAAGAGTTTAGTGAGTTAAGAAGGATTTGTGGTGGCAATAAGGGTTTAGTGAGTTAAGAAGGATTCGTGGTGGCAATAAGGGTTTAGTGAGTTAAGAAGGATTCGTGGTGGCAATAAGGGTTTAGTGAGTTAAGAAGGATTCGTGGTGGCAATAAGGGTTTAGTGAGGTAAGAAGGATTCGTGGTGGCAATAAGGGTTTAGTGAGTTAAGAAGGATTCGTGGTGGCAATAAGGGTTTAGTGAGTTAAGAAGGATTCGTGGTGGCAATAAGGGTTTAGTGAGTTAAGAAGGATTCGTGGTGGCAATAAGGGTTTAGTGAGTTAGTTCGAAGCCTGGTTATTTGGTGGAGGCCCTTTTTAAACTGAATCAAATCGTCTAAATATAGCTAGACTATAATTAAAAGGACGGCATCGGTACTGAACGGGTTAAGGGGAGATTTCCACTTGAGTTTTTTTTTTAATTACCCCTTTCTCCCTCATGTTTAGCCTCATTGCTTTTGAGATTTTAAGACGTTCGCCCCATTAGTTAGGCGATTTTAAGAACTTTCGCCCCATTTATATCACTTTTAAGACCTTTCGTGCCATTTAGGTGTCGAATTTTTCCTGGCGAGCGATAGCGAGCCTGTAATATAAGAGGAACCGGCTTCCGGCCGGGAAATTTTTTACCGAAAAATTTACAAATTTATCTTGAAAGAGGGTCAAGGGGATGCAATTTCAAGCTTGATGGAAGTCTAGGAAACACACTAAAAACCACCCCTTAAGCAAAACAAATGTTCAATTGACAACAAAAAATGACCCTGTAAAAGATAAAGCTAAAATTCTTGCTTCGTCGTAAACTTGCATAAACGGCTGCATAATGAGACGGAAAAGAAAGAATGAACATATTTTCCAGAAATCATACACTTCACTATGAAATATTTCTTGAATTAACATTTCTGATTAGGTTATCTTAAGATCACGAGTGGGGCAAGAGGAACAGGAGGAGGAGAAGGGGAGGAGGAGAAAGAGGAGAGAATGACCGAAATGAGAGAGGAGAGTTAAGGGGAAATGGGTCGGTTTTTCTGGACCCCTTTCTCCCTCGTGTTCAGCCCAATTAGTTTTGAGATTTTAAGATGTTTGGCCCATTTGTTTGGCAATATTAATACCTTTCGCCCCATTTCGTTGCCAATTTTATGAACTTTCGTGCCATTTAGGTGTCGATTTTTTTTCCTGGCGAGCGATAACGAACCTGTAATTTTAAGACGTTCCGGCCTTCGGCCGCGACATTTATCTACCGAAAAAATTGACAAATTTATCTTGAAGGGGGTCTAGGGGGTGTTTTTCTAAGCTTAATGGAGGTCTAGCGAGGAAACAAAACAATACATGAATAAATAAATAAATAGACCAAAAATCCGGACACTATCCCTATAAGAAGAGGCCTGACGAACAGAAAGAAGAAGTGGACAATAATTGTAAAGAAGTAGGAGGAGGGGCGAGACAAAACTAGAAAGGCAAAGTAAGATGCGAGAGAGAGAGAGAGAGAGAGAGAGTGAGTTACTCAGTTACTTGTTCGTCAAGGGGAATCCACGCAATGCGAGCTAAGCTCATTATTATCGCGCCTCCTTAACTGGGAATGTATTGCGTGAAATGCATGTCAAGTGTTTTATGTACTGTTGGAATGGCTGTGGATGTGTGTGTAGTCTGTATTTAGCCAATTGGCGACATTGGAAACGAAGGCTTAGGGTGGATCTGTATGGTACCATTCTCACTATAGACGGTACCGTCTCGCCCGAAGGCTTAGGTAGCCATTAGCTTAGGTGAACCATATGATACCCATCTCGCCTTGTACCATTTTTGCCAACCCCAGATGGGACGTCACAACGTCGTCCACTTATTCCAGGTACCTATTTACAGCTAGGTGAACTGAGGCTAACACATGAAAGGAGACAAGCCCAATTTGTCTCCGCCCGGCCGGGGATTGAACCCCCGACCCCTCGTGTGTGAGACGAGAGCTCTACCTACTAGGCTACGGGCTGTGTGTGTGTGTGTATGTGAGGGTGAGTGAGTGAGTGAATGTGTGTGTGTGTGAGTGTGTGTGTGTATGTGTGAGTGTGTTGGTGTGTGTGAGTGAGTGAATGAGAGTGTGTGTGTGTGTGTGTGTGTGAGTGAGTGAGTGTGTGTGAGTGAGTGTATCCAAAGTGTATAGGCACTAACAAGTAAACCTACTGTATACTCGAATTTCTTGAAGGTCGCCGAAGTGTGTAAGTCTTGTAAAATGGTGACGTCACGCTCATGGTATACTGTGGCTATAGTTTGGGGTTATTTCTACCTGATGGCAAATTAAATCATTTAGCAGCTGATTCCTCGATACTTTATGAAAACTTAAAAAACTACTATGTCTCTGCATCCTCTTATTGTCACGTTTTCATAACCAGCAACATATTTCGCTCCAAAATCTGGAGTATTATTACTGTAGAAGTGGGGAGCGTGAGACCTTAGCCGTAGCCACTATGCCTCTACATTACTGTAGAAGTGGGGAGCGTGAGACCTTAGCCGTAGCCACTATGCCTCTACATTACTGTAGAAGTTGGAGCGTGAGACCTTAGCCGTAGCCACTATGCCTCTACATTACTGTAGAAGTTGGAGCGTGAGACCTTAGCCGTAGCCACTATGCCTCTACATTACTGTAGAAGTGGGGAGCGTGAGACCTTAGCCGTAGCCACTATGCCTCTACATTACTGTAGAAGTGGGGAGCGTGAGACCTTAGCCGTAGCCACTATGCCTCTACATTACTGTAGAAGTGGGGAGCGTGAGACCTTAGCCGTAGCCACTATGCCTCTACATTACTGTAGAAGTGGGGAGCGTGAGACCTTAGCCGTAGCCACTATGCCTCTACATTACTGTAGAAGTGGGGAGCGTGAGACCTTAGCCGTAGCCACTATGCCTCTACATTACTGTAGAAGTGGGGAGCGTGAGACCTTAGCCGTAGCCACTATGCCTCTACATTACTGTAGAAGTGGGGAGCGTGAGACCTTAGCCGTAGCCACTATGCCTCTACATTACTGTAGAAGTGGGGAGCGTGAGACCTTAGCCGTAGCCACTATGCCTCTACATTACTGTAGAAGTGGGGAGCGTGAGACCTTAGCCGTAGCCACTATGCCTCTACATTACTGTAGAAGTGGGGAGCGTGAGACCTTAGCCGTAGCCACTATGCCTCTACATTACTGTAGAAGTGGGGAGCGTGAGACCTTAGCCGTAGCCACTATGCCTCTACATTACTGTAGAAGTGGGGAGCGTGAGACCTTAGCCGTAGCCACTATGCCTCTACATTACTGTAGAAGTGGGGAGCGGGAGACCTTAGCCGTAGCCACTATGCCTCTACATTACTGTAGAAGTGGGGAGCGTGAGACCTTAGCCGTAGCCACTATGCCTCTACATTACTGTAGAAGTGGGGAGCGTGAGACCTTAGCCGTAGCCACTATGCCTCTACATTACTGTAGAAGTGGGGAGCGTGAGACCTTAGCCGTAGCCACTATGCCTCTACATTACTGTAGAAGTGGGGAGCGTGAGACCTTAGCCGTAGCCACTATGCCTCTACATTACTGTAGAAGTGGGGAGCGTGAGACCTTAGCCGTAGCCACTATGCCTCTACATTACTGTAGAAGTGGGGAGCGTGAGACCTTAGCCGTAGCCACTATGCCTCTACATTACTGTAGAAGTGGGGAGCGTGAGACCTTAGCCGTAGCCACTATGCCTCTACATTACTGTAGAAGTGGGGAGCGTGAGACCTTAGCCGTAGCCACTATGCCTCTACATTACTGTAGAAGTGGGGAGCGTGAGACCTTAGCCGTAGCCACTATGCCTCTACATTACTGTAGAAGTGGGGAGCGTGAGACCTTAGCCGTAGCCACTATGCCTCTACATTACTGTAGAAGTGGGGAGCGGGAGACCTTAGCCGTAGCCACTATGCCTCTACATTACTGTAGAAGTGGGGAGCGTGAGACCTTAGCCGTAGCCACTATGCCTCTACATTACTGTAGAAGTGGGGAGCGTGAGACCTTAGCCGTAGCCACTATGCCTCTACATTCGTACTTAATCATGATTGTATTTCGATGTATTTTTACTTATTTTGTACTGAATTGTATTGCATTAGGTTAGGTTCAGCTGGTTAGGTTAGTTATTACAATCAAATTAAGTAAAGCACTTCAAAATACAAGTGTGATCATCAGGCGCAAATGTATGGGCATGGCGGCTGCGGCCAAAGCCTCTTTCCCAGCGCAGACGAATACAATGAGAAACGATCTAAAATGTACTTTCTGTTTTCACTGTTAATTTATTTTGGAGACATTTTGTTAATTGTATGCTTATATAAATATAAAACAAATATTTCAAAGTAAAAACAACATCAACTAAGACCTATCATTATTAATTTATACCGAAAATAATGGTGAACTATTATAGTCAGTCTAAAATGATACATTTTCGGTTTCTTTACTAAATTATCCAAAGAAAACGTTATTATCTACGGCTAAGGAAGATGGAGGAAAGGATTTTCTGTGTAAAGTAATGTATGTTTAACAGCAATGACACAAGTGAAGTTGGTTCCAGTACATAATTGAAACCATACATACACACATAAACCTGCGCAAGATTGCTTACCAGAGTATCGGGACTCTTACTCAAGTGTAAATAAGGAAAATAATATGATTACCGAGTGTATTTTTCCCCTCTCGGTATTTTGACCATATTTATTGAAAAATTGCAGTAATATAGGGGTAAACTGCATACTCATATGAAGTCAATTATTTATGTAATATCCCTACTTATGATAGCATAATGTACAAACTACTTCAGAAGTTATATTTCGATAATATAATTATGTAACAGAAGCCCAGAAGATGCTGAGAAAGGCTTCATTAACACATACGGTTACAAAACAGTATATACCAGTATTCCATATGCTTTGATTTTACCAGAACCACCGTTAGTAAATAAGGAGGTAACAAGCGTGGAGCTTTGAACGTGACGTCACAGGTTCCAATATTGTTTTGGTAGGTTTACTTGTTAGAGTGTATATACTTTGAGTGTATCTGTGTGTGTGTGTGTGTGTGTGTGTGTGTGTGTGTGTGTGTGTGTGTGTGTAGTGAAAGTATCGTACCGTGGCGGCCTGAGGAACGAACCCTGATGTAAATGATGAGCTTCACTAACCACCACTCAATATCCCCAGATAGTAACCTTATACCAAACACACAAACAGCCAGATACGTATCATGTAGTACAAACATTCACTGCGGGAATTATTGGGGAGATGGGTCTTTTTCTGGTCCCCCTTCTCCCTCGTGTTTAGCCCCATTAGTTTTGACATTTGAAGACGTTCGGCCCATTACTTTGGCAATTTTAACACCTTTAGCTCCATTTCATGGTCAATTTTAAGACTTATCGTGCCATTTAGGTGTCGATTTTTTCCTGGCGAGCGATAGCGAGCCTGTAATTATAAGAGGAACCGGCCTTCGGCCGGGCCATTTTCTATCGAAAAATGTACAAATTTATCTTGAGGGTGGGGGGGGGGGGGGGGGTTCTAGGGTGTGCTTTTCTTAGTTTGAAGGATGGCTAGCGAGGACACAGGAAAATAAATGAATACATTAATTTATGAACCAAAAAGAAAATACAGCCACTAGCCCCTTAACGGAGCGTTCAGTGTTTTATTTGGCTTACTTAATCTAAACACATAACCATTTATTAAAATTCACTAAAAAATTACACAATCCTCATTTACTAATAAGTCATACAACCAGAAAAATGCAGTTACTATCCATCAGTAATGTAATTAACAAATATCATATCTAGTATTTGATCATACATCCATGTGCCATTCAAAATATAAGTAGAGAACCATCCACGTATTTACATAATGAATACATTATACACTAAACTGTTATCACATCAGTATTATACATTCGGAGTTCAATCTACTTTTAATGCATTAGTAATGCCTATTTATTCTTATAAATATAGATATATTTCAATCTTGATGGTCACTAACAATTATAACGTAAAACTTGCAAAATAAACAAACCAAAACGTATACGAACACAGTCAAAAGACAAAATAACTCATCAAAATCGCTATGTGGAAACAACGCTTAAATAAAATAATAATTTATAAATAAAAGAACCTACCAGTATAGCCACACTGACAAATTTCACTCTACTGTATACTGTATGTAGGGTTTTCACTCTACTGTATACTGTATATGTAGGGTTTTCACTCTACTGTATACTGTATGTAGGGTTTTCACTCTACTGTATACTGTATGTAGGGTTTTCACTCTACTGTATACTGTATGTAGGGTTTTCACTCTACTGTATACTGTATGTAGGGTTTTCACTCTACTGTATACTGTATGTAGGGTTTTCACTCTACTGTATACTGTAGGGTTTTCACTCTACTGTATACTGTATGTAGGGTTTTCACTCTACTGTATACTGTATGTAGGGTTTTCACTCTACTGTATACTGTATGTAGGGTTTTCACTCTACTGTATACTGTATGTAGGGTTTTCACTCTACTGTATACTGTATGTAGGGTTTTCACTCTACTGTATACTGTATGTAGGGTTTTCACTCTACTGTATACTGTATGTAGGGTTTTCACTCTACTGTATACTGTAGGGTTTTCTTTCAAAATGATGTATCAACATAACTGTTGGCATTACCATTATTATCAGTAGTCACAATTAGTTACAATATTCACCATTCCTCAACATTATTTAAGGAACAGTGGCTATTTTTTTGGTCTAATGATTTATATATTTATACATCTTTTTGTTTCCTTGCTAAACCTCCATTAAACTTATAAAAACAACCCATAAAACCCCCTTCAAGATAAATTTGTACATTTTTCGGTAGAAAAATTTCCCGGCCAAAGGCCGTTTTTAGTGTGTTTCTCAGACTTCCATCAAGCTTGAAATTACACCCCCTTGACTCCCTTTCAAGATAAATTTGTAAATTTTTCGGTAGAAAAATGTCCCGGCTGAAAGCCGGTTCCTCTTAAATTACATGCTCGCTATCGCTCGCCAGGATAAAATTGACACCTAAATGGCACGAAAGGTATTAAAATTGACAGAAATGGGTTGAAAGTCCTTAAAATCGTCAAAATAATGGGGCAAACGTCTTAAAATTAGAAAAACAATGGGGCTAAGCATGGGGGAGAAAGGGGTCAAGAAAAAAATCCTCAAGTGGATATCTCCCCTTAAAATTACAGGCTTGCTATCGCTCGCCAGGATAAAATCGACACTAAAATGGCACGAAAGGTCGTAAAATTGCCAACGAAATGGGATGAAAGGTGTTAAAATCGTCAAACTAATGGGCCGAACGTCTTATAATCTCAAAACCAATGGGGCTAAACTGAGGAAGAAGGGAGAGCAGAATAACGAGCCACCATCTCCCCTTAATCTCCCCAGCAATAATACCCCCACGATCCGCTTCAAGTCACTATATATACAGCATCTGCAATTCTTCATGTTGATCAGGCACGTTCCCAGCGCTAATACCAGCACCGTCTATCCTTCATAGAGTACTTTAAGGGCGGGACAGGCTGGTTTTTGGGGCCCCCCTTATCCCTTATGTTTAGCCCCATTAGTTTTCAGATTTTAAGACGTTCGGTCCATTAGTTTGGCGATTTTAAGACTTTATGCCCTTGTCAATATTAAGACCTTTCGTGCCATTTAGGTGTTGATTTTTTCCTGGCGAGCGATAGCGAGCCAGTAATTTTAAAGGCCTGGAATTTGTCTACCGATTTGTTTTACAAATTTATCTTAAAGGGGGGGGGGGGTTCTTGTGGGTGATTTTTAAAGCTTGATGGAGGTCTAGGGAAGAAACTACAAACAATAATACATAAATAAAGAAACTGACCAAAATATAAGCCCTTTCCCCTTAAGGGGGGTGACCTGTTTTTGTTCTGTCCTTTTTTATCTTTCTCTGGCTTGTATCCATTTGGCCCCATTCAGCCTACTGTTTTAAGACGTTTATCCCCATCCAGGTGTACATTTTTTACTGGTGAGCGGTAGCGAGCCACCATATTTTTAATTTTTGTTTGACAGCAGGCTAAATTTGTACATTTTTCGATAGAAAAATTTCTCCGGCGAAGCCGGATTTCTTCATATAATGCTGGCTCGCTATCGCTCGCCAGGAAGAAATCGGCACCTAGATAGGGATAAACGTCTTAAAATAGTTGGCTGAATGGGGCCGAATGGATACAAGCCAGAGAAAGAGAGAAAAGGACAGAAATAACAAAAAGCAGGTCACCCCCCTTAATAAAGAAAGCATACACATGTTGTGGATATTGTTGCTAACCCTTTGAGTACCAGCGACGTGTGTTGTATTTTATTCTAGCTACATATAGAAGATAGTATGCAGCTTAAGAAGGATCTGTGATAGTCAAAATGGTTGGTTGAGATAGTTTGAAGCCTTATTATTGCTGGAGGTCCTTACTAAGCTTGATAACATCGTCTAATCATTGCCAGAATACAATTAAAAGGATGACACCGGTACTGAACTGGTTAAAGATGGTCTGCACCCAGTCACTTGCGGGTACTCGGGGTATTATTGCAACAATTTATTCGCACTGACATCACCACACCTCTTAAAAATGTTGCATACACTATTTACTCCAACATCCAGTAATATCAAGACCACCTGAAATCACTACCTAAATTACCACCTAAGTCATCACCTAAATCACCACCTAAATCATCAACTAAATCACCCCTAAATCTCCACCTAAATCACCACCTAAATCACCACAAAAATCACCGCCAAAATCACCACCTAAATCACCACCAATATCGCCACCTAAATCATCACTTAAATCACCACCTTAATCACCACCAAAATCACCGCCAAAATCACCACCTTAATCACCACCACAATCACCACCTTAATCACCACCACAATCATCACCTAAATCACCACCACAATCGCCTTCCATATGCAATAACGCTATAACCACACCCTCTTTAAGGGGATGGGCCGTTTTCCTGGTCCCCGTTCCTCGTCATGCTTATCCCCATTAGTTTGTCGATTTTAAGACTTTTTGCCACATTTCTTAGTCAATACTAAGACCTTTCGTGTTCTTTGGGTGTCGATTTTTTCCTGGCGAGCGATAGCGAGCCTGTAATTGTGGAGGAACTGGCCTTCGGCCTTGACATTTTTATATCGAAAAATGTACACATTAATCTTGAAGATGGATCTAATGGAGTTTGTATAAAGTTTGATGGAGGTCTAGCGAGGAAACTAAAAAATAAATGAATATATAAATTAACAGACCTAAAAAATAACCACTGTCCCCTTAAGACTACATTTACCACACACCACCATCACCACTCACCACCACCTGCATACACACACACCACCACCACCACCACTCACCACCTTCATCCACCACCCCCACCACCACCCCACTCCCACTCACCACCTTCATTCACCTCCCATTCACCACAACCACCACCACTCACCACCACTTAGTAAACAAAACAGGCCCTTGTTGCTGATGTTGTAGCAAAAGATGTCCTGCAGCCCGTCAATTGCAACCACTCAGGTATACTTCTGCTGCTGCGCCCTTACAATATCAACACCACTCTTCCCACCACTCTTCCCACCACTCTTCCCACCACTCTTCTTTTAGTAATTATGGACTGGCAATTTATGATTTAAGGGGGGATGATTCACCTTTTGGTCGATTTTTTCATTTATTCATTATTTTTATAGTTTCCTCCCTAGACCTCCATCAAACTTAAAAAACAGGATCTCCCTTCAAGATATATTTATGTACATTTTTTGGTAAAACAATGTCCCGGCCGAAGGCCGGTTACTCCTAAATTACAGGCTCACTATCGCTCGCCAGAAAAAAAATAGACACCTAAATGACACGAAAAATCTTATTATTGACAAAGAAAAGTGGCGAGAGGTCATACAATCGCCAAACTAATGGGCTGAACGTCTTAAAATTTGAAAACTAAAGGGGCTAAGCAAGAGGGAGAAGGGAGCCCAGAAAACCGACCCATCTCCCCTTAAAGCTTTATGAAAATTAAGCCACCTCCAAATGATTCCCATTCAATATAGTGGGCGACATCCATGCCAAATTACTCTAAACTTCTAAAGGGTTACGGGAATCATGCTTTCAATGGAATGATCCTGGAAAATACATCCGTGCCAGGGTGTAGTTGGGATATATATATATATAAAATAAAATAAAAACAAAATAAAAACAAAAAGTAAACCTCAAAAGTTGCCAGAATAAACTTGCCGATGTTAACCCCTGCAGCTGGATGACACTTGCCGATGTTAACCCCTGCAGCTGGATGACACTTGCCGATGTTAACCCCTGCAGCTGGATGACACTTGCCGATGTTAACCCCTGCAGCTGGATGACACTTGCCGATGTTAACCCCTGCAGCTGGATGACACTTGCCGATGTTAACCCCTGCAGCTGGATGACACTTGCCGATGTTAACCCCTGCAGCTGGATGACACTTGCCGATGTTAACCCCTGCAGCTGGATGACACTTGTTTACGTATATTGCTGGCTACATTTAGATGATTATATGCAGTTTAAGAAGGACCTATGTTATACAGAGGGTTTACTGAGATCGTATTTACCCCTTTGAGTCCTAGAGGTAGAATATAAGCTAAGAAAATCATCTAATGGTAACCAGCATAAGATGAACATTACGTCATCGTGCTGAAGGGGTTAAATTAGAGGTAAAAACATGTGTAACTCTAACATAATGAAGGTGGATGTACGGTCGAGCTAATTAATCATGCCCAGCTGTCATTACGTTTGGCTCTCTCTGTGCTGTATTAATGTCTGTCAGATGTTGAAAAGGGTGGGTAAGTGTAGGCACATGTTTGTATATATCACACGATATGAAGATATGAAGTTTAGATATTGCTGATACCAATTATTGATCGAAACATACTTGGTGCCAAGACATCACTTATTAGCGCGATTTTACACAAAATAGAATGTTCTCACAACTGTTTTGATCGATAGCTAGATATTGGCAACATTTGGGAATATTTCGATACCCTGTTCATTATGGGTAAGGCAAAAATGTTCACCTGTATCCACTGTAAATCAAAAAGGGCTACAGCAAATGGACTGTAAATGTCAGCACCTATTATCAAGTAGACTTCCGAATTGATAGAAAAATGAACTCGATTACAGAGGTTACGAGTCAAGATTTCTAGCCTACTTATAATGAATATAGTATATTATCCATAACTTGATTGAAAGCACATTAATGTAATTGCCGACATCAAACTGACAGTGTGTATTTTTTTCTCACATATATACCCTGTAACCGATTTTGTTTATCATTTTCCATAACATTATTTCTGAATTTGCCTTCAATTACAGATTTATTATATATATACATTTTATATATACTGTATATACTGTATATATATATATATATATATATATATATATATATAACTGTTCCTTAACCCCTTCTGTACCGGCGACGTCTTTGGACATTTTATTCTTGCTATTCGTATACGATTTTGTTGCCTGTTCATTGCTGGAAGCCCTTTTTATACTGAATACAATCGTGTAATAGTAAACAATAGTATTGTTAAAAGGACGGCACCGGCACTGAACGGGTCAAGGTTGAGATATAGTAAGTGATGTAGTATGTTGACTGGTGGTGGTGGAGAAGGTGGTATACTGCCTGGGTATGAGATATATGCTGGGGTGGCTTGTGTTATGTAAAAGCCGGTATCACACCAGAGATTTTATAGTCAACATACGATGGTCAACATTTTTCTGGCAACCTTTCTGTAATATTTTACACTGGTATCGGAAACTAGACTGATGGTAGATGCATTTCGGTGACCAAAATATTATAAATGTTGACCTAATAAGCTGCCAGATCAGTGTTGAGGGAAAACACGCTCGTGTGATACAGCCTTAAATAGGTACTACAGTGTCCACTATATTACCACTGGACTCCGAGAGGTCTCTCCAAAAATGAATAGCCTGTCTGGCAATAGACAAATTATTATCGTTAACGCACTATGCTGGTTTTTTGGTTATATGTTGTGTTGCGTGGTGTATAGTGAAGTGTGTTGTGTTGTGTTGCGTGGTGTATAGTGAAGTGTGTAGTGTTGTGTTGTGTTGTGTTGCGTGGTGTATAGTGAAGTGTGTAGTGTTGTGTTGCGTGGTGTATAGTGAAGTGTGTTGTGTTGCGTGGTGTATATTGAAGTGTGTAGTGTTGTGTTGCGTGGTGTATAGTGAAGTGTGTTGTATTGTGTTGTGTTGCGTGGTGTATAGTGAAGTGTGTAGTGTTGTGTTGCGTGGTGTATAGTGAAATGTGTTGTGTTGTGTTGTGTTGCGTGGTGTAGAGTGAAGTGTGTTGTGTTGCGTGGTGTATAGTGAAGTGTGTAGTGTTGTGTTGTGTTGCGTGGTGTATAGTGAAGTGTGTTGTGTTGTGTTGTGTTGTGTTGCGTGGTGTATAGTGAAGTGTGTAGTGTTGTGTTGTGTTGCGTGGTATATAGTGAAGTGTGTTGTGTTGTGTTGTGTTGCGTGGTGTAGAGTGAAGTGTGTTGTGTTGTGTTGTGTTGCGTGGTGTATAGTGAAGTGTGTTGTGTTGTGTTGCGTGGTGTAGAGTGAAGTGTGTTGTGTTGTATTGCGTGGTGTATAGTGAAGTGTGTTGTGTTGTGTTGCGTGGGGTATAGTGAAGTGAGTTGTGTTATGTTGTGTTGTGTTGCGTGGTGTTGTGTTGTGTTGTGTTGTGTTGTGTTGTGTTGCGTTGTGTGTTGTATTGTGATGTGTTGCGTTGTATGTTGTGGTGTGTTGTGCTGCGTTGTGTTGCGTTGTGTGTTGTGTTGTGATGTATTGTGTTGCGTTGTCTGTTGTGGTGTGTGTGTGTTGTGTTGTGTTGCATTGTGTGCTGTGGTGTGTTGTGTTGTGTTGTGTTGCGTTGTGTGTTGTTTTGTTGTGTTGTGTTGTGTTGTGTTGTGTTCCTTGTGTGTTGTGTTGTGTTGTGTTCCTTGTGTGTTGTGTTGTGTTGTGTTGTGTTGTGTTGTGTTGTGTTGTGTTGTGTTGCGTTGTGTTGTGTTGTGTTGTGTTGTGTTGCGTGGTGTTGTGTTGTGTTGCGTTGCGTTGTGTTCTGGTGTGTTGTGTTGCGTTGTGTTGTGTTGCGTGGGGTTGCGTTGTGTGTTGTGGTGTGTTGTGATGTGTTGCGTTGTGTTGTGTTGTGGTGTGTTGTGTTGTGTTGTGATGTTTGGTGTTGCATTGGGTTGGGTTGTTTTGTGTTGTGTTGTGCGTTGTGTTGTGTTGTGTTGCATTGTGTGTTGTGGTGTGTTGTGTTGTGATGTGTTGGGTTGGGTTGTTTTGTGTTGTGTTGGGGTGGGTTGTGTTGTGTTGTGTTGCGTTGTGTATTGTATTGTGATGTGTTGCGTTGTGTGTTGTGGTGTGTTGCGTTGTGTTGCGTTGTGTGTTGTGTTGTGATGTATTGTGTTGCGTTGTGTGTTGTGTTGTGTTGCATTGTGTGTTGTGGTGTGTTGTGTTGCGTTGTGTGTTGTTTTGTTGTGTTGCGTTGTGTTGTGTTGTGGTGTGTTATGTTGTGGTGTGTTGTGTTGTGTTGCGTTGTGTGTTGTGGTGTGTTGAGTTGTGGTGTGTTGTGTTATGATGTGTTGTGTTGCGTTGTGTTGCATTGTGTGTTGTGGTGTGGTGTGTTGTGTTGTGTTGCGTTGTGTGCTGTGGTGTGTTGCGTTGTGTTGTGTTGTGTGTTGTGGTGTGTTGCGTTGTGTGTTGCTGTGTGTTGTGTTGTGTATTGTGGTATGTTGCTTTGTGTTGTGTTGTGTGTTGTGGTGTGTTGCGTTGTGTGTTGTGGTGTGTTGCGTTGTGTTGTGTTGTGTTGCGTTGTGGTGTGTTGCGGTGTGTTGCATTGTGTGTTGTGGTGTGTTGTGTTGTATTGGGTTGTGTTGTGTGTTGTGGTGTGTTGTGTTGTGATATGTTGTGTTGCGTTGTGTGTTGTGATGTGTTGTGTTGCGTTGTGCTGTGTTGTGTGTTGTGGTGTGTTGCGTTGTGTTGTGTGTTGTGGTGTGTTGCGTTGTGTGTTGTGGTGTGTTGCGTTGTGTTGTGTTGTGTGTTGTGTTGCTTTGTGTTGTGTGTTGTGGTGTGTTGCTTTGTGTTGTGTTGTGTTGTGTGTTGTGGTGTGTTGCGTGTGTTGCGTTGTGTGTTGTGGTGTGTTGCGTTGTGGTGTGTTGCGTTGTGGTGTGTTGCGTTGTGGTGTGTTATGTTGCATTGTGGTGTGTTGTGTTGCGTTGTGTTGTGTTGTATTCCATTGTGTGTTGTGGTGTGTTGTGTTATGTTGCGTTGTGTTGTGTTGCGTTGTGTTGTATTACGTTGTGTGTTGTGGTGTGTCGTGTGTTGTGTTGTGTTGTGTTGTGTTGCGTGGTGTTGTGTTGTGTTGTGTTGTGTTGTGTTGTGTTGTGTTGTGTTGTGTTGCGTTGTGTTGGGTTGTGTTGTGTTGGGTTGCTTTTGTTACGTTGCCTTTTGTTGCGTTGCGTTGTGTTGTGTGGTAGGGTGTGTTATGTTGTCTATCACAAAGCATGCTATACATTACGGCGAAGATAATAATAATTATTACTTAATGCCATACTATAAAACATATACAAATTAGTACCTGAGGAGTGCTATATGTATTTGACAAATTTTAAGCGTTAATTAATACTTTTAATGCATGACTCATTTTACCAATTTTTAACAAAACTAAATTTAATCATTAAACCTCATATTCACCGTCACACTATATATAAAATAATGGCAGCATTGTATTCAGTCATACCCTCACAGTACAGGTATTCATTCCATACACTTACAATTGTACAGGAAAGTTGAACACAAATAATCTGCGCTAGGATACGTTAAATAATAGGTGTTGTTCGACGTTATCTGTCTGGTAGGGTACGGCGTGATATAGTACTGCATGTGTTATACCACGTAGCTTGTATACAAAGGACTGTTTGTGTTGTATGTCAAAGATAAATGGCATAATGTAAGAAGATGAGGTGCGGTGCATGTGATGAGATGTAGTGTGGTGAAAGCTTTGTGATATATTACCGTGTTGTGTGGTACCTGTGGGGGGTACTATGGTCTGTTCTTACTATTGAACACAAGTGTTTTTCCGGCAATCTTCATACACAATTATGGTCTAGAATCAATCAATTTAATTTGATTTACAGATATTATATATATATATATATATATATATTTTCTTTCAGGCAGGTGAGATTAAAATAATAGGCGCAGTTTGCATTATTGAGTTTTTTATTGATACTCTCAATTTTTCGTACAGTTTTTCTGATATTTTCAGGAAGTTGGTAAAGGAGGTTTGCAAAGGGTTCCGACGTTTCAATGGGCGCAGCCATCATTATCAAGGAGAAGTGAAGTTAGAAGGTGATAAGTCGAGTTTATATTGGCGATACAAGATCAAGAGAGGGTTTATTGTGCGCTAGCTGCACGCTGGTTGGCTAACCTAAGACTAGCTCTAGTAGGCTGGCCGGACGCAGGAGTGGGCGGGGCCTCTGCGTCGTTCGTCTGCGTGTTTGGAGGGGGCATCATGGGGGGCCTCGCTGTGGAAGGGCATGCCGAGGGTAGGATCTGGCTGTATTCCGCTTGTGTGTTTAAAGTAGGTTGGTATGTTTGTATATATATAGCTTCAAGAATGAATAGGCGGCGTGATTCTATTTCTTTATCAAGAATAGAGGTGTGTTTATCTAAGTCGGGTCTGGTGAGTTCCTGATGGTGTGAGGATGTGTGGTAGTGGTCCTTGATAGCTCCGGCTTGAAGGTGGAAGGTAAGGCGACGTGACAGACGAGTCCTTGTCAAACCGACATAAGTGTGAGGTCCACAGTCCTCACTGTTACAGGTGTGTCGGTATATGACATGGTCCTCTTGTGTCGGTTTCTTAGCGGTAGCCGGGCTGTTGCGAATGACTAGTTGTGATGTTTTCCTCGATTTGTAGTATATGGTGAGTTTAAGGTGTTGGTCAGGGTTCGTAGTTTTAACGTTGTTGCTGATAATGTCTCTCATTATGTTTTCGTCTGTCTTGTTATCTGAGGACATGTGGTTTTTATAGTAAATTTTTATGTATTCAGTGTTTGTATTATTAGGTATGTCGTTTTTGTACCATGTTTCAAGGTGTTTGTTGATGGTGTGGGCGATGTCCGAGTTACTGTACCCATTGTATATATATGTATATATATATATATATATATATATAATTATACAGTATATATATTTTGTTGGGAAGTTGGCCAGAACCGTAAAACAGCCCCGGAGGGAACCAGCAAGACATACACTTCCTGGCCTGATGCAAATGAATATCCGCTTACCCCCCACAGCTCCCATACCGTCAGTCACCAGGAGGGAGGCGGAGCATCTACATTCCCCTTGGCCTCCTATTGGCCAAGTCAAGACACCATTGAGGATGCAGGGAGAGAGCTCCAATCCTCTCATTTGCCAAGACGGTCGTCCGGGCTCCCCAAAGCAGAAAACTAGAATCCCGAAACAAGGACATAGAAACTCACGAAAGCATCACCCAGCTTCCAGGATCAGAATCCAGGCCGGGAAATCCTGGAAGCCCGCTGATTGGCTGGGAGGAAACTGGACGATCTTCCAGCCAGCTATAACAGTACCCCAAACCAACCCCTCCAGACCCAGTCGCTGTTCACATGGACCCAGCTTCCCTCTTTCCCTTCTGCAGTACCATAGGCGTACGGCGGAAAAGTTGTACCAATGGACGAGAGCTCTAAACGAGGCACTTCTGAGAAAGACACTTTGTTAGACACCAAAGACGAAAGTAGATTACTCTCGAGCCTCCCGAAACCACTGCTGCACCTGCCCCCTATAACTAACTGTCTAGAACTGCAGGAGCTGCAAACCCTATTTGAGAGTCACACCCTAGGTGCCCCAGACTCCTATTTTAACGAGCTGACAACACACTGGAACACTGTGTTACCCTGGTTATTGAAGGAGGAAGCCAACCCAGTAACTGAGATGCTCATACTGTACTACTGAGGCCACCCCTGACTATTGCCCTGAGAGTCCCGCTATCCAGAGAACTGGTGACAATACCACATTGACTTATTACATAGTAATTACGCGAGTGCTCCCAGAAAATCTAATTGCATACTTAACCCATTCAGCACGATGACACCTTCTTACTTTCGATTCTGGTTAAAATTAGACGATTTTATACAGTTATATAATTGACCTATGTTATTCAAAAGGTTTATTGAGAACGTATTTACCCCCTTGAATTCTGAAGATAGATTATAAGCTAACGAAAATAGTCTAATGGGAACCAGAATAGGAGGAAAATTACGTCATCGTGCTGAAGAGGTTAATACGAGGATTTCACTGTTGCCATAATAAGAAGCGTTCATTGCTGTATAAGTTAATCATTTGAATTCATTGTTGCGCCTTTTTGTCAAAGAGTTAATCCTTGCTTATGTTAAAGAGTTGATACTTGCTTGTGTTAAAGAGTTAATCCTCGCTTATGTTGAAGAATTTATCCTCACCTGTTAAAGAGTTAATGATGTTGACTGCGATTGTGAGAGGTCCAAAGTTATACATATCAATTCGAGGATTCTGTATTGTATACTATTAGTCTATTACTGTGTATTTATTGTGTTTGTATTCCATATGCCCATAAACTATATGATAATAAACAATTTGTATATCCGACGTGTTACCATTTGATTGAGTTATCCAGCCGAGCATGCAATATACCCAAGCAATAAAATAGTTGCATAACAGACACATATGTATATATATCAAGTATATCTCACAAATACACATGCACTACTAAATTGTATGTTTTCATACTCTAAGGCGGACTTGAATCACTGACAGTCAGGACGAATGTCCATGCTTTAATCCACCACACCATAAAGGATACTTAACCTTTTCCTATTAATAATAATGAGAAGGGAACTCCTACTTGGAGAATTTCAATTCATATACAAGTTGTAGGATATATATATATACTGTATAATATATATATATATATATATATATATATATATATATATATATATAGATGAAGAGGATACACAGGGTAGCAGCAAACAGCATGGTGCAGGATAAAAATGATGACCAGGTGGGGGGCCAGTACTTTATTTAGTAGTCAGACAAACGTTTCGACACTCGTGTGTCATCTTCAGTGTTCTAGAAAACAATAATAAAACATATAGCAAATATTTAAAAATAAAATCGCGAAAAGCGAGTATATTAGCCTCAACATAGCTACACTGGGAAATATTTAATGTAGCCTCAACATAGCTACACTGGGAAATATTTAATGTAGCCTCAACATAGCTACACTGGGAAATATTTAATGTAGCCTCAACATAGCTACACTGGGAAATATTTAATGTAGCCTCAACATAGCTACACTGGGAAATATTTAATGTAGCCTCAACATAGCTACACTGGGAAATATTTAATGTAGCCTCACTGTATGTAGCCTCAAAGCTACATGGGAATTTTAACATATAGCACTGGAAATATTTAAATAACATTACACTGGAATATAGGCCTCAACATAGCTACACAATTTTTAATGTATCACATAGCAATGGGAAATATTTAATGTAGCCTCAACATAGCTAAATATATGTATAAATATTAATGTAGCCTCAACATAGCTACACAAATGGGGATGTAGTTCTACTACACTGGGAATCCTACTTTGAGGATGTAATTTTTGCTCAAAATGGACAGGAATTTATAAACGATGGATGAGCGAAGTTCAGTGGGAAGTCTATCTTTGTAGTGAAACAGGGATCGAATCTTAAATTCATTCTTGTGAATTATTTTAAAATTGATATGAGGGAAGAAATTAGGTAATTTGTTGTTCAGTAATCTTTCTATTTTGTCTGATCTTTTTAGCAAAAGGGTAAACATAAAAAAATCCTCCGTTTAGCAGTGAACACAGGTTGTAAAATTTATTTAGGAAATTCCTCAATTGCTTGTTGAAGAGGTCACTGGTGAAGCCATTATTAATAAAAAAGTCTCTAAGGAAGGATACCTCGCAGTGAAAAAGGCTGTATGTCGAAGTCAAGTGGTACGCCCTGTGAAGAAGGGTTTTAATTGCATTAATTTTGAATCTGAGTGGACAGTAGCTAAAGAAGCTAATACCGAGACCGGAAAAGGTGGGTTTTCTAAAGATTGAGATAACAAGTATGTCATTAACTTTGGTAAGTAGAAGGTCGAGGAATGGCAAAGTGTTATTTTTAACCTGCCCATTTTTAAACCAATTTTTTTTCAATACTTTACTGCCTTCGAAAGCCTGGTCTCTAGGCTTAAAACTTGTAGGTTGGCTACCGGTGTCGAATTTAAGTCTGTCGTCCAATTTATTCGCAATGTTGCCTGTAAGGAATTCTATGGCTTTAAATCTCAAAATGTCTTCTCCCCCATATTTACAAAAAATGATATAAATATCCTCAAACAACAAGAAAGAAGACCTAGTGGTCTGTCGTCCCGACAAAGGTAAAGGAGTTGTGTTACTTAACAAAGATGACTATTTTTTCAAAAATGTACGACATCCTGAGAGACTTTTCCAAATTTACTAAGCTAATTCAAACTGATATTTTCAAACTAAGCCTTAAAATCGAAGATCGAATAAATAGATTACTTAAATCTATGGTAAATTTAAATACAGTCTCTGAGGAATTAGCTAATGCTGTGAAGCCTACATGTTCATCCTTGGCTTTTCTTTATGGCCTCCCTAAGATCCATAAGACCACTGTCCCTCTTCGACCCATTCTTGCCGCATATAATACTGCCTCTTATAAGCTTGCTAAATTTTGCTCCCAACTTTTATCAGCGTTCACTACGAACGATTATACCCTTAAGAACTCATATGAATTGTTCACTTCCCTCTCAAACTACAAATTACCTCCCTCGTCATACCTATGTAGCTTTGATATAACCTCCTTATTCACCAACCTTAACTGAAACTTTGAACCTTTGTGTCAAACTTTTGTTCAATCAATCTGAGACTGTTATGGGTATGAGTCAATCCTTCTTCAGAAACGTTCTATCAGCATGCGTACAAGATTGCCATTTCATATTTAATAACCAAATCTATAAACAAACTGATGGGGTAGCGATGGGATCCCCACTAGGCAGTACTTTAGCCAATGTTTTCCTATGTTACTGGGAACAAATCTGGCTAGACAACTGCCCTCCCACTTTCAAACCTATCCTCTACCGTAGATATGTCGACGACACCCTGCTGGTCTTTAAAGATAAAAGTCATACCCCCTTGTTTCTAAATTACCTAAATAAAAAGCACAAAAATATAAAATTCACTAGCGAAAACGAGGTAAATAACACTTTGCCATTCCTCGACCTTCTACTTACCAAAGTTAATGACATACTTGTTATCTCAATCTTTAGAAAACCCATCTTTTCCGGTCTCGATATTAGCTTCTTTAGCTACTGTCCACTCAGATTCAAAATTAATGCAATTAAAACCCTTCTTCACAGGGCGTACCACTTGACTTCGACATACAGCCTTTTTCACTGCGAGATATCCTTCCTTAGAGACTTTTTTATTAATAATGGCTTCACCAGTGACCTCTTCAACAAGCAATTGAGGAATTTCCTAAATAAATTGTACCAACCTAGACAACCTGTGCTCACTGCTAAAAAGGAGGATTTTTATATTAGTTTACCCTTTCTTGGAAAGGTATCAGAAAAAATAGAAAGATTACTGAATAACAAATTACCTAATTTCTTCCCTCATATCAATTTTAAAATAATTCACAGGAATGAATTTAAGATTCGATCCCTGTTTCACTACAAAGATAGACTTCCCACTGAACTTCGCTCATCCATCGTTTATAAATTTACCTGCCCATTTTGCAAAAATGGCTACATTGGGAGCACAATACGAGCTCTCAAAGTAAGGATGGATGAGCACAAGGGTCAGTCCAGTAGAACCGGCCTCCCCATCAGTAACCCTCCTCATTCAGCCGTGAGAGAGCATTGCTACGGTTGTAACCTTGCTGTAAGCTATACAAATTTTAGCATTCTTGACTCCTGTAATACCGGTAACCTTAGGATTTTAGAGTCTCTATATATTTTTAAAGAAAGACCCCCCTTAATAACTGCCTTTCGGCAGCCCCTCTACATATCCATTGTGATTAAATATTTCCCAGTGTAGCTATGTTGAGGCTACATTAAATATTTCCCAGTGTAGCTATGTTTAAGGCTACATTAAATATTTCCCAGTGTAGCTATGTTGAGGCTACATTAAATATTTCCCAGTGTAGCTATGTTGAGGCTACATTAAATATTTCCCAGTGTAGCTATGTTGAGGCTACATAAAATATTTCCCAGTGTAGCTATGTTGAGGCTACATTAAATATTTCCCAGTGTAGCTATGTTGAGGCTACATTAAATATTTCCCAGTGTAGCTATGTTGAGGCTACATTAAATATTTCCCAGTGTAGCTATGTTGAGGCTACACTAAATATTTCCCAGTGTAGCTATGTTGAGGCTACATTAAATATTTCCCAGTGTAGCTATGTTGAGGCTACATTTTTAGTTATAATATACTCGCTTTTCGCGATTTTATTTTTAAATATTTGCTATATGTTTTATTATTGTTTTCTAGAACACTGAAGATGACACACGAGTGTCGAAACGTTTGTCTGACTGCTAAATAAAGTACTGGCCCCCCCACCTGGTCATCATTTTTATCCTGCACCTTGCTGTTTGCTGCTACCCTGTGTATCCTCTTCATCTGTTACTTGAGGTTCCCCAAGAACAAACCCATCACTGATATATATATATATATATATATATATATATATATGTATATATGCTATTCCTCCCTCTCCACCCCCTCTCTCCTATTTATGCCTAATATCCTAATATCTTCTAAAGATGTACTGTCTACCCTCTCTGGGCTTAATACTAAGAAGGCGTACGGTCCGGACGGTGTTCCTCCTGTTGTACTTAAAAACTGTGCTTCCGTGTGACCCCCTGCCTAGGCAAACTCTTTCGTTTCTGTATCTCCTCTAACGTCTTTCCTTCTTGCTGGAAGTATGCTCTCATTCAACCTGTCCCAAAGAAGGGTGACCGCTTTCAACCCTCCAACTATCATCCAATTGCTCTCATCTCCTGTATCTCTACAGTTTTTGAAACTATTCTTGCTTCCAAATTTCTTAAGCATTTCTCTTCTCATAATCTGCTCTCAGATCGCCAGTATGGCTTCCTTAAGGGTTGCTCTACTGGTGATCTTCTTTCATATCTTACTAACTCTTGGTCATCCAACTTTCGGGGCTTCGGTGAGACTTTTTCTGTTGCACTAGACATATCGAAGGCCTTCGATAGAGTCTGGCACAAATCTTTAATTTCCAAACTGCCCTCCTTCGGTTTCTGTCCCTCCATCTGTGCCTTTGTCTCTAATTTCCTTTCCGGCCTTTCCATAGCTGTGGTTGTGGACGGCCATCGCTCATTTCCTTATCCTATCAAATCCGGTGTTCCTCAGGGTTCTGTCCTATCTCCTATTCTCTTTCTAATTTTCATAAATGATCTTCTCAACTGTACATCCAGTCCCATCCATTCATATGCAGACGACTCTACCATACACCACTCAATTAGTTTTCCAGAACGCCCCAGCCAGCAGTCCCTCAAAAACAAACTTAATGAAGTCATAAAACGCTTATCTTCTGATCTAGCTACTATTTCCAATTAGGGTGGAGAAAACCTTGTTATATTTAATGGGGAGGATCCTCTCACACCGCACTCCTAGACAAAGTAGAAAGGAAAGCCTTTCGTATCATTAACTCCCGTCCACTCACCAACTCTCTGCAATCTCTCTCTCTTCGCCGCAATGTTGCATCTCTCTCGCTATTCTATCGCTACTACAATAATCAGTGTTCCTGGAGCTTTCCCAGTGTATACCACCTCCTCTACGTAGGGTACGTAGTACCCGCCTTGCAACACAATCCCACCCCTACTCTGTTCAACTGTCCAACCCAAGAGTGAAACGCTATTCTCAGACTTTCTTCTATTCAACTGCTGAGCTCTGGAACTCTCTCCCAGAATCAGTCTTTCCCTCTTCCTACGACTTAAATTGCTTCAAACTCCGTGTGTCCAGGCATATTAGCTCGAACGTCCCTTGATTTCGGCCCTGTCACCCTTTGAAATATGGGAGAGGCACTCGCTGCAGGCATTTATGCCTTTTGTCTCACTCATTCACATAGAAAAAAAAAAAAATATATATATATACCGGTATACTGTACATATATATATATATTATATATATATATATACGGTATATATATATATATACGGTATATATATATATATATATTGTATATATATATATATATATATATATACCCCATATAAATTGAAGTATTCACCGTAAGAACCTGAACATAACAGATTATATAATTACAAATTAGTATATTATTGTACATTTCTGAATTGTGGCACAATGCAAGCAGGTAATGTAAATATTGGATAATTTAGTAAGAGCACAGCCATATGCTGCTACTGATTGCACTGAAGCATCATAAGATTACAGTAAGCGTATATAATACAATAATTGAAATAGTGGAGAGATATAATTATTGGTTTTGAAAGGAAAAGACACTCGTCAAGACAGAACTTGGACACTTTTCCTTTGTCATAAATGCAAAGGGGAGTGGAGCGACAAAAAACGAAAACAAATGGAATGCATTGATGAAAGAGGGTTCGGTGAAAGGGGAGACATACAAATTAAATTAAATGAGGAACATTTTAAACCCGCTTAAGACAGAGGAGGTAAAGCCACCGACTAAACAAAGGAAGCCGGCAATATAGAATACAATGCGAAGGATAAGAGAAGACAACTTTAAATAAAACGTAATATGAACAAAAATACAACAGAGAATGGAAACAGAAACCGAGCTCTCTCTCTGTGTGTGTGTGTGTGTATGTGTGTGTGTGTGTGTGTGTGTGTGTGTGTGTGTGTGATGAGCTGGAGTAAAACATAAAGAGACAAAGCAAAACTGAAAATTGAAGGATAATATATAAATATGAATCATAGGAATGTACTGTGTGTGTAAATATATACTTATGATTGTGTGCATGTGAATGTACAGTATGTGTGTCTCTAGTTTGAGTGTCTTCCCCACACTGCTAATAGCACCGATGAACGCGACGCCCTCCGTTGTTGGTTGTGATGTGAATACAGATAAGGCTAAGGACACACAAGGCCCCACTACACAGCAGGGTCCCGGGTCGTATGTCGTGACCACCTGGACGGTAACCACGTGGCCAATGTAAACAATAACACGCGGTCAATGTCAACAGAGGCACGCGTAGGAAAGGTTATACGAGTGATGAGCAGCGAAAAGTAACCAGGTTACTTGGCTACCATTTTGACTTCTGTCCATAGTTGAGGCTCAAGTGTTTGGGAAGGGTAAAAGGGAGGGGGAGGGGAGTATAAAGTACCTATTTAAGGGGAGATGGGCCGTTTTTCTGGTCCTCCTTTCTCCTCATGCTTAGCCCCATTAGTTTGGTGATTTAATGACACTCGGCCCATTAGTTTTTAGATTTAATGACACTCGGCCCATTAGTTTGGTGATTTAATGACACTCGGCCCATTAGTTTGGTGATTTAATGACACTCGGCCCATTAGTTTGGTGATTTTAAAACCTTTCTCCCTTTTCTTTGTCAATATTAAGATTGTTCATGTCATTTAGGTGTTGATTTTTTTCCTGGCGAGCGAAAGCGAGCCTGTAAATTAGGAGGAAACGGCCTTTGGCCGGGAAATATTTCTACCGAAAAATGTACTGATCTATCTTGAAGGAGGGTCTAGGGTGAGTGTTTTATAAGCTTGATGGAGGTCTACGGAGGAAACTAAACAAAAATAGTAAATAGATACACAAATGAGCAAATAAATACGCCCATCCCCCCCTTAATGTTGACATGATGACCGACTGGGTTACTGCTCCTCTTCTGGTTTAGGTGAAGGCCTGGATGGATCATGGGTTTGATTCATGGAGGTAATATATATCTTATCTCCATGGTTTGATTCATGGAGGTAATATATATCTTATCTCCATGGTTTGATTCATGGAGGTAATATATATCTTATCTCCATGGTTTGATTCATGGAGGTAATATATATCTTATCTCCATGGTTTGATTCATGGAGGTAATATATATCTTATCTCCATGGTTTGATTCATGGAGGTAATATATATCTTATCTCCATGGTTTGATTCATGGAGGTAATATATATCTTATCTCCATGGTTTGATTCATGGAGGTAATATATATCTTATCTCCATGGTTTGATTCAGGCTTAGGGCTGATTGAATTGATGAGGTGGTGTTTCACTATAGTCCATTCATTCTAGTTGGGCAGAAATCGTAACCTCTAAGCTCTGTAAATCAAGAAGGGCTAGAGCAAATTAACTGTCAATATATACACATATTTCCTAGCCAAGTCTTCCTATTTGGTAGAACTACTATCTTGGTTACTCTGGCCCTCCTTGAGTTATGAGAGGTTAGGGGTTACGATTTCTGCCCAACCTAGAATGAACGGACTATAAATATCGTCAAAACCGGAAATTACAAAAAAAGTCATATCACTCTCCAATAAAAACACCATCGTTTCCTGAGGTATGGTGGTGGCTGTACTCTATTCAGATTTCAATTAATAGTTTGATCTTCTACATTGTTCTGTTTCTTTGTGTCGATTTTTGTTTCCTTCCTATGTTTCATATTTATTAGTTACATTATCCCTACGTAACCAGGTTAGAAAATTGTGACTGGCTGCTGGCAAACCCTCCCCCCAAAAAATAAATAAATAAATAAATACATAAATAAATGCATATACAGTATATACTGTATAAATACCAAAACAAAAAAATAAATATATATATACCGGTATATTATATATATATATATATATATATATATATATATATATATATATATATATATATATATATATATATATACAGTACATATATATATAAATAAATAAATAAATATGATACAAATGTATAAAGAGTACAAATATAGATACAGTTAAACGTTTACACAAGGCCCCCCCCCCCCAACCACCAAAAATAAGTCATGTTTACAAACTTATATATGAATAATTGAATATGTTGTATATAATAATACCTAAGTAACATAAATATATTGAAAATTTGACTGTAGGCAATGCATATGTCATGCAAATTGTATGAATACATATTTCATAAGAGTAGGAGACAAATACTTGAAATAAAGGATTTTTTTTGAAAATAATATCGATTTAATGGTATATCAGAGTGAGCATGTTACGATTGCCACGATCTGAACATTGCCCAGGTGAATGATATGTTAATAATTAATTCTAAGGTTAAAGGAAAATTTGGAGATTTGATTATAATTTAAACTGTTTATTAAATATCTTCAGGTGTTTTTGCAGCACGGGCTACAAGAACACGAAGAGAGGGTCTTCTACTTTGCAATAATTATCAAATCGTCTTTTAATATATTTAGTCTTTTTATTATGTTTACAATTTATCCTAATCAGCTTTATTCTAGCCTACTTGTATTCTCTCGTCTTTGTTCTATTCATTTCCCCCTTTTTCTTCATGTCTTGTCTACTTTATCGGTTTGTCCTTCCATCCTCGATTCCTATAATCTAAAGTATAGCCTACAGCCACCTCCTCCTACTCACTTGCTTCTTCTACTATTTCCTCGTCCTATTCCCTTTCCCCCTCTTTCTCTTCTCCTCACACCCTCCGTAATTTCCTCCTCCACCTTCATTTCCCCCTCTTTCTCTTTCACCTCCACTTCCACCACTACCAACACCACCTCCTCTTCTTCCACCCCCACCCCCCACACTGCTCCTCACCTCTCTCTCTCTCTCTCTCTCTCCCTCTGGTGTCCATGGGGGTGAATCTGATACCGTTGACCACTTTGGGTAAACACTCCACATCTTTCTCTCTCCGCCTCCCCTCCTTTCACTTTTATTTTATTATTTATACTCTATTTACCCACTTATTTCATAAGTTCCATTAAAGTTACTCTTTCAGTTTCTATTCTTACATTCCTACAGCTTTTCGTACGTTGTCCCCTTTAAATATGTCTATTTAGCCTTATTTCTTACAGCTACTTCATATTGTGTTTTATTTTTTATTTATTACTGACTCGTATACTCGCTCTCTCTCTCTCTCTCTGACAATTAAATGAGGAAACTATAATAACACATCTGAATAATGCCAACCTGACTTATAAACACAAATATGAATGTAACCAGACGACGATGCTGTTGTTTCAGTGGAATAATGGCTCTTTGAGCAGTATGTATCGCCTTACTAGTGGTTGTCCCCTCACAGGATGGGGGGCGCTGCTCAATAAACTCGCCCCTCGGGGCAAAATCAAAATCTCTCTCTCTCTCTCTCTCTCTCTCTCTCTCTCTCTCTCTCTCTCTCTCTCTCTCTCTCTCTCTCTCTCTCTCTCTCTCTCTCTCTCTCTCTCTCTCTCTATCTTCCCTCCCCCCTTCTCTCTCTCTCTCTCTCTCTCTCTCTCTCTCTCTCTCTCTCTCTCTCTCTCTCTCTCTCTCTCTCAGCATACGGCTTATAAACGGTGGACAATAACAGCTAAAACAAAGGATATATGCCAAATAGTAAGAATAACAATGATATTGATATTATGCATAAAATCATTAGAATAGAAAGATGAAAGTTCAAAGAATAGAATAAACTATTACAAATGAAGGTTGATGTTCCAAAGAATAGCATAAAAGGAAGAATTTTGTACAAAATCGATAATATAAATAAGCAAACTGGATCTGAGTTGCATTCATCCCAGTCAGAATACTCCTGAATTCCAAACTTTAACGATTTCAGAGCGATGCCGTCATCTTCATATGAACTGGACAAACACTAAACTATTTTATATCAACACAGGAAAGTTACGTGGTAGTTAAATGGTTGGTTGTGGTAGCTAACACACCTCTAATGTCTATAGGTCATTCCGAAGGTGCATAAAATCGTATATGTTAGCCAACGTAGCATGAACCTTGTCTTCCTCGTATTGAAGGTGATTTTACACGATCCTCTATTGAATCTATTACTCATGACTTGAGTACATAATTATTCTCGAAGGCCCAAAGTGCAAATGTATGCCATCCGTGAGGAATACCGTACAAATAATTGTAATTGTAGTCCACAACATATTGATCCTTCTGTTGTGAGTTGATTGCCTGTTTTATTATCTGTATCAATATGTAACAGTTTAAGGGAGCCCACCTCGTTTTGTTATCTTTCTCTCCCTCTCTCTTTGGCTTGTATCCATTCGGCCCCATTCAGCCTACTATTTTAAGACGTTTACCCACATCCAGGCGTCAATATTTTCCTGGCGAGCGGTAACGAGCCAGCATATATATATTTTCGTTTTGACAGCAAGCTAAATTTGTAAATTTTTCGATAGAAAAATTTCTCCGGCGAAGCCGGATTTTTCCACACAATGCTGGCTCGCTATTGCTCGCCAGGAAGAAATCGACACCTGGATGAGGATAAACGTCTTAAAACTTAAAACAGTTGGCTGAATGGGGCCGAATGGATACAAGCCAGGGAAAGAGAGAAAAGGAGAGAAAGATGAAAAAAAGCTGGTGACCCCCCTTAATGGAATGTATGTTGACAGTTAAACTGGCTATTGGTATACGATGTCGGGTTGGAACCGGCCATTATAATATATAAACATAAACACTCCAAGGCCAATCAACCGCCCAGTAACATTATTGAACAAAAGTTAATAACATACAATAATACATGTGCTCATGAACTGAAACGCTCAAGCACAACTGCATTTATGTACCAATCACACAATCTGAGTAAATGCCACATTAGCTAACACTACTAAAGCACATGTGACTTTAAACAGAACCTAATATAATATGAAACACCTACACACAAGTTAAGTGCAAGGATATCAGATTTTCAATAATTTCAGGTACATCCAGACGATCTTATTCAGCTTTTAAGAAACAATATGATATATAAAATAACAAGTAAACTCTGAAAAGCCAATCCTAAACTGAATAAAACTGTCCGTAGGGAGATAAAATAAAGGTTTAGATTATCTGATCGAAAAAGTAAAAGACAATTTACCCCAAACCAGGTAGGCCTATACCAGGTAGGCCTATACCAGGACGCAAGCACAGGAAACTTCAGTCGTACAGTTCTTAACGAAAACATAATACTAATAAAAAAAAAAAATAATTTATAAATAAACTCATTGTTTAGTCAAGTACATTTTAGACTCTCTCTCTCTCTCTCTCTATATATATATATATATATATATATATATATATATATATATATATATATATATATATATATACGGTATATATATCGCTCTTTCTCTCACATATTTCCTATCGATATATCAATCTAGCTGTTGTATATCTCACTCATTGATTAATGTATGTGTATAATTGTGTACAATAAATGATTTATCATATATAGATAAAGGGGTTAGATCTCTTAGTATTTATCATATATAGATAAAGGGGTTAGATCTCTTAGTATTTAGCATATATAGATAAAGGGGTTAGATCTCTTAGTATTTATCATATATAGATAAAGGGGTTAGATCTCTTAGTATTTATCATATATAGATAAAGGGGTTAGATCTCTTAGTATTTATCATATATAGATAAAGGGGTCAGATCTCTTAGTATTTATCATATATAGATAAAGGGGTTAGATCTCTTAGTATTTATCATATATAGATAAAGGGGTTAGATCTCTTAGTATTTATCATATATAGATAAAGGGGTTAGATCTCTTAGTATTTATCATATATAGATAAAGGGGTTAGATCTCTTAGTATTTATCATATATAGATAAAGGGGTTAGATCTCTTAGTATTTATCATATATAGATAAAGGGGTTAGATCTCTTAGTATTTAGCATATATAGATAAAGGGGTTAGATCTCTTAGTATTTGTGTATCTATTACTCACAGGAACGTAGTGCTGCAAGATGAGGCTCCAGGCTCTGAACGATGCTTACCTGAGGAAGGAGAGACAATATAATTATTACTTAAGTTGTTTAATGTTATGACCAAGACAATCATATAGATTCATTATAGTGATAGTGGTGGTGGCCGTTGTTATGTAGGTAGCTGTATTAATTATATTTCACTGCTGTGTTATATACAGTATATATACAGAATATAATTATACATAATTATATATATATATACCGGTATATATATTTTTTTATTTTTTTATTTTTTTTTATATAAATAAAATCAGAGATTTGCATAATGATAGATGGGTATATTTTACAGCCCTCACGTCAGGTTTGGGAGTCATAATATAATAATAATATACTTATTATGTTCTCTCCACCAACCAACTTTACTCCTAAACTCGATTAATGAAATTAACAAACATTTTGAGAGCAATTCTCTCTAGTGTATTGACAGGTTCTCAACCGGAAAATTCATGAAAGCAATAGAGTGAAACATGCATTTTGTTTATGTATCTCCCGGTCAACTATCGTCCATATAATATAACAGTCTGACCCCCAATTTAACCAATTACAGCTTCCATATTAAAGATTTTCGAATGAGGGGAGCCCAAATCAAAGCACGAAAAATTTGCACCTTGACAGCATCAGAGGACATACATATGACTATCCTTTCCTCGGTCAGAAAGTCAGGGAATTCAAACGTATTCTAATGACCTTATAACAGGGTGATTGGCATAAAAACGTTGGAGAGTCTACATTGGTTTTAGTGGAATATTTCTAGAAAGATTAAAAGAGCTGTCAGATCGTCAATTGAAGAATTACAAATTAGACGTAGATTAATTTGAAACCATAGAGGCTTTTTGTCACACATGCCATTGTGTTTTTTTACTACCAGAGTCCTAAAATATCTTATCTGGTGGCCATCTTGATTCCATGTAGGCCTTCAACTATATTTTTAACTTACGTTTACTCCATTCAAGACAGACAGCATACTTTCCAATAAATATGAAATGGAGCAAAGCCAGCAAAAAACAAATTATTCATCCCAAAGACAACTTTCAATAAGTTCCAGATACTGGATGATGTATAGCTGAGCCAAACGAAATTTGATTAGTGGAAGGCCATCATACGTGGTCAGCTGATGGAGTTCTGTGGCAGATTCCCAAACAAACAGAAGTTGTTCTGCATTTCGGGTGGCGGTGTACATGACGCTCTGTGAGCAGGAGACGATATTACTGCTGGAACAACGAAAAACATCTTCTACATCCTACCTGTGGGAGCAAACGACGTGTGCCGGCGTACCAGATTAGCGGCACTGCTGGACAAAAACTCACATGATGAGGCCATAACACACTTATCTTCGGACCTATCAACTATTTCCAATTAGGGCAGAGATAACCTTGTTGCTTTCAATGCTTCAAAAACCCAATTTTTCCACCTATCTACCCATCACAATCTTCCACACGACTATGCCTTACTCTTCAACAACACACAAATGAACTTTTTGTACTCTCTCAATATTCTTGGTGTCTCTTTTTCCTCTGACATTTCTTGGAAAGATCATATTAACAGTCTTGCTAAAACAGCTTCCCAGAAGTTAAGTTTGCTCAACGTCTCCAAGGGTTCTTTATCCCCGCACACCTTCTTGCTCTGCACAGGGGTATGGTGTGCCCATGCAAGGAGTACTGTTCGCATATGTTTTTGTGTTTTTATTTTTTTCTATGTGTATGAAGGAGATAAAAGACAGGTTGCCTGTAACGAGTGTCTCCCCCAGAGTCAAAAGAGCGACAGAGAGCCAAATTCAAGGGACGTTGTGGTCAAAATGCCTGGACACACAAAGTTTAAAGCCATTTAAATCATAGGATGAAGGAAAGATTGATTGAGGGAGAGAGTTCCAGAATTTAGTTAAGTAGAAGAAAGCCTGAGAAAATTTGCCAATTCTTAGGTTGGAGAGTTGGACAGAGTAGGAGTGGGACCGTGTGAAAGGCGGATGCCTCGGACTGAGAGTGCTCTGAAGAACACTGATTTGTGTAATAGCGATAGAAGAGTCAAAGAGATGCAACATTGCCGCATGTAGAAAGAGATTGTAGGGAGCTAGTAAGAGGAAGTGAGTTGATTAGGTGAAATGCTTTAGACTCTACTCTTTCGAGAAGTGCGGTATGGGTGGAAAACCCTCACACATACAAACAATACTCCACACATGGGCATACTGTGCCACTATACAGAGCAAGAAGCTGTGCGATGGTAAAGAACCCACAGAGACGGTTGAGCAAACCCAATTTTGGGAAGCTGCTTCAACAAGAGTGGTAATATGATTTTTCCGAGAGAGGTTGGATGAAAAAGATACACCAAGAATATCTAGAGAAAATGAAGAGCTGATTTGTGTATTATTGAATAATTGATAGTCTTGTGAGAGATTGCGACGGTTAGTTAAATTAAGAAATGGGGTCTTGGAGGCATTGAAAGTGACAAAATTTTCTCTGCCCCAATCAGAAATAATTGATAGATCAGAAGATAGGCATTCTATGGCATCATCATGTGACTTTTGGAGTGATTGCCTACTGGGTTGTTGTGAAAAAGTAGTTTAATAGTGCAAGGTAAAGTCATCAGCATATGAGCGGATGGGACTACAGGTACAGTTGAGGAGATCATTAACCCTCTCACGACCATAGGACGCAGAGGTTGCCAGATTAGCAATAAGAAATAGAATACTCTCACTGTTATAATTACCTCTCCAAAATTAGTTTTCTGCCCACAGCTAACTCAAAGACAACTGCAGAGGTTGAAGTAAACAAACTAAAGGTTTATAGATACCCCTGACGGTAACAAAGGCTTTAAAGTATCCCTAATAGGCTCAAAAATCGCGTCAGGATGTGAGAGGGTTAATGAAGATTAGGAAGAGGATTGGAAACAGGATTGGAAACAGGACAGAACCCTGAGGAACACCGGAGTTAATAGGTTGAGGAAGTGAGCGATGGCCGTCCACAACTGCAGCTATGTAACGGTCAGAAAGGAAATTAGAGACAAAGGCATTGATAAAAGGATAGAAACCTAAGGAGAAGAGTTTGGAAATTAGCGATTTGTTAGACTATCAAAGACTTTTGATAAGTTTAGTGCAAAAAGAAAAAAGTCTCACCGAAGTCCCGAAAGGAGGATGACCAAGAGTTAGAAAGATAAGCAAGGAGATCAGCAGTAGAGCGAACCTTAAGGAAACCATACTGGCGATCTGAAAGTAGATTATGGGAGGATAAATGCTCAAGAAATTTTGAGTATAGTTTAAAAAACTTTAGAGATGCAAAAAATTAGAGCAATTGGATGATATTTGAAGGGTTGAGAGCGGTCATACTTCTTTGGGACAGGTTGAATGTGAGCAAACTTTCAGCAAGAAGTAAATGCGTTAGAGCAAATGCAAAGACGAAAGAGTTTGCCTAGGCAGGTAGTCAGCATGGAAGCACAGTTTTTTAGAACAGGAGGATCACCATCCGGACCATAAGCTTTCTTAGTATTAAGCCCAGAGAAGGCAGAAAGTACATCCTTAGAAGAGATTATGATCTTAGGCATAAGTAAGTGAGAGGGGGGTGGAGAGGGAGGAATAGTACCGGAATCATCCAAGATGAAGTTTTTGGCGAAAGTTTGAGCGAAGAGTTTAGCTTTGTCAGAGGAAGACGTGACGGTGGTGCCGTCAAGAGTGGAAAAGAGAAGGGAAAGACGAGAAAGTAAAATTGTTGGAGATGTTTTTTACTAGATGCCAGAAAGCTTGGGTAGAGTTCAGAACATTTGTTATTGGTGAAAGAGTTTTTGGCTAATCGAAGAACAGATTTGGCTTGATTCAGGGCACAAACATAAAAAGCATGAGATTCTTGAGTTTGAAGGCGACAGTATAGCTTGAATGCTTCCTCATTATTGCGGACCGCAGTAGAACAAGTGTGAGTAAACCAAGATTTTTTTCAGACCGAGAGAAAGAAAATGGAATGTATACCTTCATGCCCGAGACGATTACCACGGTAATGCGTTCAGCACTCTCCGAGGGTCCCCGCCCACAAAAGTAAGAGTCATTCCATGGTAAATCAAAGAAGTACTGCCGAAGAGCCCCCAAGTCGGCAGCACCAAAATGCCACAAACTCCACTGGTTGGGGGTGTCAGAAGAACGTACTGGAGAGATAGGACAGGTAACAGAGATAAGGTTAAAAGAAGAGTTACAGTGTAAGCGGAAGGATTAGAGGTTAGATATAGGTCAAGAATGTTGGGCCAATCTCCAGGGCGGTCCGGTAAAATTTCTCTTCACCTTAATACAAATAGGAAAAAGTTAAGTTGTAGGATTAGGATTTTACAACATTCCCGAAAGGGGGGTTCTAGAGCTGCGATCCTACTTTCAACCATCTTGACAATTTTACTAACACATCTAAACTTCGTTTGATGCAAATATAGCCTCCCTAAAATCTGCCCAGGGCGGGAATCGAACCCGGGACCATTGGGTTACGAGGCAGACACCTTACCAGTTAGACCAATAGAGATATCCCACTTGGCCTGGTCGGCTCAAGTATATTTCCGCATCTTGTTCAGCTTAGGCTAACCTATTTTCACTGGCTTCACATCGTATCCTTTATCACGCCGTGGTGTAGCGGACACTCGTCCTGACTTTCGGTGCTTCAATTATTCCGGCTGGGAGTAACAGCTAGTACTATAGCTCATGTGCATTTGTGAGATGTAGGCCTACTTGATATAGACGATATCAGAGACTACAGTAGATCTAGACTTGACACGAAAATGGAACTTTCCAGTAAGGGGCCCAAAACCGGAAAACGAACCCTCAAGTTTGAACATCGAAACCGCGAAAATGTGATATTTTCGCAGTTTCGAGGTTCGAACTTGGGGGTTCGTTATCCGATTTTGGGTCCCTTACTGCAAAGTTCCATTATCGTGTGAAGTCCAGATCAACTGTAGTCTATGACGATATACTGTGTATGTACATGGGAAATGTTGGAATGAATTGTCCCAAATACAACTCTAGGAGAAAATTAAAACCATAGACAAGATAGATTATGTGAAGGCAGTGAAGTTAGACACTCCAAAGGATCTTCCAGCAATATCATAAATCAGGACACTCCAGCACAACAGCTTCCTCTACAATGTGACACGCAGCTTCAACAGTGTTCCACAGTATATTTGTAAACCAACAGGAATACGACCTAATAGGCCTAATTTTAAGGACAAATTGGATGTTTGGTTAGGCCTAGTCAAGATCTCTGATCAACCATGAACGCCAGGATACATTAGCTCTTGATCATAAATATTGTAGACTTGGTAATATATCAATCAAGTGGACTGTGCAAGAGGAGCTAATTGGGGACAGTGGAGACCCGCCTTAGCTGTGCTTTGATCAAGCAGAATGATACAAAAGTAAACAGAAGTAAGTAAGTAGAGTATTTTCCCTTCAGTAGCCTACAAGCCTAACCCTGACATTCTGGGGAACGATATAGCTGAAGGGGTACAGTATACTTACTTTGGTGTTAATTTGGATATGAACAGTATATGTGAATGTAAATGTGAGCATAAGTGTGTGTTTATGAGTAAGCGTATAATTGTAAGTAAGTTATTTTTGTTTTCTATGTGAATGAGGGAGACAAAATGCATAAATGCCTGCAGCGAGTGCCTCCCCCAGATTTCAAAGAGTGACAGGGCCGCAATCAAGGGACGTTCGAGCTAAAATGCCTGGACACACGGAGTTTGAAGCAATTTAAGTCATAGGAAGAGGGAAAGACTGATTCTGGGAGAGAGTTCCAGAGCTCAGCAGTTGAATAGAAGAAAGTCTGAGAATAGCGTTTCACTCTTGGGTTGGAGAGTTGCACAGAGTAGGGGTGGGATTGTGTTGCAAGGCGGGTACTACGTACCCTACGTAGAAGAGGTGGTATACACTGGGAAAGCTCCGAGGAACACTGATTATTGTAGTAGCGATAGAATAGCGAGAGAGATGCAACATTGCGGCGAAGAGAGAGAGATTGCAGAGAGTTGGTGAGTGGACGGGAGTTAATGATACGAAAGGCTTTCCTTTCTACTTAAGTTCATAAAAAGCTCATAAACGTTTATTGCCATAGATTATAGGTTTGACTCCTGCAAGGAGATAAAGAAAACCTAATATTTAGTAGTGGCCCCGTAATCATTGACGATTATGCCTATTACATAAGGCCTCCTCTTCAAACGCTCATTTACCATAGTTTGAATCTACCGCGCAGAGCATAAAAAATTGAGGAGCCTTCATCATGAGCGCACGCAACCTCACTCATGGTTCTGTCATTATGAAATTGGGTTCTCACTACGAAAAAACTTCGTAACAAATAAAAAATAAAAATAAAATAAGAATAACTATTCATAAGCTTTCCATATACTCGTGGATGTACTTGTGTGGATATTTGACCAGACGCTGACTTCAGGCGTCATACTTCCTTCACTGACATATCAAGTAAACCAAAATCCTTAATACATCAACGAATGGGAAGGGGATGGTCGGGAGGGCCCCAGTCGTCAATGATTACGGGGCCACTACTAAATATTAGGTTTTCTTTATCTCCTTGCAGGAGTCAAACCTATAATTTATTAGTGGCCCCTCCATCATTGACGATTATGCCTGATATCTAAGACTGGAGGGGGACATTCGTAATCATATCATAACTCTAGCAAAAGCAGATAATCAAACAACCACATAGTATTCTTACTTTGTAAAAAATATATATTTTGCGCATAAACTTTATACAGCATATATATTCAAAAAGGGGTAAAAGCAGGAGCGTTCTTCGAAGAAGCCTGCTTGAATAAAAAAGGGTTAACTCTGAGACTCTGTACACAGATCTGCTAGTTAAGAAGGCACCCCACTTAAAGTAGGTGGTGAAAAATAAAAACTTATAAGTCTACATGTGCACATATAAACCCCATTAAACTAGTGGATATATTCCTAAAAATATACCCAAACATAAAATGAACTCTTGTACTTTCGCAGAAGTACTGAACTCTTGTACTTATGCAGAAGTACTTACATCAAAAATAAAATTCGCAGTCGCAACTACTGAGATTTTCTTAAAATTATATTGCTTCACAGCCAAAACTACTTACAACAAGAGTTGTTGTTTTACTACTATTGTACTTTAGCACAACTTCCTGTAATGCATACTACAGAGAAATTTTATATCACAACACCTATATACAGTATCACAGCTCGTATGCTCCGTACACATACTCCGGCGGGGTCTAGGGTGTCCTATGTTACACTGACTGCACCCCCCCCCTCTTTTCTTAACTTAAACAATAAGTGACTGAGAGGCCACCTAGACCCTCTGCCTTAAAGCTATACATGGCATGGAAGGTCTGTCTAGAGCTACTGAAAGGTATCGAGTCAAAAACGTATGATTAGAGGACCACAGGTGCGTGGACGCTATGTCCTCAACATTTGCGTAAATCGTGGGCTCTTCCCACGACGCCGGGATTACTCTCTTTAATGACTTCGACTAGGAGAGAAGCTAGTTTTCGTTTCATTAAGCGTTGGCCCGTACTCGCTACCCATAAACCACCCTGTTGATTCAGAGGTGCTACTCTCAAATATTTGGTTAGAGCTTGCACTGGACATAAATTATGGTGCACTTTTCCCCTTTTTAACGCCGGCACCGTGAACTCTGAAAAAACATGTTCACTGTGTTCATTTTTGGCGATGAACGCCGGGGAAGGTGCAAAATGTATACACTCATTGAGCCTACCAAACCGTATGCAATTAGGTGTGTTGCTCATCGCCGCCAGCTCAGATACCCTGTGTCCGGTAGCCAAAGCCATAAGGAAAACTGCCCTTTTTAAAAGTAAGTCAAAATCTGCAGTATTTTGGTACAGACGGGAATGAAGTAAAGACAACGCCTTGTCCAGAGACCAGGTAGGCATGAGCTGACGGGGAGGTGGGCGGAGTTTAAGACATGCTCTCATGAAACCTTTTTCCTCTGCTAGTGGTATGGTTAGACCTGTAAGGTCAAAGAACGGCATCCTAATTGCTGTTAAGTGATTTTTTAACGTTACTACAGATAGACGTTTCTGCTCGAACAGATAGTTTAAACAATGAAAAACCAAAGCCACCGAAGGAAAGATTTGTTCAGTTCTAATTTTCCAAGAAGTAAAGGACTGCCAGTGCGATTGATACTGTCTCTTTGTAGATTGGGTATATTGATTCATGAATTTATCGGTCACGTTTCTACCATACGGTGTTAGCCACTTGACCTCCTGAATGTCCATAATGCAAAAGTCAGCGAGGTCTCTAGGTTGCCAATCGTGTCTAAGTGGAAATACCCGACCGGGAGCGACACCGGGTTCGGGCACCACATTTTCAATTGCTGGTACCACAACTGCGCCGGCCACAGGGGCGCGATTAACGAGACTACGCCCCGATAATCCCGTAGTTTGTTTACTACGTGGCACATTAGAGAAGCGTCTGGTGGCGGAAACAGATAAACAGAACTCCACATGTTCCAGTCCGTCACCAGTGCGTCGGGTCCTCCCGCCGGCGTTATTGTCCGGCGGGTGAGGTACAGCGGGAGTTTGTGAGTCTCGGACGCAAACAGATCCACTTGTGGACGGTAAGGCTCCGCAATCATTTGGTCGAAAATGTTTTGCTTGAGCGCCCATTCTACCGTTGTGCTCTGTCTCCGAGACAGAGCGTCTGCCCAGACGTTTGCTACGCCTGGGAGATAAGATGCGTGAAGATGAATGTTCAGCTTGCCGGCTAGAACAAAAATCTTTTCTGACACGTTTAGCAACTTCCGAGATCTCGTTGACCCTTGTTTCTGAATGCAGTGAACCGCATTCAGATTGTCCATCCTGAAGGCCACCATTGATGTGGGAGATTTCTGAATGGAACCAAAGCCCTTGACCCTGATGCCCGTGGTTTGACTGAGAGCCCCAACCTATCGTTCCTGACGCATCCGTGTCTACCCATACTGTCGGCGGAGGAGAGGTCCATGACATGACCGAGTGCAATGTTTCCCTCTTCGTCCAGACCGCTAGTAAGCTGTGTATTAATTTTGGGATGGGCCATAACGTTTCCGCCGGCAATAGTGGAACATTTTTGTTGCCCTCCAATATTAAACGTTTGACTTTCAACCGGCCCAACTTTACAGTTAGTTGAATCCAGTTGAGAGAGCCGACCAGAGATTCCCAGACTCTCCGTGTCGTAGTCAGACTGTGAAGAAACATAAACAGTTTCTTGCGAAACCTGTTCCGATTGTCCACACTCTGACTCAGAGTGAGAGCAGCTGTGTCCCAGACCAGCCTTATCCACTGGACCACTCGTGAGGGAACAAAGTTTGACTTTACCGGATTTCCCTTGAACCCTAGAGATTTTACATGATTTAATGTTATGTTGACATGATTGATGCATAACTGTTCCGTCTCTGCCACCACCAGCCAGTCGTCTAGATACCACAAAATCCTGATCCCTTGTTCTAACATGGGCATCAGGGCTTGCCGGACCAATTTCGTGAATAAGCGAGGTGCTAGGTTTAATCCGAACGGCATCCTCTGAAAGACATAAGTCTGATGCTTTATTCGTAATGCCAAAAATCGTTGAAACCTTTTGTTTACCGGGACGTGCCAGTACGCGTGTGTCAGGCCTAAAGAACACATCCACCCTTCCGGTGGAAGTGTTAGCCTGATTTGATTCACTGTCAGCATCCTGAAGGAAACGTTGTGAATATGGAGGTTCAGATAAGACAAGTCTACGACCGGCCTCATCTGAACACTGTCCCTTTTGGGCACTAGAAAGAGTTTGGACGTAAATACTGGGTAATTTTGAGGTACCGGGATGATGACATTCTTGGCGATCATCTCTTGGATCAGTGACTCCACCTCTAATGAAACAAAATTTGCCTTTGTCGGCTGACGTAAGCGAGGTCGCCGGAGCCACTGCCAGGTGATGCCTTTGCGTGCCACCATCCTTGCCCATGTGTTTAATGGCCATGCGCGATGACAAGCCCGGAACGACCCAGTTAGCAGACAAGGGTTCGCCGGCTGGACTACCCTCTGATCCACCCGACGTAAGACTGGCCCTGGGAGTGAGCGAGACCCTAGTTTTTTGGTGGTGGTGGTGGTGTATGCTTTGATGACTGGCCGGGTTTGGTCGGAGACGGGCCCTGGCCTGGTCGTTGATACTTCTGTCCTTTATGATTACCTGAAAACTTTCCTTGCTTGTATCTGTACTGAGCCTGACTTTGGGTGGAAGAGGACTTAGGCAGATGGAAGGGCTTTGCCCCACCAGGTTGAGCTTTTGCGACTGGTTTGGGCTTGGTAAAATTGAAAACAGGTTTCTTAGATGGGGCGGGACTGTGCTTAAAGGCCTGAGCCATGTTGAACACTATTTTCCACACCTCTGGGGACATTAAAGAGGCAGTTAGAACAGGGGACATAACTACTTGATTTGCAATCCTATCCGGGAGCTTCCTCACGAGAGACATCCTTAGATCTTGTCGTGCCTGCACCGCCTCTAGCAAGGCTGTACGGATATCCCCCAGTGACTGTATAGAAGTCTGGAGTAGCAAGCGTCTAGATAGTTCGATAGCCTTTCGGACTTCCGCGTCCGCGATTGCCTGAGCAGATCTGAGCATTGACTTCGCTACCTGTTGTGTGACAATATACTGGGAAAACAGTCTATATGCTTTCCCACATAGTCTAAACTCCCGGTCTAGGTGAGCAGTGGACGGTGTGGAAAAGGGATCTTTAAGTTCGCATAGATTAATTTTAGGGGCAGCTAAAAATGCAAATAAAGCAGAGGGAACTCCGCCGGCAGAGAATACCGGCATCAAGAACCAAGAATGGCTTTCTTGTGGAATTTGGTGTGAAGATTTAGAGGTAAAAGTCGTTGCAAAGTTTTGAGCCTCCACTTCCCATTCCACCCAAGGACCCAGACCCAACTGCTCCACCTTCAAAACTGGATTTGCGGCTGTGTCTGTGAATGTCTTTAAACCTAACTCTGGTGTTAGAGCTGACAGTGCTTTTATATCATTGAAACCGTCATGCTTGGTCCAGTCCGAAAACAGTTTTGAAGCTGACGCAGGGGGTAGGGCCGGTGTAGAAGTATACACAAAATAATTATGGTGATAATAGTTAGGAATGGCCTTAATATTAACATCAAGTACAGTCTCTAGAATATCTAAAGCACGTAACTTTCTAGATTTATTCCCTTGAATTACCCACTCACGTGGTACCGGAAGCTCCCCCGACATAGTGGACTGTGCTACCTCTAGCTTTGCTGGGAACATTGTTACCCATGACTCATCTGGCCCGTATAGGAGGGGCATAGCTCCCTTTCGGACCGGCGCTTTGTCTAAAGGGGGAGGATTTACATCTGCTACTACTCTCACATTGGAAGTAGTCAGTGCCGCCGAAGTTGGCCTAGTAACCATAGTAGGTGATACAGGGGGAGGGTGCAGAATTTGTGTTAAAGCAATAGAAGTAGCCAGAGGTCGGACATTCGATGCTGTCGTGGAAGCCCCCAAACCAACTGTGGGAGTCTCCTGCTGCTGACCAAAAAACTTAGTTAGTGCAGTTGCTAGTAACCCATTAATTTCATCAGCTGTGACAAATTTAGCAGAGGATGAACTCTGTGGCGAATCATTCCTACTCTGAGAGTCGTCCATCACTGAACCTGACTCTTGAAGCTCCATCTCAGAAATTATAGAACCCTCATCCCTTTCCCCCGGCCTTTCAGGAGCTGAAAGCCGGGAGCCGAAGCCGGGACCCCCTCATGCTGCCATGTTAAGTCCGGGATGGACGATGGGATCTCAGCGTCCCGGTGGACGTCTGCCACTACCGTTGGTGCATAAGAATGATATGATCCGTCACGCCATGGCTGGGAGTACCTCCAAACTCCCCGGTCTTGGCCGGAACTCACTTGTGAGCTAGGTACCACACCAACTACTGAGCCCTCACTCGAGCCCTCTAGAGGGTTATAACTGCTGGTAGAACTCTCTAAAGCTGGTACATGTGAACTGGTAATAATATTAGGTGACACTTTGCCCGCTGGTATATTCCCCACCACAGTCTCTGACTCCACTCCCGACCTGTCAGATTGGACATGAGACATGTCGGGAGTAGAGGCAGAAAGCGAGGTACGAGGCTACGGCGAACGCCTGGAGGTCTTTCGTACATGAGTATCTTTTTTAGAAGACTTGTGACTTCGCCTTGACTTTGATTTACCACCAGGACTATCCTTGGTCTTCTCCTCCTTGCACTTCTTTCTCGCAGGGGAAGTAGAGTGACTATGTGGCTGCTGTCGGAGGGGAATCCTTGACCTGGACCTCGATTTTGACTTGGAAGTTGTCGCCGGGGGTGTCGGCTCTCGAGGTCTCTTAGATGTGCCGGAGGAGAGAGTAAGCACTGTACCCTGCCCAGTCTCAGTCGACTTACGCACATTTACTTTACTTCTAGAAGGGGGACGTTTAAGTGGGGGATACTGAGCAATCAATCTGTCCCACAGAATTACGTTATCACACTGCAGGGCTTTATGAGCCACTGACGTAGCATAAGTAGATAAAAGCTGTTTGACCTCGCACAATACAACCGCCGCGGCCAAATTATCTTGTTGTAAGACTTTAGTACTCAATTGACTACAAAAAGTATAATTCTTCGTCACCCACAGACCCCTTGAACGGTCCAAGCATTTGACGCATCTGATTCATAGAGTATGGGCAAAAATAGGGATCCCTGAACAAGAGGGTGTTAGGCACAGAGCAAAAACAGGGTCTAGTGGCACCATGACAGAGACTGGGAAGAGCTAACCCACCCCCGGGCTCCTTCTGGTCCTCTGTTGACCCGCCGGAACTCCGCCCTGGAAAAAAGAAAATTTCCAGGAATTAATGCTCATAAGGTTACCCCAAAATGTTCTAACACAAGTGTTAATGAACCGCCGGGCAACAAGACGTAATACACCACTATTACCTCTTGTTACCCTGTAGGTTCTTATGTAAAGATTTTAGAATATCTTTACTTGTCCAAAAGATTTAAGCACATCCTCCGACAAAATATAGAGATGAGCATGTCGTTATAAATGACGCAGTCTACCCAGTGGTATTTTTGGCCACCGGAAACCCATATTAAGACGCCGGCCTCCTTATTATATCGCAGTTAAAAAGGAGGTAAGCTTATCTTAAACATTTTTGATCTGACTTCCCTCGAAGCCTTCATAGATCGACGTATTTTGAAGGCCTCGATACCCAATTGTATCCCTCAATAGTCTGGCTAACTCCATCGAATTGCAAATCCGTTAATCCCACCTCCCCAAGGTTCAACCGCCGGGTGTGAAAGTAATTTAAATGTAAACCCCAATTGTTCCTATCCCCACTTCTTTGCAAAAGATCGCCGGGGTGGAAAGACCAAACAAACAAAACAACCTAATTTTTCAATGGCTTTGCAAAAACCGGGAAAAACTATACTCCACCGGTGTCCGTATGAACACCTAGTGAAACGGGTATAGCCATCCCGCCGGTAAACACCTAGTAAGCCTGAACACAGGCTCCACCTCAGAGACGCAGTCCTGGAGAGCCCTCAGGCCACCACTCGCCGGGGGAAACTAGCCTATTTTAACCACGCGTGATATAAAACTTGGCAACCAGCCGGATGTTTTCGGTGCAATCTAAAAAACCCGCCGGAAAAGGCAACCAGCCGGATTTTCTCGGAGCAATCGAGAAAACCCGCCGGAAAAGGCAACCCACACTAGCCAGATGCAATCTGAGAAACACAATTAGGCCCCGGATTAAGCCAAAACACAACTAATCCAGGACACACATGACACGGTATTATATATTTAAATCATAAATCAATAACACTTGTACATGTAAAACGCTACAAGCGGCTGGCTAGGCCTAAGCAGACGGAAATAACACTTAATCACGTCGTAATATAAACAAAAAGCACTGTAACATATCACAACAGGAACAACCGCCATCACCACATCGTAGAAAAACTCCCGGGAGAGGGAAGCACTGACTCGGGACCTAGAAAAAACTTCACTAAGTGAAGAAAAATACGCTAGGAACGTCAGAAAACAAACAATAAGGCAACTTCATCAGAAAGATAAGAAGAAGCCTGATAACGCGTAGTTAAAGCCAACTAAATAACTAGGCTAGCTAGCCGCGAAAAATGTAACACGCGTCCACTACGGGACCACGAGGGTACACCCGAAATAGGTGTCCCAAACACACGACCCAAATACACTGAACTGCGGGAAACCCGTCCCTGACACTCCTGCTACGCATATCCTAACCTTACTCGATACATCCCAGAGTAAACAAATGAGAAAAAACTCACTAGGGACACAGCAAATGCGGAACCAGAGGAGCGTGGGGAGACACGTCAGGGCAGGTTGAGCGCAGAGCAGAGAAGGAAGTATGACGCCTGAAGTCAGCGTCTGGTCAAATATCCACACAAGTACATCCACGAGTATATGGAAAGCTTATGAATAGTTATTCTTATTTTATTTTTATTTTTTATTTGTTACGAAGTTTTTTCGTAGTGAGAACCCAATTTCATAATGACAGAACCATGAGTGAGGTTGCGTGCGCTCATGATGAAGGCTCCTCAATTTTTTATGCTCTGCGCGGTAGATTCAAACTACGGTAAATGAGCGTTTGAAGAGGAGGCCTTATGTAATAGGCATAATCGTCAATGATGGAGGGGCCACTAATAAATATAGGTTTACATGTTTACAAATAATGTGCAATTATACAAGGTTAAGGTATATCCATGACAAAGATAATTTGATGCCATCAGGCATATATATCCTCATATAACCATATGCATATCAAGTGTAACAAGACAACAAGAGAAAGAAATGTACACAAGTGCAATAAAAAAGAATACAGAAATATAAATATAATGATATACATATACTCATTTTACATTCAAAGACACATTCACTATTCACAACAGACAACACATAAATTAACAAGCAAAACAATTCCCAGAATTCAGAGCAAAATTTAACTATCCATCAAATATAATTTTAATCGCTTCTTATATAATGAAAAACTGCAATTATCATCAACATTTACAATGAGGTTATTCCATATTTTAACTCCCTTATGATGAAATGTTTTTGTCACCAATGATGTTCTACACACTGGTACACGTAACCTGTTTCTCTGTCTGGTTAAGTGATCGTGTATTGTATAATTAGCAGGGAACATTTCACTAATAGCTCCAGGAACATTACCATGTTTTACTTTAAAAAATAATTTTCCTATACAGTATATGTATGCATCATTAAACTTAAGTATATTTAAGGATTTAAAGAGTGGTCCTGTATGGTGCTGATTTGATTATCCTAACAACCCTCTTCTGTACAGTAACAACCGATCTTAGGTAACACTCATTTGTTCCACCCCATACCTCTATACAATATGTGATGTAAGGATATATAAAGCAATTGTATAGAGTAATTAGAGTTTGGACATTCAATGATTTTCTAGCTTTACATATTATTCCAATGCCTTTTGACATTTTATTTATTACTTTTGAAATTTGATGTATTACTTTATCTATTTAAGTTGGTTGTGAGTATCTAAAAGAGTGTTTTCCGTATTGTTTCCACTTTCCAGCAACAGCAACAGTGTCCAGTATTATTTAATATAAAAATTAAATAGTTCCTGATAAGAGGTAAAAGAAAATGGTCTAGCTTTGTACCTGAGAGAAAACGAATTTTTAAGGGTAACTAAAATGACAAGCACGGGACTTGCTCTTTACGCACACCCAATATGTACTACTTTATATGGGTTGATTTATAGCATACCACTTATATATTTACTCTATCTCTCTCTCTATCTATCTCTTTCTCTCTCTCAGTAACAGCGTTCCCAGATTATGGGCTTGTACTGATGGGCGTCTAAAGTAAGTTTATCGAACTTTGCAATATATACTCGAGACAACACAACATTTCATATAATAATTACAGGTTGTTAAAAGAAAAGCAGTCATTAAAAAGCTTGGCATAAATCTTACTTGAACTTATAGATTACCAATCAGGATTCATTGAGTAGGCCTATAATTCCATGTTTATCACAGCATATATTTAATATCTGTCTAAATGTTATAGCTAACCCAGAACCTTACTTACCATGAGTTAGTGTTATAATGTATATAATTGCCTTACCGCTAACCTAAAACCTTACCTGTCATGAATTAGTTTTATATCTACCTTGATCTAATAGCTAAAGAAGAATTATACCTATCATGATCATTGTATACTCTTATATTCACTCTACTACTTACAATGCAATTCATCACGATTACACTATAATCACCATTACAGTTATCCTGATTTTTGAAGTACTGCATGTGTTAATTTAAGACCATATGTTTATTTAATCCGTTACTGAACTTAAATGAACCTAAACAATAGAAAATATGATAGTGCTTATCAATCAATGCTCGGTCTTCCTAAATGTAAAACAATACATGTCGAATAATTATGTATCTGTCAAAACAAATTTAAGCACAGAAATACAGAGGATGGAACTAACCAAAACTAATGACAACCAGCTCCATACACTTACGTCATTTTGTATCTGTAATGTTAACCTTCATTTATTTTGTTCTTGTTGGTGGTAAAGGACGTCAAGTAACATAATATAATCAAAGTTTTCCTCTTGAGACTATGAAACTTATCCATATAAACACATTATTATCTCACCTTTAGTATTACCATTACATATTTCAGGTGACAAAAAGTCATCGTGACATAATGAAGTCATTCATAATTCTCACAATATTGTATTAAGGGGAGGCAGACCGTTTTTCTGGACCCCCTTCTCCCTCATGTTTAGCCCCATTACTTTTGAGACTTTAAGACCTTCGGCCCATTAGTTTGGAGATTTTAACACCTTTCGGCCCATATCTTTGTCAATTTTATGACCTTTCGTTCCATTTAGTTGTCAAATTTTTCCTGGCGAGCGATACCGAGCCTGAAATTTTACGAGGAACCGGCCTTCGGCCCGGAAATTTTCTATCGAATAATGTACAAATTTATCTAGAAGGGGTATCTAGGGTTTTTGTTTTAAGCTTGATGGAGGTCTAGTGAGGAAACTAAGAAATAAAGGAATACATGACCAAACAAACCCCTTAATAGCCAACCCGGAGCCCAAACTATCATGAGCCAGAACTATTATACCTAATCTGATCAAATAGCTAACCCGGAGCAGTATTATGCAATCATTAAAATACATATCAAAGTTGCTCAAGTTTTCTTAATGGAGTTCATCAACTCTTTTACTTATTACTGTACATATACTTTTCATTAGCCCTTGCCATATCACAACGATGTTTTTCCATTTAAAGGTGGAGTAACACGAACACTTCTCTAGGCAAGGTGGAGTAACACGAACACTTCTCTAGGCAAGCATTTCTTTTGATTTTCTATCAACAATTCAGGGCTCATGTAAATTGTCATCGGCAACTAGAATGAAGGTAGATTATTTTAGGCGGTTACATTTTTATCAAACTTCAATTAGAAAGCTGTGAGGTTAAAATTGGTTATTAAAACATACTGGAAACATGTCTTCACTCCAGCTAAGGCAAAACGATATTCTAAAGCTTAGGTAAGATCATTTCTAGTTGGTATGATATAATTAGCTTTGACTCCTGACGGGTACAAACTTACAGGAACTGGCATTCGGCCGGGACATTTTTCTACCGAAAAATGTAAAAATTTATCTTGAAAGGAGGTCTAGGGGGTGTTTTTCTAAGCAAGCTTGATGGAGGTCTAGAAAGGAAACTAAAACAATATATGAATAAATTAATTAATAGACCAAACAAACGGTCAGTCTCCCCTTAAGTATTCAATAACACGATAATCAACCCTTTCATCCACTTACATATTTTAGGATAACGCCCCAAAAAAATCTTTAAACAAGAAAACAAGAAAATAGTTGGTTTGAAATATGATTTCGTGATAATTAAAACATTATAATAATCTTGTTACTTTCAATGATTCCTAGACCCAATTTTTCTTTCTATCTACCCATCATAATCTTCCATACGACTATTATCCCTTACTCTTCAACAATATACAAATCAACTCTTAGTCTTCTCTTAATATTCTTGGTGTTTCTTTTCTTTGTTTGACCATCTACGTGGTATCCTCACCCCCGTACAGCTTTTTGCTCTGTACAGGAGCACAGGGCACCCATGTATTGAGAATTGTTCGCATGTGTGGTGAGATTCCACCCATACCGCACTTCTTGATAGGGTAGAGTCAAAAGCATTTCATCTCATCAATTCACCTCCTCTTACTAATTCCCTACAATCTCTATCTACAAGCCGCAATGTTGCATATCTCACTTTTCTGCCGATATTACAATAATCAGTGTTCTACAAAGCTTTCTGAGTGCCTACTTCTTACCTTACGTAGAGCGGGAGCACCCACCTTTCAACACATTCCCACCCCTGTTCTGTCCAACTCTTTAACCCAAGAGTGAACCAATTTTCCGTCTTTCTTCTACTCAACAAGTAAGCTTTGGAACTCTCTCCCTCAATCTGTTTTCCTCATCCTATGAATTAAACTTCTTCAAACTCCGTGTGTCCAGACATATTGACTCTAACACCTTGAATTTGACTCTCTATCACTCTTTCAACTTAGGGGGGGGGGGGGCACTCGTTACAGGCAGTTTTGCACATTGCCTCCTTCATACCAATAGAAAATATATGTTCATAGTTATTAAGCCAGATAACTCAAAGACGGATTTTCCAAAGCTTCATTAACTCGTTTGAATTGAACATACATATTCAAACGTATCATATAAACAGATAAAACAATAAATTGGGGTCTATCGAGACCATCCAAAATCCTTATGTATACGCACGCAGGTAAAGACATTTGCTTTTAAATTAATTCCCTAATATACTGTATATGACAATAGTAAGGAATTAATTCCCTAATATACTGTATATGACAATAGTAAGGAATTAATTCCCTAATATACTGTATATGACAATAGTAAGGAATTAAATATTCTAAGCATAATTATAGAGTCTATCTATATGCTCAGGCCCAATGCCCACTTTTCCTATTTTTTATTTCTATTTCTATTTTCTATTTTATTTTATTTTATTTTTTTTTTTTTTCTTGGGGGCGGCCGACTCAAGACAGAGCAAGAACAGGGAAAACACAAAATACAACATAAAACAACGAACAAACACAGATACACACAAACTCACACACATCTAGGTCACCCAAGAGAAGACCCAGAGACCAAGGTCGCTCCAGCACTCCCCTGGCCCCAGGCCACCCGGAGAGGTTCCGATCTCGGCAGGCAGACTTGCAGAAGAGCCGAAGCCACAAGCCCGCCCACCACACTTCCAGGCGCACCCTTCATATTAATCGTCTCCCCGGGCCAGGCGCCTGATGGACCACTATCCAGTCCAACTTGCGCCCGACCACTTCCCCAAATGACCACGTGTTCACTCAACTATTCACAATTATTTTTCATTCATTCCTGTTTATTACCACTTCCTTTGCCTGATCTATAGTCATTCCTCTATCATCCAAAGCTTGTCTTACACAGCCTCTCCATCTCAACGGGGTCTTCCTGCCCTTCTATCTCCCCTTGCATCTGACTCACATAATCTCTTTGTAAGCCTTTCGTCTCCCATTCGTTCAACATGACCATACCAGCTCAGCACCCTTCTGTCCACTCTGGCTGACAAATGTTCCTGCTGCCCCACTCTCCTACGTATATAGAGTAATCAAGGATAATTACCAACAAATACAAAGAATAAAACATGGTCATAAACACAATTTGATAAGCTACAATATATGGTATATCAAAATAAGTAAGCAAAATTATATATTGAATACATAACAAAAACATATTCCATTCTGCATATTCGTAAAGCGGAAAAAACATTATTTGTTCAATAAATTTACAGTGCCTGCATAGATACCGCTTTCATTTAGAATGACAAAAACAGGCGCACAATTCTTTGGATACAGGGTTGAAAAATCCGAGGGTGAAAAATGGGAGATCAGAGGGTCTGTGTTTTTCCCGAGTCCTGCTCATGTGGTGTGTGTGTGTGTGTGTGTTGTGTGTGTGTGTTTGAGAGCGCTACATAGATACATAGACTAGACACACTTCGCAGGCCCTATTAGGCATATACTGGCTATATACACATTACACACATACATACACACATATATATGTACATATATAGTCACACACATACATACATACACATGTATGCAAACATACACATACATACATATACAAATATACATAAACATATACATAAACATACACGTAAACATATACATGCATACACAGTGTGTATGCATGTGTATGCTTTCAATGCTTCCAAACCCCAATGTCTCTCTTTATCTACCCGTAAAGAACTCCCACAGGGCTATCCCTTATACTCCCACAGGGCTATCCCTTATACTCCCACAGGGCTATCCCTTATACTCCCACAGGACTATCCCTTATACTCCCACAGGGCTATCCCTTATACTCCCACAGGGCTATCCCTTATACTCCCACAGGGCTATCCCTTATACTCCCACAGGACTATCCCTTATACTTCCACAGGGCTATCCCTTATACTCCCACAGGGCTATCCCTTATACTCCCACAGGGCTATCCCTTATACTCCCACAGGGCTATCCCTTATACTCCCACAGGGCTATCCCTTATACTCCCACAGGGCTATCCCTTATACTCCCACAGGGCTATCCCTTATACTCCCACAGGGCTATCCCTTATACTCCCACAGGGCTATCCCTTATACTTCCACAGGGCTATCCCTTATACTCCCACAGGGCTATCCCTTATACTCCCACAGGGCTATCCCTTATACTCCCACAGGGCTATCCCTTATACTTCAACAATACACAAATCAATCCTTCATCTTAACTCAGTATTCAACGAGTCGCTTTTTCTCCTGATCTCACTTGGAAAGACCATATTAAATCCCTTGCTTACACAGCTTCCCAGAAGCTGGGTGTGCTCAACCGCCTCCGGGGGTTCTTCACCCCTGCACAGCTTGTTGCTCTGTACAGGGGCAGTAGTGGGGCACAGTGCGTCCATTAATTGAGTATTGTTCGCATGTGTGGGTAGGATCCTCTCACACAGCACTTATCAAAAAAGTAGAAAAGAAAGCCATTGGTCTCATTAACTCAATGACTCTTTGCAATCTCTCTCTCTCTTCGCCGCAGTGTTGCATCTCTCTCGCTATGCTACCGCTATTACAATAATCAGTGTTCCTCAGAGCTCTCTCAGTGTAAACCACCTCCTCTACGTGTAATACGTAACACCCGTCTTGCAACACAATCCAATCCCTACTATGTGCATCTCTCCAATCCAAGAGTAAAACGGCTGTGCTCTGGAACTCTCTCTCTGAATTCATCTTCCCCTCATCCTATGACTTAAATTGCTTCAAACTCCGTGTGTCCAGACATTTTGGCTCGAACATTCCTTGATTTTGGCCCTGTCACTCTTTCAACTGGGGGAGGCACTCGTCACATGCAGTTCTGCCTTTTGTCTTCCTCATCCACATATAAAAAACAACACACACATACATACACATATGCATACATATACACACACTGTTTCTGTTTGTGTCTCACCTACCAAAAGTAATCCAGTTAGCTCACATAAACACCTCCTCCTCCTATTTATTTCACTACACTGAACAAGCACACCAAATTTCTTTAAAACATACTAAGGTAACTCTTAAACTAGCGACTATCACTCAACTTTGGGGGAGACACTTGTTACAGGTTTTTGTCTCTTGCATACACATTAAAAAAAACACACTATACCTGTACTGTATGTGTATTAAGCCGGAGTCACACGAGCCGTTTTTCGAGCAATTTGTAAGGGCAATTATGGTCTGGCAGCTTCAAATATTACACTGTATCAGAATTCAGCCGCCTAATATACTCTACCTTCAGTCTAGTTACCGATACCAGTGCAAAAAGTCCCTAAATATAACGAGAACAAACTTGCTCATGGAAAATTGACGGAAAAATCGCTCGTGTGACAGTGGCTTTAGAAAGAAAGAGAGTGAGTGAGTGAGTGAGTGAATATTAACATTATTTGACTAAATATGTTTATATTCTATTATACGTAAAATGAAAAACAAACTATAATACGACTCACTGAATAAGATAGTCTACTAAATATACAAGTGTAATATTACTAACTTACATTTATATTTGTTTTCACCAACTTACCAATTAATTTACAAATAAACCTAACTAATGAAATCAATGAAAGTAATGAATACATGCGATACTCCAAGGACTGGAACGTAGGATATTCACACCGTAATTCCGCACACTAAGCATTACGCTATCAAGACAGTTAAAGGTTTATGGACAAGCCTACGATATATTATGCATTCTCGAATACTGCATATTAATCTTAGCCTGTACATATTATACCCAACTGCACCCTGATAACGGATTGTGTTCTTTTATTTCATTAATGTTATTTTAGTAAGCGTTGTTTCCACATAGCGATTTTGATAAGTTATTTTGACTTTGTATTGTTTTTGTCCCAGTTTTGGTTTGTTTAGTTTGCAAGTTTTACATTTTAAGTTAACCTAGTGGAAATATATAGAGTATTAACCCCTTCTGTACCCGATAACTTGTTAATAATTACTGTATATTCTAGCTATATTTAGACGATTGTATGCAGTTTAAGAAGGATCTGTGGTAGCAAAAATGGTTAAGTTAGATAGTTCGAAGCCTGTTAAATGCTGGAGGCCTATTATAAACTGAATATAATCGTCTAATAGTAGCCAGAACAAAATAATAAAGACGTCGCCAGTATTGAAGGGGTTAAAGATATGCCTGTGTCATGCCGTGCTATATAAAATACCTGTTTAAGGGGACATGGGCCGGTTTTCTGGACCACTTTCTCCCTCATGTTTAGCCCCATTAGTCTTCAGATGTTAAGATGTTTGCCCCATTAGTTAGTCGATTTTAAGAACTTTCGCCCCATTTCTTCGTCAATATTTAGACCTTTCGTGCTATTTAGGTGTCGATTTTTTCCCTGGCGAACGATAGTGAGCCTGTAATGTTGGAAGAACCGGCCTTCGGCCGGGAAATTTTTCTACCAAAAAATGTACAAATTAGTCTAGAAGGGGGATCTAATGGATGTTTTTTTTTTAATTTGATGGAGGTCTAGGGAGGAAACTAGAAAAATAATTAATACATGCAAAAATCGACCAAAAAGTGAACCATCGATCATACAATTATTAGCGTGGATTCAATTAAGGGGGTTAATTGAATCCACGCTAATAATAATTGTATGCTCGATAAAATTATAGTCTATGCATCTCAACTAACTCTTACTATATAACCAATGGGGTACTAACGCTAGGAAGGTTAAGATATTATTGGGGTAAGATCAACAGTATAAGGTCACTCTATATATATATATATTTAGTACCTTCATTTCAACTACGTGTCTAAAGATTTAGGCAGCAGATCAATATTGTTTAAGAGGAGATGGTTCACTTGTTGGTCGATTTTTTCATTTATTTCTAATTTTTCTAGTTTCCTCCATCAAACTTAACAAACAGGATATCCCCCTTCAAGATATATTTGTACATTTTTCGGTAGAAAAATGTCCCCCCTTCTAAATTACAGGCTCGCTATCGCTCGCCAGGAAAAAATCGACACCTAAATGACACAAAAGTCTTAATATTGACGTAGAAAAGGGGCGAAAGGTCATACAATCGCCAAACTAATGGAATGAACGCCTTAAAACCTCAAAACTAAATGGGCTAAGCATGGGGGAGTAGGGTGTTCAGAAAATCCAGCCCATCTCCCCTTAAGCACCCCTCCTCCCTCCCAGTTGCAGTGTTTTGTAATCCATCGACATACAGTATGTATGGTGTGCTTTATGTGAGTCATGTGTAAGGGGAGGCAGACCGTTTTTCTGGACCCCCTTCTCCCTAATGCTTAGCCCCAGTAGTTTTAAGATTATAAGACGTTCGGCCCATTAGTTTGGCGATTTTAACACCTTTCACCCCTTTTCGTTGTCAATTTTAAGACCTTTCGTGGCAATTAGGTGTCGATTATTTCCTGGCGAGCGATAGCGAGCCTGCAATTTTAAGAGGAAGGAAATTTTTCTACCGAAAAATGTACAAATTTATCTTGAAGGGGGGTCTAGGGGGTGTTTTTCTAAGCTTGATGGAGGTCTAGGGAGGAAACTAAAAAAATATATGATAAATTAATTAATAGACCAAACAAACGGTCAGTCTCCCCTTAAATGATTCGCACATAATTGTCAACTCCGAGTATCTCTACTATTACGGCACAACATCAACAAAATATTATCCCTTATTTTCCTACAGAAGACTGTCGGTTCCTAAGGGTTAATTTGGCATTCAATAGTGCAACAGATTCGGCGACGCATCATAATTATTCCTTTATCTATGGTCTACCGCTGCTTTCCTAGTCGAACATTCATAGGCCTTCGTTGTCAACGCAGGATTGTTTGTTTGTTGTAGTACCTTCCTGCTCTCACCATTACCTGCGACACTTTCACTAACGACAAACAAACTCATTTCTCTCTCTGCCTAGGTGTTTCTCTCTGCCCCACTTTCAATTTCCTCTAAAACACACACATAGTAACACAAAATGCCCTACACACATTTAACACATAGAAACAGCCCTTGCATAATATAGCACGAACACATATACACATACACACTTGGCACGCACACGCATACACACTTAGCACGCACACGCATACACACTTATATTAGCACATACACACATGTAGGGGAGGTGTGGCGGAGTGGTCTTGCCACTGGACTGGTAATCCAATGGACCCGGGTTCGAATCCCAATATGTCAATGGGAAGATATTATTGGGATGGAATTTGTGCTGTACCTAGTATCAGTGCATTACCACAGCACACCGAAATGCCAACAAAATACCCTCATTGTTCCTTGATTAAATAGCATTGTATGAATATTCCCATATTCAAAAATATGCTACAGGGGGGCAATGCCTAGTGAGTTAATTGCTCAAAAGGTGGCGTTCTGAGAGTGAGGGTCCGAGCTCACAGATGAGACTGTGAAGCGCAGAGGCGGAGTTGCTTCGAGCCGTGAAGCTTCGCATAACTCACTCCCTAGACTGGAGCAAGACCTCACGGGCCTCTCAGTGTTCAGCGGTAGAGTGTAAAGGCTATCAGCCTATGCCCGAGAGGGAGTAGTTGGAATATATATAAAACAAAAACACACTTAGTACGCAAATACATACACACTTAGCATGCACACACATACACACTTCTAGATGCATTTTTTTTCACAAACTCATTTCCTCGCTTACTCGCATTTTCTCTCAAATTACATCCTTTTTAAAACTTATGTTTTTTCGCGTGTTATGGTGTTTTATGAAGTGTTTTCATGAATTTATAACTTACTCATAACTATATTATTATTATTATTATTATTTGTATTATTATTATCATTATTATTATAATTAATAATAATAATTGTGTAGGTATATCAATAACCACTATAAACCATGAGGCCGTAGGTTTAATTCTCAGTGTATCTACGTGAGATATTGTTGGGAGTGAGTACCATACACAGGTATTAATATGTATGTATGTAATAATAATATGTACTCAGGCATTTTTTTTTTTTTTTTTTTTTTTTTTTCTTTAAATATACAGATCTAACATTATGGTCGGTGATTCTTCGGAGACTACGTACGTTAATACTAAATATGTATAGCCCCTCACATCCACCGTGATATAAGAACAGTACAACATTAAAGTGTAAAACAAAAACATATTGCCCACCTTCAAGAAATGTACACAAACAATGGCGAAGGAGCAGTAAACTTTGTCTTAACTTTTCTTTTTTTCCTATACAACACCGGCATGTATTTACAAACACTCATAATAACCCACATAAGTACCACCCCGTTCTTAACATTACTCATCAATTACAAACCCCAATGTACTTGAATAAACTAATGAAAACATATAGTCCTCCCGGGATTCGAACTCGGGACACCACACCCAGAACATAAACATCGAAACCATTACACCACCAACACAGTTACATAATATAGATGAAGAAAGATCCCCCGGTAGAGCACATATCTCCGGTATACATACAGTCCTTATAAGCAGTATATAATAATATATAAGCATCAACACATTGGTCGTGCCCATTAATTGCCTACGGATACCCTTAAGGGGAGGTTTTTAGTTTGTTCCCTAGATATCCTTCAAGCTTAAAATTACACCCCCTTGAGCCCCTTTCAAGATAAATTTGTACATTTTTTGGTAGAAAAATGTCCCGGCTGAAAGTCGGTTCCTCTTAAATTACAGGCTCGCTATCGCTCGCCAGGATAAAATCGACACCTAAATGGCCCGAAAGGTCTTAAAATTGATAGAAATGGGTTGAACATTCTTAAATTCGACAAAATAATGGAGCGAACGTCTTATAATTAGAAACACAATGGGGCTAAACATGAGGGAGAAAGGAGTCAAGAAAAAAATCCCTCAAGTGGAAATCTCCCCTGGGCGTATTTATTGGCTCAATTATATATATTTTTATTATTTTCCTAGTTTCCTCCCTAGACCTCTATAAAAAAATCTATCGATTTGTTCATGTATTTATTTGTTTTCTAGTTTACACCCTAGACCTCCGTCAAACTTAAAAACAGATAATTACAACTCCGTTCAATATATATTTGTAAATTTTTCGGTAGAAAAATGTCCCAGCCGAAGGCCGGTTCCTCATAAATTACAGGCTCGCTATCACTCGCCAGGGAAAAGTCGACCCCTAAATGACACGAAAAGTCTTAATATTGACAAAGAAAAGGGGCGAAAGGTCTTAACATCGCCAAACTAATGGGCTGAACGTCTTTAAATCTGAAAACTAAAGTGGCTAAGCATGAGGGAGAAGGATGTCCAGAAAAAACAGCCCATCTCCCCTTAAGCCTATCTTATCCTGGGATGGGCTTTTGTATCACCGCTGTTTCGCCCCATTGGTTTGGTAATTTTAAGACATTTTAAAATTAAGGGCCAATTAGGCCATTATCCCCCACTTGAGGTTGATACGTACATCACCAAATTGTGTGTGTGTGTGTGTGTGTGTGTGTGTGTGTGTGTGTGTGTGTGTGTGTGTGCACATTTAGTAAGTATCACAATGAGTATCACGGTAATTATGATGAAGTTACTGACAAAGTTTCATTTAAATCCGTTGACTGATAAGTTTGTAAGGTTTTCAATTTACAGTACGAACAAACATACACGTAACGACAGTTTCGTAATATCTGCAAAAAAAATAAAAAAATAAATATATATACCGGTATATATATATATATATATATATATATATATATATATATATCCAGAACATCTATTGTACTAAGTAGTAAAAAAATCAACTCTAGCATATTGATAAACCAACAATCACAGTAAGATGCCACCTGTACAAAAACTAAGAAACTAAAAGAAAACTAAACAAATTTTATTTACAAAGCCAAAACAAACTCCGAGACACCCAAAATAATCACGAAAAAATACAGCTCGAAACAGCACAAAATAACCCAAAAAGAGAGAAAAAAAAAAAAAAACACATAAAAGGAGAGACTATCACAAAAACAAACTCCGACCTCGAAATACCTTGAGTCGGAAGGAGAGGAATAGTGGGGCAGGAGGGAAGGGGGGGGGGGGGGCGTTTATTTTCTGCATCCCAGTTCTTATAAAGCGTACAGTTTACCCCATGTTCGACTGGTACAGAGCTATTATTGCTATTTTGGCTGTTTATGAACATACAACGGCAAGCAAGAATACACTGTCTTACCTAATATTTTTCATTATTAAAATCTATGAGTAACTTGTCCATTTCTATACTAAGATAAACAGTTATAATAGCATGATACACACTTTGAAACAGGTGGACGTGCGGGCAACTGTACACTCGGATGTCATAGTCGCTAGCCCACTTTGAAACAGGTGGACGTGCGGGCAACTGTACACTCGGATGTCATAGTCGCTAGCCCACTTTGAAACAGGTGGACGTGCGGGCAACTGTACACTCGGATGTCATAGTCGCTAGCCCACTTTGAAACAGGTGGACATGCGGGCAACTGTACACTCGGATGTCATAGTCGCTAGCCCACTTTGAAACAGGTGGACGTGAGGGCAACTGTACACTCGGATGCCACTCGTAAGGATTCGTGGACCCCCTAGGTTTTTATTTATGCAATTATATAAATCTGGATTGATTTTTGGATAGAACTTTCCTGTTAATAAATAATATATATAGTTTTGTAGTTGATGTACAGAAAAGTATATTCATAAATTCGTTTCCAGAGATATACTTCCATAATTAGAAATAGGTGAAGTCCACGAATGTGTATGTTATTGTACGGTCGCGCTAATAAGTCATGTCCCAGCTATCATTACGTTTGGCTTTCTCTGTGCTGTATTAATGTCTGTCAGATGTTGAATAAGGTGGGTAAGTGTAGGAAAATGTCTGTATATTTCAGTCGATATGAAAAAATGAAGCTTAGATATTGCTGTTACCAATTATTGATCAAAACATACTTGGTGCCCAGACATCACTTATTAGCGCGATTGTACATACGAGTTGTTGTACATACGAGTTATTGTACATACGAGTTATTGTACATACGAGTTATTGTACATACGAGTTATTGTACATACGAGTTATTGTACATACGGCACCATCGTGGCTTGCCTGATTGACTCCGTACATCAAATATACACAATAGAACTGATGTGCCCGTTAGTTTCTTATATACACAATAGAACTGATGTGCCCGTTAGTTTCTTATATACACAATAGAACTGATGTGCCCGTTAGTTTCTTATATACACAATAGAACTGATGTGCCCGTTAGTTTCTTATATACACAATAGAACTGATGTGCCCGTTAGTTTCTTATATACACAATAGAACTGATGTGCCCGTTAGTTTCTTATATACACAATAGAACTGATGTGCCCGTTAGTTTCTTATATACACAATAGAACTGATGTGCCCGTTAGTTTCTTATATACACAATAGAACTGATGTGCCCGTTAGTTTCTTATATACACAATAGAACTGATGTGCCCGTTAGTTTCTTATATACACAATAGAACTGATGTGCCCGTTAGTTTCTTATATACACAATAGAACTGATGTGCCCGTTAGTTTCTTATATACACAATAGAACTGATGTGCCCGTTAGTTTCTTATATACACAATAGAACTGATGTGCCCGTTAGTTTCTTATATACACAATAGAACTGATGTGCCCGTTAGTTTCTTATATACACAATAGAACTGATGTGCCCGTTAGTTTCTTATATACACAATAGAACTGATGTGCCCGTTAGTTTCTTATATACACAATAGAACTGATGTGCCCGTTAGTTTCTTATATACACAATAGAACTGATGTGCCCGTTAGTTTCTTATATACACAATAGAACTGATGTGCCCGTTAGTTTCTTATATACACAATAGAACTGATGTGCCCGTTAGTTTCTTATATACACAATAGAACTGATGTGCCCGTTAGTTTCTTATATACACAATAGAACTGATGTGCCCGTTAGTTTCTTATATACACAATAGAACTGATGTGCCCGTTAGTTTCTTATATACACAATAGAACTGATGTGCCCGTTAGTTTCTTATATACACAATAGAACTGATGTGCCCGTTAGTTTCTTATATACACAATAGAACTGATGTGCCCGTTAGTTTCTTATATACACAATAGAACTGATGTGCCCGTTAGTTTCTTATATACACAATAGAACTGATGTGCCCGTTAGTTTGTTATATACACAATAGAACTGATGTGCCCGTTAGTTTGTTATATACACAATAGAACTGATGTGCCCGTTAGTTTCTTATATACACAATAGAACTGATGTGCCCGTTAGTTTCTTATATACACAATAGAACTGATGTGCCCGTTAGTTTCTTATATACACAATAGAACTGATGTGCCCGTTAGTTTCTTATATACACAATAGAACTGATGTGCCCGTTAGTTTCTTATATACAATAGAACTGATGTGCCCGTTAGTTTCTTATATACACAATAGAACTGATGTGCCCGTTAGTTTCTTATATACACAATAGAACTGATGTGCCCGTTAGTTTGTTATATACACAATAGAACTGATGTGCCCGTTAGTTTCTTATATACACAATAGAACTGATGTGCCCGTTAGTTTGTTATATACACAATAGAACTGATGTGCCCGTTAGTTTCTTATATACACAATAGAACTGATGTGCCCGTTAGTTTCTTATATACACAATAGAACTGATGTGCCCGTTAGTTTCTTATATACACAATAGAACTGATGTGCCCGTTAGTTTCTTATATACACAATAGAACTGATGTGCCCGTTAGTTTGTTATATACACAATAGAACTGATGTGCCCGTTAGTTTCTTATATACACATAGAACTGATGTGCCCGTTAGTTTCTTATATACACAATAGAACTGATGTGCCCGTTAGTTTCTTATATACACAATAGAACTGATGTGCCCGTTAGTTTCTTATATACACAATAGAACTGATGTGCCCGTTAGTTTCTTATACACAATAGAACTGATGTGCCCGTTAGTTTCTTATATACACAATATAACTGATGTGCCCGTTAGTTTCTTATATACACAATAGAACTGATGTGTCCGTTAGTTTGTTATATTAGCATTGATGTGGGTTGGTAATCTGTCTTCTTCCAGCTGATGGTATATAGCGTTACTTCGCCATCTTACTCAGCTATGACATTGATTTTGCAATGATAAGTATTGCTAATTATGAAAACTTGTAGATTTTGCAATGATAAGTGTTGCTAATTATGAAAACTTGTAGATTTTGCAGTGATAAGCGTTATCAATTACGAAAACTTGCATATGATACAGAAACATAGTAGTTTCATGTTTTTGCATTAATGGGAGGTTTGTAGTTTGTTCCCTATACCTCCATCAAGCTTAAAATTACACCTCCTAGTCCCCCTTTCTAGATAAATGTGTACATTTTTCGGTAGAAAAATGTCGGTTGTTCTTAAATTACAGGCTCGCTATCGCTCGCCAGGAAAAAATCGACACCTAAATGGCACGAAAGGTCTAAAATTTGACAGAAATGGGGCGAAAGTTCTTAAAATCGCCAAACTAATGGGGGAAACGTCTTGACATTTCAAAAGTAATGAGGCTAAACATCAGAGAAAAAGGGGTCCAGAAAAAAATCCCTCAAGTGGAAATCTCCCCTAAGTATCGTGTAATCAGCTGCTAAGTGATTCAATTTGCCGCCAGGTGAACATAAACAGACAATAATATTCAATACATTAACCCGTTCAGTACCAGGGATGTCCTTTTCATCATATTCTGGCAACCATTAGACGATTTTATTCAGCTTAGGAAGGACCTCTAGCAAAAATGTGGCTTCAAATTATCTCGACCAACCTTTTTAACTACCACAAATCCTTCCTAAGCTGCATAATATCGTCTAAATATAGCTAGAATAAAATATATAACTAACGTCGCTGGTACTCAAAGGGTTAAGCAAGGATTACTATAGTCCGTTCATTCTAGGTTGGGCAGAAATCGTAAACTCTAACCTCTGTAACTCAAAAAGGGCTAGAACAAATGAGCTGTCAATTTCCACACATGTTCCCTAGCCAATTCTTCCTATTTGGTAGAAATATTAGCTCAATTGCTCTAGTCCTTTTTGAGTTATTAGAGGTTAGGGGTTACGATTTCTGCCCAACCTGGAATGAACGGACTATAATCTCGTATTCTCATTTGCATAGTTGCCTAAAAGTAGAGCTGTTAAGCCGGTATCACACGAGAGCTTTTATACTCAACATTCGATAATCAACCTTTCTACGGCAACATTTCCGGAATATTTTGCACTGGTATCGGAAACTAGACTGATGATAAGATGAATTTAGGTAACCGAAAAAGTTAAAATGTTGACCTTATAAGCTGCCAGACCAGTGTTGAGGATAAATGTTGAGGGAAAAAGCGCTCGTGTGATACCGGCTTCACACCGTTCCTTTCTATTATGTTATTTGGATCATTACGTAGCTCTATACAATGAAAAGGATCATTACGTAGCTCTATACAATGAAAAGGATCATTACGTAGCTCTATACAATGAAAAGGATCATTACGTAGCTCTATACAGTGAAAAGGATCATTACGTAGCTCTATACAGTGAAAAGGATCATTACGTAGCTCTATACAATGAAAAGGATCATTACGTAGCTCTATACAATGAAAAGGATCATTACGTAGCTCTATACAGTGAAAAGGATCATTACGTAGCTCTATACAGTGAAAAGGATCATTGCGTAGCTCTATACAGTGAAAAGGATCATTACGTAGCTCTATACAGTGAAAAGGATCATTACGTAGCTCTATACAATGAAAAGGATCATTACGTAGCTCTATACAATGAAAAGGATCATTACGTAGCTCTATACAGTGAAAAGGATCATTACGTAGCTCTATACAGTGAAAAGGATCATTACGTAGCTCTATACAATGAAAAGGATCATTACGTAGCTCTATACAATGAAAAGGATCATTACGTAGCTCTATACAGTGAAAAGGATCATTACGTAGCTCTATACAGTGAAAAGGATCATTACGTAGCTCTATTCAGTGAAAAGGATCATTACGTAGCTCTATACAGTGAAAAGGATCATTACGTAGCTCTATACAGTGAAAAGGATCATTACGTAGCTCTATACAGTGAAAAGGATCATTACGTAGCTCTATACAGTGAAAAGGATCATTACGTAGCTCTATACAATGAAAAGGATCATTACGTAGCTCTATACAATGAAAAGGATCATTACGTAGCTCTATACAGTGAAAAGGATCATTACGTAGCTCTATACAATGAAAAGGATCATTACGTAGCTCTATACAATGAAAAGGATCATTACGTAGCTCTATACAGTGAAAAGGATCATTACGTAGCTCTATACAGTGAAAAGGATCATTACGTAGCTCTATACAATGAAAAGGATCATTACGTAGCTCTATACAGTGAAAAAGATCATTACGTAGCTCTATACAATGAAAAGGATCATTACGTAGCTCTATACAGTGAAAAGGATCATTGCGTAGCTCTATACAGTGAAAAGGATCATTGCGTAGCTCTATACAGTGAAAAGGATCATTGCGTAGCTCTATACAGTGAAAAGGATCATTACGTAGCTCTATACAATGAAAAGGATCATTACGTAGCTCTATACAATGAAAAGGATCATTACGTAGCTCTATACAGTGAAAAGGATCATTGCGTAGCTCTATACAGTGAAAAGGATCATTGCGTAGCTCTATACAGTGAAAAGGATCATTGCGTAGCTCTATACAGTGAAAAGGATCATTGCGTAGCTCTATACAGTGAAAAGGATCATTGCGTAGCTCTATACAATGAAAAGGATCATTACGTAGCTCTATACAGTGAAAAGGATCATTGCGTAGCTCTATACAGTGAAAAGGATCATTGCGTAGCTCTATACAGTGAAAAGGATCATTACGTAGCTCTATACAGTGAAAAGGATCATTGCGTAGCTCTATACAGTGAAAAGGATCATTACGTAGCTCTATACAGTGAAAAGGATCATTGCGTAGCTCTATACAGTGAAAAGGATCATTGCGTAGCTCTATACAGTGAAAAGGATCATTACGTAGCTCTATACAGTGAAAAGGATCATTACGTAGCTCTATACAGTGAAAAGGATCATTACGTAGCTCTATACAGTGAAAAGGATCATTACGTAGCTCTATACAGTGAAAAGGATCATTACGTAGCTCTATACAGTGAAAAGGATCATTACGTAGCTCTATACAGTGAAAAGGATCATTACGTAGCTCTATACAGTGAAAAGGATCATTACGTAGCTCTATACAGTGAAATGGGTCAACACAAACTTTAACTCTTTACAGTATGTTAAGGGGTCGTTTTTCTGGCCACCTTCTCCCTCGTGTTTAGCTGTATTGGTTTTTAGATTTTAAGACGTTCGGCCCATTAGTTTGGCGATTTTATGACATTACGCCCCATTTCTTTGTCAATATTAAGACCTTTCGTGCCATTCAGGTGTCGATTTCTTCCTGGCGAGCGATAGCGAGCCTGTAATTCTAAGAGTAATCAGCCTTCGGCCGGGACATTTATCTACCGAATAATGTACAAATATATCTTGAAGGCGGGTTTAGGGGGTGTTTTTTACAGGTTGATGGAGGTCTAGGGAGGAAACCAAAACATAATAAAAACAAATAAAACAATAAACAAATAAATCGGGCCGTCTCCCCTTAAATAGAAGAAATAACCCTGTAACATTCGGAAGTGTGGGGCAGTGTATGAATGAACTAGGTTGCATAAAAAAACTCACGGCATGGGATGGATGGAGGGGATGGAGGGTAGGGGGGGGGTCTATTGGAGGTCAGTGAAGCGAGCATCCAGCCTTCTAATTGGTCCCACTGAGCTCTGACCTCCTTTTGACCTTTTGACCCGGCAACAATGGGGGCGTGGATAAAAGAAGGGGGGGCGGGGGGTGTAAACATGGTGGGAGAGGCTGGGGGGATAGAGTGTAAACAGACATAGAGATAGGCAGACACAGAGATAGACAAACGGAGAGATACAGACAGAGATAGACAGACAGATATATAAACCGATATATATATAGACAGACATAAATATAGACAGAGATAGATAGACAGACAGAGAGATAGACAGACAGAGAGATAGACAGACAGAGAGATAGACAGACATACAGATAGACAGAGAGATACAGATAGACAGACATAGAGATAGACTGACAGAGATAGACACAGATTAACAGACAGAGAGATAGACAGACAGAGATATAGACAGACTGAGATATATACAGACGGAAAGATAGACAGACAGAGATATAGACAGACTGAGATATAGACAGACGGAGAGATAGACAGACAGATAGAGATAGACAGACATACAGAGATAGACATATAGAGATAGACAGACAGACAGAGATACAGACAGAGACATAGATAGACAGACAGACAGAGATACAGACAGACAGACATAGATAGATAGACAGATAGACAGACAGACAGAGAGATAGACAGAAAGAGATAGACAGAGAGATAGACAGGCAGAGAGATAGACAGAAAGAGATACAGACAGAGAGGTAGACAGGCAGACGGACAGATACATATAGACAGGCAGAGAGAAAGATAGACAGACAGAGATAGACAGACCAAGAGATAGACAGATACAGACAGAGAGATAGACAGACATAGAGACAGACAGACAGAGAGATAGACGGACAGAGTGATAGACAGACAGAGAGATACACAGACAGAGAGATAGACAGACAGAGAGATAGACAGATACAGACAGAGATAGGCAGACAGAGACAGACAGAGAGATAGACAGACAGAGAGATAGACAGACATAGAGATAGACAGACAGAGATTAGACAGACCGAGACATAGACAGACAGCTCGACAAATAAACAGACTGGTATAGCAAACAGGGCGACAGACAAACAAACAGACGTACAGACATACACACACAGCAATATAAACAGGTGGATGGGGAGGGCAGAAATACAGACACACAGAAAGGTAGGCACACAGACTTATACAGATGTACATACAGACAGACAGACAGACATACAGAGACACAGAAAGGTAGGCACACAGACTTATACAGATGTACATACATACAGACAGACAGACAGACATACAGAAACACAGAAAGGTAGGCACACAGACTTATACAGATGTACATACAGACAGACAGACAGACATACAGAGACACAGAAAGGTAGGCACACAGACTTATACAGATGTACATACAGACAGACAGACAGACAGACATACAGAGACACAGAAAGGTAGGCACACAGACTTATACAGATGTACATACAGACAGAGGAAGGCACAGACAGACAGAGACACAGAAAGGTAGGCACACAGACTTATACAGATGTACATACAGACAGACAGACAGACATACAGAGACACAGATAGGTAGGCACACAGACTTATACAGATGTACATACAGATAGACAGACAGAAATACAGAGACACAGAAAGGTAGGCACACAGACTTATACAGATGTACATACAGACAGACAGACAGACATACAGAGACAGACAGGTAGAGGGGTAGATAGACAGACAAATAGTAGAGGCCTAAATAACACAATGATGAGGATGGGAAGTTAATCACGTAATCAGAAGGCATAAACATACACTTCAGGGAATAGTGGCTGTGTTTTTTTTGTTTAGTTTTCACATTTTAAGACATTATCACATTAGTTTGGCGATCTTAAGACCTTTTGCCCATTTTCTTTGTCAATATTATGACTTTTCGTGCCATTTAGGTGTCGATTTTTTCCTGGCGAGTGATAGCGAGCCTGTATTTTGTATTGTCCTTGCTAGACCTCCATCAAGTTTAGAAAAACTCCCCCTAGACCCCCTTTCAAGATAAATCTGCACATTTTTCGGTAGAAAAATGTCACGGCCGAAGGCCAGTTCCTCTTCAATTACAGGATTACTATCGCTCGCCAGGAAAAAATAGACACCTAATGGCACAAAAGGTCTTAAAATTGACAACGAAATGGGGCAAAAGGTGTCAAAATCGCCAAACTAATGGGCCGAACGTCTTAACATTTCGAAACTAATGGGGTTAAACACGAGGGAGAAAGGGGTCCAGAAAAACGACCCATCTTCCTTAAAGAGAGGGCGAGAGAGAAGCACCGACAATAACAACACGGGTGGGTGTGGAGCTAAATAAAAATAACTCTACGGGAAGACGACTTAAGGGGAGGCAGACCGTTTTTCTGGACCCCTTTCTCCCTCATGTTTAGCCCCACTAGTTTTGAAATTATAAGACGTTCTGCCCATTAGTTTGGCGATTTTAACACCTTTCGCCCCATTTCGTTGTCAATTTTAAGACCTTTCGTGCCATTTAGGTATCGATTATTTCCTGGCGAGCGATAGCGAGCCTGCAATTTTAAGAGAAGCCGGCCTTTGGCCGGGAAATTTTTCCACCGAATAATTACCAAATGTATCTTGAAGGGGGGTCTAGGGGGCGTTTTTCTAAGCTTGATGGAGGTCTAGGGAGGAAACTAAAAATAAATATGAATAAATTAATTAATAGACCAAACAAACGACCAGTCCCCCCTTAATAAAAGCGACAAAGGAAATTGACGGACGAGTGGGAAATATAAAAACAAAAAAACATTGATAAACGCACTTAGAATAAATGAACTGGAGTAGTTTGGATTGGAGGAGAGAGGCTGGAGGGAATAAGAATATATAATAAATAACTGAAACATACGAGAGAGGTTAAAAGGAGACTCAAATAATAGACGGGAAAATAGCGCCTCTCACTTCCCTTACTCAACCAATTCTCTCTCTCTCAAATAATAGACGGGAAAATAGCGCCTCACACTTCTCTTACTCAACCAATTCTCTCTCTCTCGCTCTCAAATAATAGACGGGAAAATAGCGCCTCTCACTTCCCTTACTCAACCAATTCTCTCTCTCTCGCTCTCTCTCTCTCAAATAATAGACGGGATAATAGCGCCTCATACTTCTCTTACTCAACCAATTCTCTCTCTCTCGCTCTCTCTCTCTCAAATAATAGACGGGAAAATAGCGCCTCTCACTTCCCTTACTCAACCAATTATCTCTCTCTCGCTCTCTCTCTCTCAAATAATAGACGGGAAAATAGCGCCTCTCACTTCTCTTACTCAACCAATTCTCTCTCCCTCGCTCTCTCTCTCTCAAATAATAGACGGGATAATAGCGCCTCATACTTCTCTTACTCAACCAATTCTCTCTCTCTCGCTCTCTCTCTCTCAAATAATAGACGGGAAAATAGCGCCTCTCACTTCCCTTACTCAACCAATTCTCTCTCTCTCGCTCTCTCTCTCAAATAATAGACGGGATAATAGCGCCTCATACTTCTCTTACTCAACCAATTCTCTCTCTCTCGCTCTCTCTCTCTCTCAAATAATAGACGGGATAATAGCGCCTCATACTTCTCTTACTCAACCAATTCTCTCTCTCTCGCTCTCTCTCTCTCAAATAATAGACGGGATAATAGCGCCTCATACTTCCCTTACTCAACCACCTCTCTCTCTCTCTCTCTCTCTCTCTCTCTCTCTCTCTAATAATAGACGGGAAAATAGCGCCTCCCACTTCCCTTACTCAACCAATTCTCTCTCTCTCTCCCACCTCCCCCAGAGTAAACTATGCCAGTGTTGAGCTGACCTGACCCCTTGTAAAGCAGGTCAGAGGCGGGAGGGTGCCAGACACAGGAACCAGCCAAGGGAGAAACACGCAGGGAAAACACACACATCAGGGGGAGGGCTTAAGAACTCACGGTTAAAAAAAAATACGAAAACAAATTAAAAAAAGGAAAAATAATATATGAATTATTTGCTATTCCCCCTTTTTATCCATTTCTCTGACCTTGACCTGGTATTAACCCCTTCTGTACCGGTGATGTACTTTTCATCATGTTCTTGTTACCATTAGACGATTTTATTTAGTATGCAGTATCATCTACCTCTAGGATACAAAGGGATAAAAACGATCTCAACAAACCCTCCGATAGCATAGGATCGTCTTGAACTGCATAACATCGTCTAATGTTAGCCAGATTCAAGGGTAAAAAGACGTCATCGTGCTGAAGGGGTTAAACCCTTCTCTATTGCCTGCGTCGAATACGAAAGTTAATGAGTGATCGACTATGTTATTGTTGTTATTGATCATCAGAGGGAGGCTGTAGATATCATGACAATAGATATGATGCACAGAGAGTCCTACACAACTTAAGGGGGGATGGTTCACATTTTGGTAGATTTGTTTCATGTATTCATTATTTATCTATTTTCCTCCCTAGACCTCCATCAAACTAAAAAAACAAACATCAATGTAGATTAATTTGTAAATTGTTAGGTAGAAAAATGTTCCAGCCGAAGGCCGGTTCCTCCAAAATTACAGGCTCACTATCGTTCGCCAGGAAATAAAATGGACACCTAAAAAGCACGAAAGGTCTTCAAATTGACAAAGAAATTGGGCGTAAGGTCTTAAAATCGCCAAACTAATGGACCAAACGTCTTAAGATCTTAAAACCAATATGCTAAACATGAGGAAAATGGGGAGCCAGAAAAAACGGCCCATCTCCCCTTAAGTGACACAATTACATACTCTACCCTGAATGACCCATGGTACCCTATGGATAAATACTTCAAATACTGAACTGAAAATTATCAACTATGCAAACGTTCCCTCCATTCATATATATATATATATATATATATATATATATATTTTGTCCATTCAGCCTCATTCAGCCTAATGTTTTAAGCCATTTATCCCCATCCAGGTGTCGACACCTGGATGGGAATATACGCCTAAAAACAGTAGGCTGAATGGGGCCGAATGAATACAACCCAAAAAGAGAGGGAGAGAGAGATAACAAAAACAAGGTGGGCCCTCTTAACAGGTAAGACAATTAATATAATTACGATCACGTAAATAATACAGCAACTTATATCATGTAGATAAGTGTATATATCGTTGTACTGCATAAATCACCTTAACCCCTTCTGTAGCGGGATGTCTTTTTAGTTTTATTCTAGCTATATTTAGACGATTGTATGCACTTTATGGAGGATATGTGGAATTAAAAGAGTTAAGTGAGATAGTTTGAAGCTTGTAAATTGCTGGATGCCCTTTTTAAACTAAATAAAATCGTCTAATAGTTGCCTGAATATGATAAAAAAGACGGCACAGGTACAGAGGGAATTAAACATGCTTAAGTACTTTATTATTACAAAAGAGTTCTGAAATACAATAACATTTTCCGGTTGAATATTTTACAGACGGGTTTAATCAGACATAAAATCAATGAATAAGATAATACGGTATATACTCAGGTTTATCATTATGATTATGATAAGATGCTCATCATATTGTAAGGTAACTATGCTCCGTACTATAATAAATGTTTGTGAGTTATATATTTAGTTGCCTGTTTTACTGTTTCTCGGTTTGAAAAATTCACTTGACGGTATTAACAATACAATTAACCCTCTCAGTAAGGCGCCAGCTTTTTCCTTTCTTGCTAACACTATACGATTTCATACTAATTAAGAAGGACCTCCTTTTATCAAAGACGAATTCTTGATTTCAGTTAACCGTTTGATTCCCAGAGATCCATTATAACCTTGATATAATTGTCTAATAATAGCCAGAATAAAATATTAGATTGTGTTGTAGTAAAATAAGCATATAACCCCTTCAGTACAATGACATAATATTCATCAAACTCCGGTAACCATAATCTACCTCTAGGACTCAAAGGGTTAAACACTATCTCAAGAAACTCTCTGAATAACATAAGTCCTTCATAATTTGCATAACATCGCCAAATGTTAGCTAGAATCAAAGATAAAAAGGCGTCATCGTGCTGAAAGGGTTAATATAATTGTTCTAATAATAGCCAGAATAAAATGTTAGATTGTGTCGTAGCAAAATTCTTGGTTTTGTGATGGTGGTGGTAAAGGCTCACGACTCACCAGCCAAATTCTCAATGTTTCTGACGTTCAAAGATCCTGAGTCCGGTCAATGGGACGACGTCAAGGGTCACTAAAGAATCAAGTGTTTTCATCAGGTCAAGTGCTCTTATACTCGTTTTCATCAGTTTGATCTCGGAATAAGAACTATCAAATTTCGGGTCAAAATTTACTATCTATCTATCTATCTATCTATCTATCTATCTATATGCTCAGGCCCAATCCCAACTTTTCCTATTTTTATTTACAAGGACATAAATTACTTTTACATACGGTACGGAATGCTCAGGGGATAAAATTGAAAGATATATAGAAACTGACAATATATTATATAGATAGATTTAATCTTTCAATACGAGACATCTTTAATTATAGTCTAGCTCTATTTAAAAGTCGTATTTTTTTTTAGTTCAAAAGATTCTGCAAAGGTAAAACATTTAGATAGTTTTTATCCCTTAAATTTCTAGCGGTCATTCTTAAGGTGAATAAAATCGTTTAAGGGGAGATGGGTTATTTTTCTGGTCCCCCTTTTTCCTCATGTTTAGCCCCATTAGTTTTCAAATTTTAAGACGTTCGGCCCATTAGTTTGGCGATTTTAAGACCTGTCACCCCATTTGTTTGTCAATATTAGGACCATTCGTGTCATTTAGGTGTCGATGTTTTCCTGGCGAGCGATAGCAAGCCTGACATTTTAAGAGGAATCGGCCTTCGGTCGGGAAATTTTTCTACCGAAATATGTACAAATCAATCTTGAAAGGGGGTCTAGGTTTTTCTTTTCTTTTAAGCTTGATGGAGGTCTAGCGAGGAAACTAAAAAATAAATGAATACATGAATTAATAGACCAAAAAAACAGCCATAGCCCATTAATGTGTGTGTGTAAGAGTGAGAGTCCGAGTGTATGGGGTGAGACAGTGAAGCACGGGAACGAGGTGGCTTCAGAGATGGGGTCGTTTCGGGCCATGAGTGAGCACCGTGCCTCATGTGAAGGCAAGATGGCAGGTGCTTGTTGTACTCTACGTGCTTCACATGTCTCACTCCCTAGACTGGAGCAAGACCTCACGGGCTTCACTGTTCATTGTAAAGCGGTGAATGTTAAGGCTCTTAGCCTATGCCCGAGAGGAAATAAGTTGGAATATAGAAAAAAAAATAATAATAATAATAATAATAATAATAATAATATGAAACTAATATATATATATATATATATATATATATATATACCGTATATATACATACATATACAGTATATATATATATACATATATATGCAGTATATATATATATATATATATATATATATATATATATATATATATATATATTAATGCCCAGTTTTCATAATTAACAACATATTTCGGTAAAAAAAAAAAAAAAAAAATCTGTAATTGGAGTTGTATGTCCAAGTTTACAGTCTTCTAACCGTTAATTATTAGGATGTATTATATACCATAGTGCAGTGCAGTGCAGTGCAGTGCAGTGCAGTGCAGTGCAGTTCATAATATACTCTAGCATTTAAGGGGAGATGGGTCGCTTTTCGGGTCCCCCTTCTTCCTCATGCTTAGCCCCATTAGTTTTCAGATTTTATGATGTTCGGCTCATTAGTTTGGCGATTTTAAGACTTTTCGTCCCTTTTCTTTGTCAATATTAAGACTGTGTGTCATTTAGGTGTCGATTTTTTCCTGGCGCGCGATAGCGAGCCTATTATTTAAGAGAAACCGGCCAACGGCCGGGAAATTTTTCTATCGAAAAATGTACAAATATATCTTGAAGGAGGGTCTTGGGGGTGTGTGTTTTGTAAGCTTGATGGAGGTCTAGTGAAGAAACTAAACAAATATATAAAAAGAGACATTAATGAGCAAATAAATACGCCCATCCCAACTTAATACGAATTCCTATGAACTTTTTGTTTCCTGCAACGTTTAATAGACAATTTTATCCGGTCAGAATTTCGGAGACTACTTTGCTGTACTATTGGCGATGAAACAGAAAGTAAGAAAACAACAATAGGAAATAGCTATACTTTAAAAGCTTAAGGGGAGATTTCCACTTGAGGGATTTTTTTCTTGACTCCTTTCTGCCTCATGTTTAGCCCCATTGCTTTTCTAATTTTAAGACGTTCGCCCCATTATTTTGACGATTTCAAGAACTTTCGACCCATTTCTGTCAATTTTAAGACCTTTCGTGCCATTTAGGTGTTGATTTTATCCTGGCGAGCGATAGCGAGCCTGTAATATAAGAGGAACCGGCTTTCAGCCGGGACATTTTTCTACCGAAAAATGTACAAATTTATCTTGAAAGGAGCTCAAGGGGGTGCAATCTTAAGCTTGATGGATATCTAGAGACCAAACTAAAAACCTCCCCTTAATACAGAAGCTGCCTGATCAGAAATTGGACCGAGAGATTAAGGGGCTAGTGTTTTTTTTTTCTTTTTTTTTTCTATTAACTCGTGTATTCATTTATTTGTTAGTTTCCTCCCTAGACCTTCATCAAACTTAGGAAAACACCTCCTAGATAAATTTTAATATTTTTCGGTAGAAACATTGTCTCGGCCGAAGGCTGCTTCCTCATATAAATACAGGCTGGAAAATCGACACCTAAATGGCACGAAAGGTCATAAAATTGACAACGAAATGGAGCTAAAGTTGCTAAAATCGTCAAAATAATGGGCCGGACGCCTTAAAATATCAAAACTAATATGCGAAACATGAGGGAGAAGGGGGTCCAGAAAAAGCGACTACCTCCCCTTTAAATTGGACTGAAGTGGTCAAATCAGGCCAAGGGGATCGAATTGGTCTGAGCGGTTGAATAAATAATGGGTCAAAGTGGTCGATCTGGGTCAAAGTGGTTGCTTTTTTTTTGTTTTTGTTTTTTAAAGTGAGTGAGGGAGACAAAAAGAAGAACTGCCTGTGACGAGTGCCTCCCCCAGAGTTAAAAGAGTGACAGGGCCAAAAGCAAGGGACGTTCGAGCCAAAATGCCTGGACGCACGGAGTTTGAAGCAAATTATCAAATTAGGACGAGTGGTAAAATCGGGCTGATTAATCAAATTAAGTTGAGTGGTCGAATTGGTCGAATTGGTTGAACTGAACCAAGCGAATTTAAGAGAGGTGGACGAACTTGAGCTGAGAGATCAATTGGGTAGAACACTTAAGGGGGCCCACCTCGTTTTTGGTCTCTTTCTCTCCCTCTCTCTTTGGCTTGTATCCAGTCGGCCCCATTCAACCTACTGTTTTAAGACGTTTACCCTCATCCAGGTGTCAATATTTTGGCGAGCGGTAGCGAGCCAGCATATATATATATTTGTTTTGACAGCAAGCTAAATTTGTACATTTTTCGATAGAAATTTTTTTCCGGCGAAGCTGGATTTATCCATACAATGCTGGCTCGCTATCGCTTGCCAGGAAGAAATCAACACCTGGGTGGGGATAAACGTCTTAAAACAGTTGGCTGAATGGGGCCGAATGGATACAAGCCAGAGAAAGAGAGAAAAGGAGAGAAAAAAAAAAAAAAAACAGATGATCCCCCTTACATTTAAGAGAAGTGCCGGTAGTCCAATTGGGGCCGAGTAATTAGATTTGTCTGGGCAGTTAAGGGGGTGATTGAATTGAATGGCTGAACTGAGATGAGTGGTAAAATAAGAACATAAGATAATGGGAGTCTGCAGAAAGCCTATTGGCCCACACAAGGCAGATCCCTCTAACACCCAACCCTAATTATACGACAGGTACCCACTGTGTATAAAACTTGCTACAAAATGGTCGAATTGATCCGAACAATCGCTTTGGCCAATACTATGTTGGTATCCACTGAATGCAGTCACCAAAGTCCGTAAAGGGGGGATGCTTCACTTGTTGGTTAAGTTTTTAATTTTGTAATTATTTTTCTAGTTTCCTCCCTTGACCTCCATCAAACTTAAAACATCCATTAGATCCCCCTTGTAGATTCATTTGTACATTTTTAGGTAGAAACATTTCCCGGCCAAAGGCAGGTTCTTCCAAAACTACAGGCTCACTATCGTTCGCTAGGGAAACAATCGACACCTAAATAGCACGGTCTTAATATTGACAAAGGAATGGGGCGAAAGGTCTTAACATCGACAAACTAATGGGGCAAACGTCTTAAAATCTGAAAACTAATGGGGCTAAACATGAGGGAGAAGGGGGTCTAGAAAAACAACCCATCTCCCCTTAAATTCTGCGCATACATATTTGAGAAACAAAAGGCATGGACAAGTTTGGGTTAATTTCTTAAACCCCCCAATTAGGATCATACAATTATCACCAGTTTAAGGGGAGATGGGCCGTTTTTCTGGTCCCCCTTCTTCCTCATGCTTGGCCCATTGGTTTTTAGATTTTAAGACGTTCGCCCCATTAGTTTGTCGATTTTAAGACCTTTCGTCCCATTTGTTAATTGATATCAAGACCTTTCGTACCATTTAGGTGTCGATTTTTTTCTGGCGAGCGATAGAAATTTTATGAGGGACCGGCATTCGGCCGGGAGATTTTTCTATCGAAAAATGTACAAATTTATCTTGAAGGAGGGTCAAGGGGGTGTTTTATTTTAAGCTTGATGGAGGCCTAGGGAGGAAACATTAAACATAATATAAAGATACATAAATAAGCAAACAAATATGCCTATCTCCCCTTAAGAGTAGGAAGGTCTTGGGCGACCATTGTGTCTCACAATCAGTTTCGTCAAGGGCGACCAAACATTTCATATGACAATTTTTAGGGGATATATTTCGGGTAGTTTGTGAGGTGAGGGGGACATTATATATTGATCACAATGCATCGCTTCTATTCTAGTACCAGTGAAGGTACTGATTATTTTATTTAACCCTTTGAGTACCAGCGTCACGTGATATATTTTATTCTTGCTATATTTAGACGTTATTTTGCAGCTCAGAAAGGATCTGTGGTAGTTTAAAGGGTTGGTTAAAATAGTTTGCAGCCTTACTATTACTAGAGGTCCTTCCTAAGCTGAACAAAATCGCCTAACAGTTGCCAGAATATGGCAATAAAGGACGTCCCTGGTATTTAACGGGTTAAAGCAGTCCATTAGTTTCTGAGAAATCCTGCTGACGAACAGACAGAAAAACAAACAGACAGCGACGATCACAAGCTCCACTGACTATATCTGGCGGAGATAACATAAATAACAACAACCATCAACACCATCATCATAACACTTACAGGTCAAGCAGTGGGGTCAAGGTCACACAGAGGTCAAGCAGGTCAAGAGCGTCGGTAATTGAAGGCCAAATATAGAGAGGGGAGGGGCGGGGAATTCCAGAGCTCCGAAATAAGAGACGGAATCGGAGACGAGGGGATGGGACGGACGAAGACAGGCAGGCAGGGACACACACACACACACACACACACACACACACACACACACACACACACACACACACACACACACACACACACACACACACACACACACCACACACACACACACACACACACACACACACACACACACACACACAAACACACACACACACACACACACACACACACACACACCACACACACACACACACACACACCACACACACACACACACACACACACACACACACACACACACACACACACACACACACACACACACACACACAACACACACACACACACACACACACACACACACACACACACACACACACACACACACACACACACACACACACACACCATATACACGCGCACACACACACACACACCACACACCACACACCACATACACGCGCACACACACACACACACACGCGCACACACACACACACACATAGCGCACACACACACACACACACACACACACCACACATACGCGCACACACACACACACACACACACACACACACACACACACACACACACACACAACACACACACACACACACACGACCACACACACACACACACACACACACACACACACACACACACACACACACACACACACACACACACACACACACACACACACACACACACACACACACACACACACACACACACACACACACTGCTAGATAGATAGATATCTAGACAGGACAGACCGACTGTGTACACAGGGTGTCCGACAAACAGAGATAGTAGTTTGACTGAGGCGTGGTTGAGTGGTCATAATACTGGAATCGTAACCACAAGATCGCAGGTTCGGTTCCCGATATAAAGTGTCAGAAAAACAAAATAATAATAACAAAAATGTGTTGAAGACGAAACATTGGAAAGTGGATTAATGAAAACAAGTTGATGGATGTGGAAGTTTGTTATTGTTGCTGTTCCCCAGGCTGTCTGGCCGAGCAGCCCCAAGGTCCCAAGCAAGGCCAAGGCCATAACCGGTGTCTCTTTGTCTTCTGCTCTCATATTGCTAAGGCAGCCTCCCAGAAGCTGGGTGTGCTCAACCGCCTCAAGGGGTTATTTACCCCTGCAAAGCTTCTTACTCTGTATAGGGGCAAAGTGCATCCTTGTATTGAGTATTGTTCACACGTGTGGGGAGGATCCTATCACACCGCACTCCTAGACAAAGTAGAAAGGAAAGCCTTTCGCATCATTAATTCCCGTCCACTCTGCAATCTCTCTCTCTTCGCCGCAATGTTGCATCTCTCTCGCTATTCTATCACTACTACAATAATCAATGTTCCTCAGAGCTTTCCCAGTGTACGCCAACCCTTCTTCGTAGAGCATGTAGCACCCGTCTTGCAACACAATCCCACCCCTACTCTGTGCAACTCTCCAACCCATGAGTGAAACGTTATTCTCAGTCTTTCTTCTATTCAACTGCTGTGCTCTGGAACTCTCTCCCAGAATCAGTCTTTTCCTCTTCCTATGACTTAAATTGCTTCAAACTCCATGTGTCCAGGCACTTTGACTCGAACGTCCCTTGATTTTGGCCCTGTCACTCTTTCAACACTGGGAGAGTCACTCGCTACAGGCAGTCCTGCCTTTTGTTTCCCCCACTCACATAGAAAACAAACAAAAGTATAGAAAAGTTTAAGTGGAGATGGGCCGTTTTTCTGGTCCTCTTTTTTCCTCGTGTTTAGCCCCATTAGCTTTCAGATTTTAAGACGTTCGGCCCATTAGTTTGTCAATTTTAAGACGTTTTGTCTCATTTCTTTATCGATATCACGACCCTTCGCGCCATTTAGGTGTCGATATTTTCCTGGCGAGCGACATCGAACCCTTTTTTTTTTTTTTTTTTTTTTTTTTTTTTTTAAGAGACAATGAACGGAGGAAGGAAAAACACAGATAAAACAAAAAGGTCCATGTGCCTAAAGGCATCCTCCATTCATAAAATGTTTGTAACAACTGGATTTAAACTTTTGTAGATTGTAAGTTTGTGGAAAGCAACTCGAGGGAAGTGAATTCCAAAGAGTAGTAGTTCTAGGGATAAATTAATTTTGATAAGCAGAAGTTCTGCATTGTGGAGGAGAAAGTGTAAATTCATGGGGGCTCTCAGCTGCCCTAGTTCTACGGGGAAAGATGTGGAGAGGCGGCACAATTGAAGCAAGTTCCTCGGAACAATTGCTGTGAAAATATCTGTAGAATAATGCAAGGGATGCAACGTTTCTTCGTATGGATAATGTAGGAAGGTCCTGTGTGATTGCAGGGTTATTGATTGATCTAATAGCTTTATTTTGAATTTTGTCCAACTGCCTCAATGCAACCACTCCACTTCCACTCCACAGAGGTGAACAGTAATCCATCTGAGAACGCACATGACTTTTATATATTATGGCCAACTGCTCGTCAGTGAAGAATTCTCGAACTCTGTACAGGAGTCCCAGTTTTTTAGAGGCATTCTTAGCAATGCTTCTAACATAATGTGTCCAGCTCAAGTTAGTAGTTAATGTTACACCGAGAATGTCAATACTAGGGGAAGTGGGAATATTTACATCATTAAAAAAATATATGGGAGTCAGTGAGATTCTGTCGGTTAGAAAATTGAATGTACTTGGTTTTCTGTGCATTGAAGGAAACTAGATTCTTTTGTCCCCATTCATTAATTCTAGAAAGGTCCTGGTTCAGAGAAATTGCAGTGTTTATTTTTGAATTTATAAGATCGGGTTGGGTGAAAGAATTGGTAAATGTGAAGGAACTGTGGAGTGTTGAGTCATCTGCGTAGGAATGTATTGGATTATGAGTGGTAGATATGAGATCATTGATATGAATGAGGAACAGAGTTGGGGCCAAAACTGATCCCTGGGGAACACCAGCATTTATTGAGTGAAATTGAGAATAAAGGCCATCTACCATTACACATATTTTTCTGTTATGAAGATAAGAAGAAATTAGTGGAACTAATGATGCAAGGCCGTAGTGTGACATCTTCGACAATAAGGATTGATGCCAGACTCTATCAAATGCTTTTGATATATCCAGTGCTATTGTATGTGTTTCACCATGTTGGTCTGTAGCTTGGTAATTTACCTGTAATTTTCGAAGGAACCGGCCTTTGGCCGGGACATTCTCCTATCGAAAAATGTACAAATTTATCTTGAAGGGGGGTCTAGGGGGTGTTTTTAAAAGTTTGATGGAGGTCTAGCGAGCAAACTAAAAACAAAAATGAATAAATAAATATGTAGACCCCAAAAAGTAACCACTATCCCCTTAAATATATGGCAGAAGAATGGCAGGTAGCGAAACCCGTACAGCGACTGACAAATGTTCGGAAGCTCTGGCGATTTTATTAGGGGAGACTGACCGTTTGTTGGATCTATTAATTTATTTATTCATATATTTTTTTAGTTTCCTCCCTAGACCTCCATCAAGCCTAGAAAAATACCCCCTAGACCCCCTTCAAGATAAATTTGTAAATTTTTCGGTAGAAAAATGTCCCGGCCGAAGGCAGATTCCTCTTAAAATTGCAGCCTCGCTATCGCTCGCCAGGAAATAATCAACACCTACATGGCACGAAAAGTCTTATAATTGACAAACAAATTGGGCGAAAGGTGTTAAAATCGCCAAACTAATGGGCCGAACGTCTTATAATCTAAACAACAAAAATTGAGCTAAACATGAGGTAGAAGGAGGTCCAGAAAAACGGTTTGCCTCCCCTTAAATCTTAGAGTACCAGCGACGTGTGTTGTATTCTAGCTACAGTATATTTAGACGATATTAGGCAGCTTTGGAAGGACGTGTGATAGTTATTAGGGTTGGTTGAGATAGTTTGGAGGCTTATTATTGCTAGAGGTCCTTCCTAAGCTGAATGAAATCGTCTTATAGTTGCCAGAATATGATAAAAAGGACGTCCCTGGTACTGAATGGAGTAATGCAAATATATTCCTTTAATTTGATATTTCTATCAAATCAGCTCTATAGTAATATGTATTTATTAATATATATATAGCTGATTTGATCTGCACATTAATCTAAATGGATATATTAATTTGCATAAAGAAATTTGCAAGAGCTCACGAACATTCAAACATAAACAAACACTTAATTATGAAGATTAATATAAAAAAAAAAAAAAAACCCGCAAGAAATGAATGCAAGAAAAATCAAATTAAACACGAGAAGAAAAGTACTACGCCTATTGAATGACTTATACAAATATATAGTGAATGAAGATGAACGATAATGAATAAAATAGTTTAGTAATGTACAGTACGGTAAACTAAGGCACGACAAATATATATACTGCATAATCAAAATGGTAAAGACTTCGATAAAGGAAATAGAAATGGGATCCGAATGTAAATCAAATCAATTGGGTGGATAAAAACACGATAATGTAGGATCGGATATATAAACCAGGCAGGGCAAACAAACCAATAAACAAGCGATAAGAGAGAGAGCGAGAGCGAGAGAGAGAGCGAGAGCGAGAGCGAGAGCGAGAGCGAGAGCGAGAGAGAGAGAGAGAGAGAGAGAGAGAGAGAGAGAGAGAGCGAGAGAGAGCGAGCGAGAGAGATACGGGGGATGTACTAATAGTAAATGTATGCATAATTAAATAGATAATACATATAAGAGAAGTCGAAAATACTACAAGCAACAAGAACAAAATATATAAGTCGGGAAAGTGGAGAGAATGTAGGATTGAAAGGTGGCATAAACATCAAATAAAAATACCAATAAACAAAGGAACACAACAAGAAAGAGGAAATAGAAGGAAACGTGTGAATGAGAGGAGATAGGGAGGCCAGAAGATAGAGGAGGTGTGTGTGTTTGGTTGTGCCCGCCTCGCTAACCCCTCACATAGACAAGGGGGGGGGGGGAGGGAGAGGGAGAGAGTTACACATAGTTACATAATTATATACTCAGACCACACAGATCTTGCGGTCCCAACTAGGTGGTCCAGCCTTAATACTACTAGACAGAGACAGTTTATAGTGGAAGAATAGGACAGTAAAGTAGAAGGCTCTCTCCCTACCCTCCGCTCGCTCCGGCTAAGATGCCGTACCGGAAAATAGGATGAAGTGTAACCTTATGGGTCAGGAAGTGCCCACAAGGAATTTTGTATATAGTATAGGAAGAAATAAGTTTGAAAGGGAAATTACACATGCCTACTGATTAATTCATATTAATCCAATCTTCATTAGATGATCGTCCAGTCTTTTAAACGTATCAATAGAATTACTGTCGACCACCTCCCTTGGTAAACTATTCCACTCTTTAACCACACTGTATTTGAAGAAATGTTGTGTCACATCTAAGGATGCCTTTTTTCTAATTAATTTAATTCCATTACCTCGGGTTGCAGCATTATTATTAATCGTGAACAGTGCACTGATATCTACTCTGTCTAATCCTTTAAGTATCTTAAAACACTCGACAAGTTGGCCTCGCAACCTCTTTTTCTTTAGCGAGAACAAATTTAATTTATTTAATCTTTCATAATATGGCTTGTTTTTCAGAGAGGAAATTAGTTTAGTTGTTCAACGCTGCACAGATTCGAGTTTTTAATGTCTTTCTTGAGATAAGGGGACCAGCATTGAACGCCATATTCAAGATGGGGTCTAACAATGCTTTTGAATAACGGCAAAATAATGTTTTCGTTTTTATAGGTAAAATTTCTTTTGATAAATCCCAAGGCTTTGTTAGCTTTATTTGCCGCAGCCGCACATTGCTCTGAGGATTTTAGGTTTTCTGATATTATAACCCCGAGATCTTTAACCTTAGAGTTTGCTATTATTGGTTGGCCTTTCATTTGATAATCATACTTTTTGTTTTTAAACCAACGTGCAAAATTTGACATTTGTCAACATTAAAGGGCATTTGCCACTTTTCTGACCAATCCACTATTTTGCTTAAGTCGGACTGTAGGCTATTTCTGTCTTCCTCACTCAAGACTATGTTCCCTATCTTTGTATTGTCAGCAAATTTGGAGATAAAGTTATTCAGACCTACATCAATATAATTTATATATATGATAAATAAAACCGGACCAAGGACCGATCCTTGAGGCACACCGCTGGCAACAGGCACCCAATCTGATTCAATACCAGAGAGAGAGAGAGAGAGAGAAAATTCCATTGGCAACTTTTACTAAATAAGCCTTACTAACCTAGATAACCCGTGTCACCTCAATGTCCGCGACCACAAGTACAGATATTGTGTACGAGTAATTTGTTACATGGCTTGAAATGAGGCACACGTGTTTAAGGGGAGATGGGTCGTTTTTCTGGTCCCCCTTCTTCCTCATGTTTAGCCCCAATAGTTTTCAGATTTTAAGACCTTAGGCCCATTAGTTTGGCGATTTTAAGACCTTTCGTCCCATTTCCTTGTAAATTTTCAGACCTATCGTGCCATTTAGGTGTCTATTTTTTTTCTGGCGAGCGATAGCGAGTCTGTAATTATACCGAAACATGTACAAATTTATCTTGAGGGAGGGTCTAAAGGATGTTTTTCTAAGTTTGAGGGATGTATAGCGAGGAAACTAAAAACATAAATGAACAAATTAATTAATAGACCAAAAATCCAGCCACTCTCCCCTTAACGAGCCCCTGCATATAGCGTACATTTACTCAACGAGGCCTTCCAAGATTAACAGGTAGAAATAGTAAGAATTATAACTGATATTTATGGGCTCAAAAATTATTTTGGATTGTCATTATAATCCACAGCTAGCCACAAATCAAACGACTTGGCTAAAAAAGAAGGACATGTACGGTCTGGAAGGGCGCTTATTCTACACTAGGTGAAATTGTATCGAGTGGAAGGCAAGGATAGCAAAACACAGGATAACTCCCCACCGGCTCCAACCGTTATGTTAGTCGATACTTTCCTTAACTACATTCTCTAGGTGATACCCTGTATCATTTATCGATACAATATTCCATTCGGTTACCACACAGTTCTTGAAGATTAATGTTGGTAATAGCGAGATCACATTTTGTTCAGCTCTATGCAAGAGTAGCAGAGAATAATTGAAAATGGTGCATTAATATCAATTTCGTCAAACCTTCTTCTGTAACTTCAAGTAGCCGATTATCTGACCTTTTAATTATTTTGTCTTGAGAAACTAGGAAAGTGCACCTTTGAGTATTGTTTGTTTTATACTTTGAAATGCCCTCTTTAAGTCAAAACGATTTAGTGAAACTGTCACCTCAAATTAAATAGTTGGTCCTCGGATGGAAATAGTTAGGATAGTATTTACCTATACCATAAACCAAAGATAGTTTTCAAGTAGCCTACACTTCGTTAAGGTTATTGTTGTTGTTGTTGTTGTTGTTGTTGTTGTTGTTGTTGTTGGTGGTAGTGGTAGTGACAATTTTAATGTTAGGGTTCTCGTCTTGCGTGTGTGTGAGTGTGAGTGTGAGTGTGAGTGTGAGTGTGTGTGTGTGTGTGTGTGTGTGTGTGTGTGTGTGTGTGTGTGATCCCCTTTTCCCTTTAGAGCCAAAGCCAAAGAGGGGAGGGAGGCCGAGTGAGAAGATGAAGTATTTGAAGTGTGGGGGAGAAGAGAGAGGAGACCTACAGATACACAGTTTGATAGCTTCACCTAAAAGAAAGTATTACGTGAAGTAGCAACAGAAACCTACTATACTGGGCTAAAATTATCAGGAATATGAACAAACAAATATGAGAATAGAAGAGGTTAAACTATTCAGAATATATGGACTTATTCTCTATTTTATGTTATTATTTCTTTCTGTGTATATATATTTTGTTTTGGCCATCAGTGGGCTTTTTCATTCAGTTTATGAAAACAAATGTGAGTCAGACAGTTAATTGAGACATTAATTACCATTCTTTATCCTCAATATAGTCCTTTCCTAAGCTGCATAAAATCATCATATGTTAGCCAGGAAGCAACATCATACTGAAAGGGTTAATATATTAATGTCTATACGAAAATAATTAGATGTACATTTATGGATGAATATTAAACGAAAATATATTACACATAGGTAGACATGCAGGGAGGTATATAGGCAGGGGAAGAGAGAGAGAGAGAGAGAGAGAGAGAGAGAGAGAGAGAGAGAGAGAGAGAGAGAGAGAGAGAGAGAGAGAGAGAGAGAGAGAGAGAGAGAGAGAGAGAGAGAGAGAGAGAGAGAGAGAGAGAGAGAGAGAGAGAGAGAGAGAGAGAGTAAAAAGAAAGGGAGGGGCAATCTTCTTGTCCACTTACCACCTCCTTGACCATCTTCAAAGACGTTGCCTGTGGGGGGGCTTAAGGGAGGGGGGGGGGGGGTGATGATAAGGGGGGCTGGGATAAAAGAAATTAAGGTTCTACTTCACCATGTAGTCCTTCATCTGGCCAACCCCATATAACTTCCCTTGAAAACGTGAAATAAATATATACATACGTACATATATATATATATATATATATATATATATATATATTGAGAATATATCACAAATACACGTGAGCCACTAAATGTTTCTAGTCTCTCAGTGGGGATCGAACCATCGACCATCAGGATGATAGCCGACGCTTTAATCAATTACACCACGGCAGTCTAAAAGACACTCAGCCTTCTATCCTATTTATGTTAGGGAGAAGGGAATCCCACTAGGCGAATATATTTCAATTCAAACCTAGTTGTAGGATCCATATTTCCAGAATACCATACACGGATTTTTGAGTGTCCCGACGCAACTCGGGTAGAAATTGATTTCATTTAATTCTAACCCACAAAGCATGAGAGTTACAAATAGAGAATATATCACAAATACACGTGAGCCACTAAATGTTTCTAGTCTCTCAGTGGGGATCGAACCATCGACCATCAGGATGATAGCCGACGCTTTAAGCACGATCCGACGCTTAATCAATTACACCACGGCAGTCTAAAAGACACTCAGCCTTCTATCCTATTTATGTTAGGGAGAAGGGAATCCCACTAGGCGAATATATTTCAATTCAAACCTAGTTGTGGGTTAGAATTAAATTAAATCAATTTCTACCCGAGTTGCGTCGGGACACTCAACAATCCGTGTATGGTATTCTGGAAATATGGATCCTACAACTAGGTTTGAATTGAAATATATTCGCCTATAAAATATATTCGCCTTATAGTGGGATTCCCTTCTCCCTAACATAAATAGGATAGAAGGCTGAGTGTCTTTTAGACTGCCGTGGTGTAATTGATTAAAGCGTCGGCTATCATCCTGATGGTCGATGGTTCGATCCCCACTGAGAGACTAGAAATATATATATATATATATTATATATATATATATATATATATATATATATATATATATATATATATATATATATATATATATAGGACCCCCAAATGCCTCCAAGATGGCCACAAAGTCAACCGTCCTTCGCCAGATGACTCATCAAAATGCTCTGGACCAAAGACTGTCACACATACTATCAATTTCCGCAACATTCGCAGCCAGTCCTCTAAATTTACCTCTGTCAAACACCACCTCTCCTCCAACAAACCTGATCTTCTTTTCATCTCCGAGACTCAGGTGTCTGAAACAACTGCTAGCAGCCCCTTCTCTGTCTCTTCCTACTTTACAAGCCAAAGGTGGATGTTGTGTGTATGTGCACAACAATCTCACTTGCTCTCAATTTCCCAACTTCGACTCTCCTGAATTCTCAACTCTATGGCTCAAACTTTCCTATCACTCTCAAACAAAATATTTCTGGCTGTAGGCTATATCTATCCAATAACTCTACTGAAGTGGTAGGCCCCTACATACTCTATCAACCTCCTCTTTCTCCTTAAATCTCCATCTTAGGTGATTTCAATGTTCACCACTACCAGTGGCTCTCCTCTCATTCCACTGACCAAGTTGGTGAACAAGCCCACATCTGTTCTATCCTAAATGACCTAGTCCAGCACCATACTCGTATGCTAACTACCGTGGAGATCGGCCCAACATTCTTGATTTATTTCTAACATCTAATCCTGCTGCTTACGCTATAAACCTTTTCTCCCCGTTGGGCTCCTCCGATCACAACCTTATCTCTGTTACCTGTCCTATCTCTCCAGTATGGCCATCTGATCCTTCCGGCTGGTGCCGTTTGTGGCACTTTAGCGCGGTCGACTGAGAGGCTCTTCGGCAGTATTTTTTCAAATTTCCCAAGTAATTGTTTTTGCTTCCATGGACGGGGACCCTCGGAGTGTGCTGAGCACATTACCGAGGTAATCTTCTCAGGCATGGAGGCATATATTCCATTTTCTTTCTCTCAGTCAAATGCAAAAACATTTTGGTTTACTCACGCTTATTCTACTACTGTCCACAATAAGGAGGAAGGCATTCAAACGGTACCGTCGCCTTCAAACTCAAGAATCTCATGCTGTATATGTCTGTGCCTGGAATCAAGCCAAATCTGTACTCCGACTCGCCAAAAACTCTCTCCTTAATATTAAATGTTCTGAACTTTCCAACTCTTTCTCTTCCCAAGCTTTTTGGCATCTAGCCAAAAACCTCTCCAACAATTATACTTCCTTGATTTCCCTTCTCATTTGCACTCTGATTGCACCCCCGTTATGTCTTCCTCTAACAAAGTTGAACTCTTTGCTCAAACTTTCGCTAAAAACTCCACCTTGGATGATTCCGGTGCTATTCCTTCAGATCCCTCTCTCTTACTTGTGCCTAATATCATAATCTTTTCTAAGGATGTACTTTCTGTCCTCTCTGGTCTAATTACTAAAAGAAGGCGTACGGACTGGATGGTGTTTCTCCTGTTGTACTCAAAAACTGTTCCTCCATGCTACGGAAACTCTTTCGTCGCTGTCTTTCATCTACAGTCTCTCCTTGCTGGAAGTTTGCTCTCATTCAACCTGTCCCTAAGAAGGATGACCGTTCTCAACCCTCCAACTATCATCCAATGGCTCTCATTTCTTGCATATCTAAATTTTTAAACTATTCTTTATTCGAAATATCTTAAGCATTTGCTATCAGATTCGCCAGTATGGTTTCCTTTAAAAGCTGCTTTTACACTACTAATTTTTGGTCATCCTCCTTTCGGGACTTCGGTGAGACCATATTTATTGCGTTAGACATATCGATAGCCTTCGACAGAGTCTGGTACAAATCTCTATTTTCTAAACTACCCTCTTCGGTATATATCCCTCCAATTGTGCCTTTATCTGTATTTTCCTTGCTGGCCATTCCAGTTGTGGATGGCCATTGCTCACTTCCTCATCCTATCAACTCTGATGTTCCTCAATTCTCTTTCATATATCTATTAATATTTTCCTAAACTGTATCTTTAGTCCTATCCACTCCTATGCTGATGACTCTACCCTACACTATTCAACTAGTTTCAACGAACCACCATGCAATTACTCCAAAACACATGTGATGAGGCCATAGTGCGCCTATCTTCTGATCTATCAATGATTTCTGATTGGGGCAGAGAAAATGTTGATACTTTCAATGCTACCAAAACACAATTCTCCATCTATCTACTTGTCACAATCTTCCACACAGACTATCCCTTATTCTTCAACAATACACAAATCAACCCTTATTCTTCTTTCAGTGTTCTTTGTGTTTCTCTTTCACCTGACCTTTCTTAGAAAGGTCATACTACCACTCTTGGTGAAACAGCTTCCCAAATGTTTGTGTGCTAAACCATCTCCATGGGTTCATCACCCACACACAGCTTCTTGCTCTGTATAGGAGGACAGCTCTCCACAGGCCGTTTCCTCTGGTTGCAATAGGTCTAATGCATCAGTGCCAGCCCTATACTCCCGTAAGCCACTAACAGATATTCGCAACCAGCTTCCAGGAACTTATTATGGAGAGAAAAGAGTTGAAATGAAGGAAAGAAATATTCAAGCCACGCGGCCAAAACATCGACTGGCCGAGCGGGCGGCTCAGCCAATCACAGCGCCGGAAAGCGGGAGGCGGGGCTATATCAAGGGGGTGGGGAAGGCTAACTTCTTGCAACCCACATTCTCTCCCTCGCTTGTGCACCCATGGAAACTTGGATCCACTTGTTCCAGCCTTCCAGCCACACCACTAGTTCCAGTAAAGTCCACCTCGGGCCTAGCATCACTCTCCCCTACTAGGCGGATACACCTTCAGTATCCGGTCGCCTATCGTCACATCGCTGGCTTGCACACCTACAGCCAAGCGATTCAAGAGGGACGACAAATAGTAGATGGGAGCGAAGATTTCCAGTTGAGCTATTGGCCGGCTGTGAGGTGGTGAAGATGTTCCAGTAGATACCTAAGACTGCCTTATATTATTAAAGGACCCATATTGGGCCCGAACCAGATTTCGAGAAAGAGAGAAAATGCTTGACAAACCCAGTGGTTCCAACCAATAATAATTGATGTGTTATTATAGGACAAAATAAAGAGAAAGATACTAGACTTGTGTAAATAAATAAAATTATGATGTGTTAAGAGAATAATAGTTATCCTTGTTAGAGAAGGCTCCATGCCAATTAGCTATCAATAGTATAGGATCTTATAGGGCAGCAAATAGATATTAACATTAAAATAAGAGTGGATAATTCATAAATAGATAAGCAACTATAAGGCTCAGGGGAATAAAGAATAGTTGCAATTAGATCAGCTTTAGTTTGAGAAATAGGTAAGGAGGACACTAGTCCATAATTATGATCAACTATATATTTTTGTTATAAAGGAAACATTATCAATCATATTGTTTAAAGGAATATTCCGTCGGTTCCTTGGTAAGCGTTACGAGTATGAACCCTCTCCGACATATGACGCGATTTTGAGCCGATTAGGGATACTTTAAAGCCTTTGTTACCATCAGGGGTATTTAGAAACCTTTAGTTTAGTTACTTCAACCTCTGCAGTTGCCTTTGAGTTAGATGTGGGAAGAAAACTAATTTTGGAGAGGTAATTATAAGAGTGAGAGAACTCTATTTCTTATTGCTAATCTGGCAACCTCTGCGACATATGAGTCTGAAGGGGTTAAGTCCAGGATAATATTGTAATCATAAAATATATGTAGAGGATTAAGCGGTGAATATTGTTCATGTAGGTGTTTTGAGATACTGATCATATCAAGCCATTTGTTGAGATATATTATTGGAATAGGTGGTATACGTGGCATACGGACTTATTGGTAATAGGGTTAAGAGAATATATAATCTAAGAGTGTTCTAGATAGGGAGATCGAGGTCATGTGTAGTAACGCCCTGGCCTTTTGAGTAGATATATTATATAGGGTTAAGATAATATATAATATAAGAGTGTCATGTGTAGTAACGCCCTGGTCTCTTGAGTAGACATATTAGGGAACGGTAAGGTTATATTATTTTGGAGTTTAGTTAAGAATGTATCTCTTGTTCTAGATAGGGAAATAAGGTCGGATTTATTAATGCCCTGGTCTCTTGAGTAGACACAGTAGGGCCCGGTAAAACTATATTATTTTGGAGACTAGTAACGTGCCTTTGGATCGAAGTCGAAGTGAGTCAATACCTGAATAGCGGGAATCCAAATAGGTGGTAACGGGAGCTCTCGAGTTTCGGCCCGAACAGAGAAATAGTTACTAGGTTAGCATAAAGTTAGTAGTAAGTTTGTTAAATAAAGTATACGAACTTCTAAAAGACTGTCGAATTATTCCCCACCTTAGTAGTATATTTAGAATAAGAAAATAAGTAGGCTACTACAATATTTACACTTATTTACAAAATAACCTGAAAATGAAAACAAAAATAATACAAAGAGCCTCTCGTAGCTAAGTTTTGGGTGGAGTTGTCTATATATGAGAAGGAGTCTACTACTGCGCTGGAGGGTAAGTTATATAGAAGTACTGTACTTAAGGCCTAAGCTGGACGTTAAAGAGAACAAGTTAATGAAGTAAAAAGTAACGATACTTAGCCAGGCTTGCAGGTACTTAAGTGTCCACGCAATGTAGGTATGAAGCACGAGTATATCCAAGATTGGTTGACCACAAATTGTCCCAGTCGAGTATTAGGATGCAAAAATAAAAGGGTGGAAGTTTGTGGAAGTTTAAGACTTGAGCTTGTATAATTAGAGGTATAACAACGTCAAAGGACAAGTGATGAATAATGATCTGAAAGGTAGCTAACTTGAACAGTCAACTGTACTCGACTGGGCTAAATACAGAACAGAACTTCCTAATGGAACTAACTAATGAAACGAAAGTCTTAAAATCTCAAAACTAATGGGGCTAAACACGAGGGAGAAAAGGGCCCAGAAAAACGGTCCATCTCCCCTTAACTCCTTCTGTACCAGTGACGTCCTATTTATTTGATTTCACCTACATTTAGACTATCTTATTCAGCTTAGGAAGGGGAAAAGTCGCTGAAAGAATTAATTGAGATAATATGTAGCCTTTTAATGGGGAGACGTCCTTCCTAACCTAAATAGAATCGTCTAATAGTTGCCAACATATCCTGAAAAGGACGTCCCTGGTACAATTGCTTAGTTTTTTCTCAGAGGTATATGAAGCAGTAGATAATGACAAGGCATACGATATTATATATTTAGATTTCAGTAAAGCTTTCGACAGAGTCCCTCATGAGAGATTGATGAGAAAGGTTGAGGCACATGGAATAGGTGGGGCGTTGTTGGGATGGATTAGGTCATGGCTAATTGGTAGGAAACAGAGAGTCAGCATAAATGGTACCAAGTCAGAGTGGGGAGCAGTCAAAAGTGGTGTCCCCCAGGGATCGGTATTAGGTCCCCTGTTGTTTCTTATATACATAAATGACCTAGATTTAGGTATAACTAGTAGGATAAGTAAATTCGCAGACGATACTAAAATGGGGAGATCAATTGATTCAGATAGCGATATAGAGTGCCTCCAAAGGGATCTAGATACCTTACATGAATGGTCAGTAAATTGGCAGATGAAGTTTAACATTGACAAATGCAAGGTATTAAAGATAGGGAAGATGCAAACAAATGTTAAATATAAACTAGCTAATTTAGAATTAGAAAATTCAGACTGCGAGAAAGATCTAGGTCTGTTTGTTAGCAATGATTTGAAGCCTAGAAAACAGTGTATAGGCGTTCGTAATAAGGCAAACAGGATTCTCGGGTTCATCTCAAGGAGTGTGAGTAACAGAACTGCTGATGTTATCTTAAAACTTTACTTGTCATTAGTGAGACCCCATATGGATTATGCTGTCCAATTTTGGTGTCCTTATTACAGAATGGACATAGATTCATTGGAGAGAGTACAGCGTAGAATGACAAAAATGATCCATAATATTAGAAATCTTCCGTATGAAGAAAGGTTGAAGAAATTAGGTTTACATTCGTTAGAGAGACGCAGAGTTAGAGGGGATATGATAGAGGTGTTCAAGTGGGTTAGTGGGATTAACAAAGGGGACATGACAAATGTACTAAAGCTCAGTGATAGCGAAAGAACTCGTACCAATGGTTTCAAATTAGATAAATTTCGTTTCAGAAAAGATATAGGCAAATATTGGTTTGGTAACAGAGTTGTAGATGGGTGGAATGGACTACCAAGTGCTATAGTGGGATCTAAAACTGTAGGGAGCTTTAAGATAAAATTGGATAAGCATATGGACGAGAAGGGTTGGGTGTGAAGGGGGATCAGCCGGGTTGGGCCAATCAGCGCTCTGCAGACCCCCATAATCCTGCGTTAATCTCTAACCGTTTTGATAAGATGATCCTCAGGGTATTAGAGTGTTGAGCCTATAATTGGGCTTTGTAATTGATTTGGGGTTGTGTGGGACAGGGATCTGCCTTGCTTAGGCCAATCGGCTTTCTGCAGACTCCCATTTTCTTATGTTCTTATGTTCTTAGACTGGGTTAATGGTGTGGCCGATTTGACCTACACGTCTGTTTACAAAGCCCTCAATCTTCTCCACCAGACAACTCGGCCTTTTTTCTCGATATTATTAATCTTAGGAAGGACACATTAAAGATAAAGCGATACAATGAACAGACTACACTCATTATTGTCTACGAAATAGTCAATAATACTAACGACACTGATCACTGACTACGACAGTTCCTTCTCAAGCTGAATAAAATAGTTTGGAAGGAGTTGGACTACAATGAGACATGTGTTATGATCAGCTTGTCTCTGACCATACCACGATCAGGAAAGGTGTCTAGAAACTCCAATTCCGAAAAAAATAGTGCATTAGCATTAGCATCGCACACATATTTATATAATGTCATGAAACTACTATACTCTGTTTCTTTTCAGATGACGATAAATTGAATCCTTTAGCAGCTAATTTCTCGATACTTAATAGAAAATTGTGAAACTACTATGTCTCTTTATATAATTAGCACCACATTTCACTACACAATCTTCAAAATAACTGAGAAATCTTGATGGGAACTTTGCAATTTACCGTCAGTTGCAAAGAAACAGAATATAGTTATATTATTTAATAAACTAATATGGACAGGAGGAAGACAAAGGGTTCTACGATAACAATGAGCCTACTACAACTCTACATTAGTTTTTTTTCTTCAAATATGGTTCATTTTTTGGTCGATTTTTTCATAAATTAATTATTTTCTAGTTTCCTCCCTAAACCTCCATCAAACTTAAAATAACATCCATTAGATCCCCCTCGTAAATTAATTTGTAGTTTTTCGGTAGAAATATGTCCCGGTTCTTCCCAAATTACTGGCTCACTATCGTTCGCCAGGAAAAAATACCTACACCTAAATAGCACGAAAGGTCTTAATATTGACAAAGAAATAGGGCGAACTAATGAGGCAAACATATGAAAACTAATGTGGCTAAACATGAGGGAGAAGAAGGTCTAGAAAAACAACCCATCTCCCCTAAATTTAGTAGAGAATGGTACTAGTCATAATGTTGATATTGAGGCTCAATGAGGATGTGGGCTCAAATCACTTTTAACCCTTTTATTCTGGCTACTATTAGGCGCTTTTATTCTGGCTACTATTAGGCGCTTTTATTCAGTTTAAAACAGCAATTAACAGGCTTCGAACTATCTCACTTAACCATTTTTACTAATACAGATCATTCTTAAACAGCACAAAATAGTCAAATTATAGCTAGAGCAAGTGAAAGAGAGAGATAGAGAGAGAGAGAGCAGTGTACTGATAGCCTCATCTTGCCTTTAATCATCCCTCACAAGATCTTCCACTCATCTTATCTTTCATCTTACTCTCTCTCTCTCTCTCTCTCTCTCTCTCTCTCTCTCTCTCTCTCTCTCTCTCTCTCTCTCCAGTAATCTGTTTGCTCTCTCATTTATCTTTTCCTTTGATCTAGTAATTCATACATCAAATTTCCTTTTTTGCTAGAAATGTACCGACTTTTTCAAATCTGCCTTAAATATCATCCCTGACGTTTCGTATCATTTACGTCAACCGAACAATAATGTTACATTATATCATTCTTTTCTTTAACAAATAAAATAAAATAAAAAATAAAAATAAAAGTGTAGTTATGCAATCAACAATCATTATATACACGATGATTATATTTTTACATGGCATTAAGATGAAATGGTGATTTATAAAACCAATAAAATATACAACCAAAACTTAAATGATATTCACAAACACACACACACAAGCATACATACATACATACACCTCAGCCAAGATTCGAACCGCAGTCAATCAGAATGATATCCAACGCTTTAACCCACTCGGCCACGGATACTCTTTAGTCCGTGCCCAACATTTAAACAGTGATATTTGCTCGATTTCTGCTACCTTCAGACACTTCTACTTGGCTGAGCAAGGAACTCTAGCAGAAATATATATTATTTGACTGCCATAAAATGAATAGACTAAATGAAAGGGTGCGCGCGAAAGTAAGATAAAGTGCGAAATAGACTGAAAGAGGGATTGTGTAAAAAGAAAATATGTGAGAGACTGTGAAAGAGAGACCGTGTGTGAGAGAGATTGTAATAGAAAAAACTGTGTGAAAGAAAACGTGTGTGTAAGAGAAGTTGTGGAGAAACTCGACTATGTGAATGAAAGGGAACACGGGAAAGAGGCGGTATGAAAGTAAATAAATAAACAATTATGGAGGATGATATGAAAAATGGAAGTTACTGCATCTATCTATCTATCTATTGCCTGACGCCGTGATCCCCGAAGGGGTGGCCACGAACGAACCGCCCCCATGCACCTCTGTCCCCAGTCAGTCGACGCCACTTCTCCCAACCAGCACCACCTTCATCCATATACTTCCTCACTCCATCCTTCCACCTCTCCTTCGGTTTACCTCTCCCTCTCTGTCCTTCCGCCTCGCTCTCGTACACCCTCTTAATTAGTCATTCTCTCGCTTTCCATACGTTCCATATGGCCGAACCATCTTAAGGTGTTCCTTTCACACTTTCCAGCACATCTACCTCCACACCTCACTCCTTCTTACTTCCTCATTCGTCTGTCTATCCCTCCATGAAACTCCGCACGCACTTCTTAAGTAACTAATTTCCACCGCTCTCACTCTTGGTCCGAGTCTCTTCTCAAACGTCCATGCTTCGCTTCCGTAAGTCAGTGTCGGGATTACCACATTGTTACTGCATCATGGATGTTAAAAGATAAAAAAGTGCACTCAAAAGCATACGTGAATGAAGTCAACAATATTACATTTAAAAAAAAAAATACTAAAACAGATGTATGGAAATGAATGAACTAAGACAATAAAAACAATGTGAAAGAATAGAAGCCCAAAGCAATTGGATACATCAAAATTAACACATGCAAGCTAACGAACCTCGGCTAGAAATTCATATACAGTATATAGGATATCAACCTCCCACTTCCTATATATCCATCTATTTATCTATCAAGCTATATATTCGCTCGTTTGTCTATCTATCTACCTATCCCCATCTATCTACAGTATATATCCATCACACACACATATATATATATATACAGTATACCTATCAATCTATCCACGCACACAATATGGGAACGTTAATCCAAAACAAACCCGAGCACACAATATAAAAAGAACTGTGTAAAAACTCCTCCAATTACCCATAACGACTCGTTTTTCTGTAAACTTTTAATATTCTATAGTAAAAAAAAATATAAAAAATAGACAAAAATAATGGTTAAAGGGGAGGGTGGGATTACGTGAAGTAGAGTTAGTGGTTATATACAGTATATATATATATATATATATATATATATATATTATAAAATATATAAATATATATAAATATATAAATATATTATATATATATATATATATATATATATATATATATATATATATATATATACAGTATATATATACATATATACTATTATATATATATATATACAGTTCACAGCCAGTCACTCTTACTATCAACTTTTGCAATATTCGTGGCCTTTCCTCTAATTTTCACTCTATCGAACACCATCTCTCCTCCTCCAAACCTGATCTTCTTTTTCTCACCGAAACTCATGTGTCTGAAGCAACTTCCAGCAGCCCCTTCTCTGTATCGTCCTACTTTCTCTATTCTAGTTTCAAAGCCAGAGGCGGATGTTGTGCATACGTGCACAACAAACTCACTTGCTCTCGTGTTCCCGATTTCGACTCCTCTGAATTCTCAACTTTATGGCTCAAACTATCCTGTCATTCTCATACTAAATATTTCTGTGAACTGTCTATCTTTCCCCTAACTCTACCGACTTTCCCAAATTCTTCGACTATCTAAACTCTAAAGTGGAACACATTCTATCTATCTCTCCCTTCTCTGAAATCTCCATCTTAGGAGATTTCAACGTTCACCACCGCCAATGGCTCTCCTCGCACTCTACTGACAAAGCTGGTGAACAAGCCTACGTCTTTTCTATCATAAATGACCTAGAGCAGCTGGTCCAGCAACTCACCCGTATCCCGGATCGCTTCGGAGATCGGCCCAACATTCTTGACTTATTTCTGACTTCTAACCCTTCTTCTTATACGGTCAATCTTTTCTCTCCTTTGGGCTCCTCCGACCATAAACTTATCTCCGTCACCTGTCCTATCTCTTCAGTACGGCCATCCGATCCTCCCAGCCGGCGGCGCTTGTGGCACTTTGGCGCTGCCGACTGGGAGGCTCTCCGGCAGTACTTCTTTGATTTCCCATGGAATGACTTCTGCTTCCGTGGCCGAGGACCCTCGGAGAGTGCTGAACGCATTACCGAGGTAATCCTCTCGGGCATGGAAGCGTACATTCCATTTTCTTTCTCTCAATCTAATGCAAAAAAATCTTGGTTTACTCACGCTTGTTCTACTGCTGTCCACAACAAGGAGGAAGCATTCAAACGGTGCCGACGCCTTAAAACTCAAGAATCTCATTCTTCCTATGTTTCTGCCCGGAATCAAGCCAAATCTGTTCTTCGACTTGCCAAGCACTCTTTCATCAATAATAAATGCACTGAACTATCCAACTCTAGCTCTTCCCATGCTTTCTGGCATCTAGCCAAAAACATCTCCAACAACTATTCTTCCTCGTCTTTCCCTCCCCTTTTCCACTCTGATGGCACAACCATCACTTCTTCCTCTGACAAAGCTGAACTCTTTGCTCAAACTTTTGCCAGAAACTCTACCTTGGATGATTCCGGTGCTATTCCTCCCTCTCCACCTACCTATGCCTAATATCCTAATCTCTTCTATAGATGTACTTTCTACCCTCTCTGGGCTTAATACTAAGAAGGCGTACGGTCCGGACGGTGTTCCTCCTGTTGTACTTAAAAACTCTGCTTCCGTGCTGACCCCCTGCCTAGGCAAACTCTTTCGTCTCTATCTCTCCTCTAACGTCTTTCCTTCTTGCTGGAAGTTTGCTCTCATTCAACCTGTCCCAAAGAAGGGTGACCGCTCTCAACCCTCCAACTATCGTCAATTGCTCTCATCTCTTGTATCTCTAAAGTTTTTGAAACTATTCTTGCTTCCAAATTTCTTAAGCATTTCTCTTCTCATAATCTGCTCTCAGATCGCCAGTATGGCTTCCTTAAGGGTCGCTCTACTGGTGATCTTCTTTCATATCTTACTAACTCTTGGTCATTCAACTTTCGGGACTTCGGTGAGACTTTTTCTGTTGCACTAGACATATCGAAGGCCTTCGATAGGGTCTGGCACAAATCTTTAATTTCCAAACTGCCCTCCTTCGGTTTCTGTCCCTCCATCTGTGCCTTTGTCTCTAATTTCCTTTCCGGCCGTTCCATAGCTGCGGTTGTGGACGGCCATCGCTCAATTCCTCATCCTATCAACTCCGGTGTTCCTCAGGGTTCTGTCCTATCTCCTATTCTCTTTTTAATTTTCATAAAATTAATGATCTTCTCAACTGTACATCTAGTCCCGTCCATTCATATGCCAGACGACTCTACTTTACACCACTCAATTAGTTTTCCAGAACGCCCCAGCCAGCAGTCCCTCAAAAGTAAACTTAATGAAGCCATAAAATGCTTATCTTCTGATCTAGCTATTATTTCCAATTGGGGTAGAGAAAACCTTGTTACATTTAATGCTTCCAAAACTCAATTTATCCATCTTACTACCCGTCAGGAACCTCCAGAGGACTATCCCTTATTCTTCAACAATAAAAATATCAACCCTTCATCTTCCCTCAATGTTCTCGGTGTCTTTTTTTTTTCTTCTGCTCTCACTTGGAAAGACCATATTACCAGTCTCGCTATGGCAGCCTCCCAGAAACTGGGTGTTCTCAACCACCTCAAGGGGTTCTTTACCCCTGCGCAGCTACTTGCTCTGTACAGGGGCACAGTGCGTCCTTGTATTGAATATTGTTCACATGTGTGGGGAGCATCCTCTCACACCGCACTCCTAGATCAAGTAGAAAGGAAAGCCTTTCGTATCATTAACTTCCGTCCACTCACCAACTCTCTGCAATCGCTCTCTCTTCGCCGCAATGTTGCATCTCTCTCACAATTCTATCGCTACTACAATAATCAGTGTTCCTCGGAGCTTTCCCAGTCTATACCACCTCCTCTACGTAGGGTACGTAGTACCCGCCTTGTAACACAATCCCACCCCTACTCTGTGCAACTCTCCAACCCAAGAGTGAAATGCTATTCTCAGACTTTCTTCTATTCAACTGCTGAGCTCTGGAACTCTCTCCCAGAATTAGTCTTTCCCTCTTCCTATGACCTAAATTGCTTCAAACTCCATGTGTTCAGGCATTTTAGCTCGAACGTCCCTTGATTTCGGCCCTGTCACTCTTTGAAATCTGGAAGAGGCACTCGCTGCAGGCAGTTATGCCTTTTGTCTCCCTCATTCACATAGAAAACAAAAAAAAATATATATATATATATATATTATACAGTTTATATGTATATATATATATAATTATATATACATATACAGTATATATACGGTATATAACTATATATGTATGTATATAAGACAGCATCCCAGAAGCTGAGTGTGCTCAACCGCCTCAAGGGGTTCTTTACTCCTGCACAGCTTCTTGCTCTGTAGCCTACAGGGGCACAGTGCGTCCTTGTATTGAGTATTGTTCACATGTGTGGGGAGGATCCTCTCACACCACACTTCTAGACAAAGTAGAAAGGAAGGCCTTTCGTATCATTAATTCCCGCCCACTCACCAACTCTCTGCAATCTCTCTCTCTTTGCTGCAATGGTGCATCTCTCTCGCTATTCTATCGCTACTACAATAAAGTAGACGTGCCGTTTTGCCCAAAATCAAAACGGCATACCCAACTCTGCGATGGGTTACCATCATCTCTACTAATACCATCATCAATAACAATCATCACTACTACTGCCATCATCACTACAACTGCCACAATCATCACGACTACTGTCATCATCAGGTTCCAGGTTCCGGGAGAGAGGGGGGAGAGGAGAGGGTCCGGGAGGAGGGGGGGGGGGGGGGGCGGTGAGGATTAGTATACCTGTATCTTGACCCGCCAGTTTGGGTCATGCTTTGGCAGTTTTCAGTGCCCGTATTTCTCCCCTCAGTGTCAGTGTTTTCCTCTTCTACAATTCTGGGCCAGCCAATGGGTTGGTGGCCTGAGCGGACGTTTCGGCCAATCCGATATCCAGTCAGCCGTACCGTCATCTTCTGGATGGCTTTGCCTCGACCCATGGGAGAGTTGGTGGGTGGGGAAAGCTCCGCCCATTCCCGGGGCTTACTGCTGGAAGAGGTTTTGTCTTCTAGGTCTATCAGGGCTGCTGTAGGGGGTTTGGGGATCTTCATGTGCTGAATCAGGCTTGGGAGTTTCGTCTGTTCTTTCCAAGGCTGTTTGTGGCGCTTACATGGGCGCACTTCCAACAATATAAATATAAATATATATATATATATATATATATATATATATATATATATATATATATATGCAGGGTGTCCCAGGAGGAAAGGGCATAACTTTGGGAAATGATAGAACAAAATATTCTATAAAAAATATTCCAAATCTCAACCGTTATAGAGATATTGCATAGTGAAAATTGTATTTTCTTCAGTATTTCCCCATAAGGCTGGCCTAGCTGTCCTAGTGCCTACCACACCTACAGTACATCTTTCTGCAATTATTTTACCATATTATTGTAAAGATATTATAATTCTGTAAGTTGCAAATAATTATAGACATATTAGCTCACTATGGACCAATTGGAAACTATTTGAAATGGAAGAGTCCATTACAGTGATGCGGGGGAGGACACTACATTAAACCTTCAATATCTTTTTAACAGTTGAGATTTGGACTTTCTGTTATAGAACCATTTATACTTAGAGTACCTTGTTTTATCATTTCCCAAAGTTATTCCCTTTCCTCCTGGGACACCCTGTATATATGTATATAATTATATATATATATATATATATATATATATATATATATTCTGACATACGGAGCCCTGTATGTTAATTTAAGAGTTAGAATTAGAGTTCAAGGAGCCAAACTACCCAAGCGGTGAAGCAGACTAGCGAACGAGCGAGTGGGCAAACCATCTCGCCCCATACCAGCATGCTAGCCTTCACACCTCTATGACCGATGCTATGACGTATGATCGACGCCAGGAGCTGTGAGTGGACCATGCACCTGTTATGTGATTCGAGGAGCTATGATTGGAGCCGGCACCACCCGCCGCCTCCTGATTCGTTCCTACACCATCATTGTTTGGTATATAAGACCCGAGTTGTGGGCATTCAAATCAGTCTCATTTGGAGTTGGGGAAGGTGAACTTGCAGCTGGAGGAAGACGGGGTGAAGTATTATAATGGGATTGTGACTGTCAGTCAGATTATATAAATGTGTGTTAAGTGTGTTCGGTGTAAACACTTATGTTATGTTGGTTAGTGAGATATGTGATTGGGAATTAACGTGAACACTATTATTATGTGTTTAACTATTTAATTGGGAATTAACGTGAACACTATTATTATGTGTTTAACTATTTAATTGGGAATTAACGTGAACGCTACTATTATGTGTTTAACTATTTAATTGGGAATTAACGTTAACGCTATTATGTACTTAACTATTTTAGTTGACTAACTTGTGGACTAAAGCAACTCTTTAAGTAATTGGGTTATGATGAAAGTAATACTATTGTTTTATATTAATACTTACGAGTTCTTTCATTTTCTTTGAATTAAGCTTACATTGCTTAATGGTGCTTAGTACGGTGATGCTATTGTCTCGTATTAGTAATATCGCCTTAGACTAACATGGCTGTGTTAATATTACTTCTAGTGATTTCCTAAGCTGAAGAAAATTCTTTTGCTTCAAAATATTATATTTTGCTTTTCATATTATTTGAGTGAGACCTGAATCGAATCTATGAAACGATCCTGTAACTTTATTTACTCATAATCAAACCTCAATGTTACGTGGTTAAGAAATACATTTAACTAATTATTAAATATATATCTAACTTTTTATGTGACTTTGATATTACTCCTGATGATAATAATAATATAATACTATTAACGTAAGACAAGAACCAAGAATAATTACATTAAATATAAATAAAAGGACATAAGAAAACTATCTATTCATTTCAAAGAGGGTAAGAGACCGAAATATTCTTACTTTAATATTTATCTTTCAAGACTTTTTATAAATTAATAGTCCTTCTTTAGCTATATACTTATTCGGTTCATAACCATAGCCTACTAAGCTTCGGTTAAATAATAATTCTTTATAAATACTACATGACTTTAATTAGTTTCAGTATTTTTCATAAGTAAAGAGTATCAGTCAATAAAGGATACCAAGTCCTAAGATCCAAAAGGAAAGGAAGCAACAACAGGAAATTATTTTATTAGATTTTACTTTTGTTTTGCCTTCAGCTGACTGATACCTTAATATATATCTCTGTGCTATCTAGATTCATCAAGTTAACCACTTGAGGATCAAGATACGTAACAATATATATATATATATATATATATATTCTTTAATACATACGAGGTTGAAAGAAATGGCAATGTCTGCGTTGGAAATTTTATTATTCAAAGTTTCCAGGTCTCTGATGAGTTTTCGCTGGGTGGCAGGAAGTAGATGAATGAGATTAGCAAAATTCATGGTGGTACAGGGTTACATTAATGTACATGATGATACAGGATATACGACGCTTTTCACTGGACAACCAGCATTATCAAGTAAGGATAGAATGATATAAAAGGTAAACAGGAAGGGTATATATAGAGGGTGGAGGATCAGAGGAGGCAAAATCAGGGGGCAAAAGTCTGCTATTGGTGGAGGGGTATTCTAGGAGTGTAAAAGAGAGATCAGCTTCACGCAGGCGCACTGGATGCGGGAAGGTGGTGGTCGGTTGGCGGGGGTCGAAGCTGATTGGCTGCGTGTCGAGGGGCGTGGCCTAAGTTGCGTAGTACGTGTGGCGCCGGCAGAAGACGAAGCTGAAGGAGGTAGTGCGGGGGGCCGCGTCAAGGGCACTGGGGGGAACGCTTCGAGTATAGGTAATCTCCTTGGGTCACTTTCTTTATCGAGTATGGTGGTGTGTTTCTCTAACTCGTTGCGTGTGAGGTGGGGGTGGTTAGGGTTGAGATAGTGGCCTTTGATGGCTCCAGCCTGAAGGTGAAGAGTTAACCGACGTGAAAGACGAGTCTGCGTCATGCCAATATAGGAATGAGGTCCACAGTCCTCATAATTACAGGTATGTTGGTAAATGACGTGATCGTCGGTCATCGGGCTCTTTATCTTGGTGAAAGCTGGTTTGTTGCGGAGAACGAGGTTGGAGGTCTTGGGGGATTTGTAATAAATTATTAATTTGATTTTGTTTTCCGGGTTGGTTGGGTGGACATGCTTGTAGATTATTTCTTTTAAGACGGCCTCGTCATTTGTGTGTTCAGAGGACATAAAATTGCGGTAGATCTTAATTTCATTGGGGGGGGGGGGGGGGTCAATGTTGGGAGGGCTTTGGGTGTACCATTTTTCAAGATGGTGGTTGATGGTGCTGGAGATGTCGGAGTTGGAGTATCCGTTATTCACTAAAACTTGGGATAGTCTTTCTAGTTCCTGGTGGGTGTCGGCCCAGGTAGAGCAGTGCGTGAGGGCTCTCCTTACATAAGCGGAGATGGAGGATAGAAGATAACGGCGGGGGCATTCACTATCGCCGTTGAGGCATTGTCCTGTGTTAGTTGGTTTAGTGTAGATGGTGGTTTTGAACCCATGGTCGTTCAGAGCTACGAGGATGTCGAGGAAGGGGAGTTGTCCATAGTTTGATTTTTCAAAGGTGAAGTTAAGTCCGGAGGAGGACATGAAGCGACGCTGGAGCTCCTGTAGTTCGTGGAGGTCCTTGATTTGGAAATAAAATTTCCAACGCAGTAATTGCCATTTCTTTCAACCTCGTATGTATTAAAGAAAATGTATTACCTGGCTTTACTAACATATATATATATATATATATATACTGTATATGAATACGATAAAGAATTAAAGAATAATGCAATATATGCATACCGTTCTGGTCCAGACAGTTAAACACACACACACAAAGGAAAAGGCGAAGAAATAATACCGAGCAGAAAGTGAGTGTGTGAAATTAGAATCTGTCCCAAGAAAAGTTTGTAGAGTTAGTGCGAGAGAGGAAAGTTGTTATTAAGTTTGTTATTTTGTGCTGGTGGAGAAACGACGCTATAATTATTTCATTGTTATAGTCCATGGTTAGTGTACTGTAGTTGTTATACTCAAAGTGTTTGCAGTGACCGAGTTTTTTGTGTTTTTTTCAAATCTGTATCTATTTTGTCAGTATATTTTGTTGTTATAATTACTGATCTTTGTGTTATTCAGTGGATTATAGCCAGTATATTTTATAGAGAACGATCAAATACAAAAATACATATGATGCCAATTGCCATTATGACTTAGAGCTAGTAAATACCGTAGTAAGCACACAAACCCTTACTAAAACATCAACAGCAGTAACTTCCATTATGATTATTAACCATTCCATTCAGACTACGGCATTAATTATATGTTAGCTACCTCCAGACGATATTATTAACCATTCCATTCAGACTACGGCATTAATTATATGTTAGCTACCTCCAGACGATATTATTAACCATTCCATTCAGACTACGGCATTAATTATATGTTAGCTACCTCCAGACGATATTATTAACCATTCCATTCAGACTACGGCATTAATTATATGTTAGCTACCTCCAGACGATATTATTAACCATTCCATTCAGACTACGGCATTAATTATATGTTAGCTACCTCCAGATGATATTATTAACCATTCCATTCAGACTACGGCATTAATTATATGTTAGCTACCTCCAGACGATATTATTAACCATTCCATTCAGACTACGGCATTAATTATATGTTAGCTACCTCCAGACGATATTATTAACCATTCCATTCAGACTACGGCATTAATTATATGTTAGCTACCTCCAGATGATATTATTAACCATTCCATTCAGACTACGGCATTAATTATATGTTAGCTACCTCCAGACGATATTATTAACCATTCCATTCAGACTACGGCATTATATGTTAGCTACCTCCAGACGATATTATTAACCATTCCATTCAGACTACGGCATTAATTATATGTTAGCTACCTCCAGATGATATTATTAACCATTCCATTCAGACTACGGCATTAATTATATGTTAGCTACCTCCAGACGATATTATTAACCATTCCATTCAGACTACGGCATTAATTATATGTTAGCTACCTCCAGACGATATTATTAACCATTCCATTCAGACTACGGCATTAATTATATGTTAGCTACCTCCAGACGATATTATTAACCATTCCATTCAGACTACGGCATTAATTATATGTTAGCTACCTCCAGACGATATTATTAACCATTCCATTCAGACTACGGCATTAATTATATGTTAGCTACCTCCAGACGATATTATTAACCATTCCATTCAGACTACGGCATTAATTATATGTTAGCTACCTCCAGACGATATTATTAACCATTCCATTCAGACTACGGCATTAATTATATGTTAGCTACCTCCAGACGATATTATTAAACATTCCATTCAGACTACGGCATTAATTATATGTTAGCTACCTCCAGACGATATTATTAACCATTCCATTCAGACTACGGCATTAATTATATGTTAGCTACCTCCAGACGATATTATTAACCATTCCATTCAGACTACGGCATTAATTATATGTTAGCTACCTCCAGACGATATTATTAACCATTCCATTCAGACTACGGCATTAATTATATGTTAGCTACCTCCAGACGATATTATTAACCATTCCATTCAGACTACGGCATTAATTATATGTTAGCTACCTCCAGACGATATTATTAACCATTCCATTCAGACTACGGCATTAATTATATGTTAGCTACCTCCAGACGATATTATTAACCATTCCATTCAGACTACGGCATTAATTATATGTTAGCTACCTCCAGACGATATTATTAACCATTCCATTCAGACTACGGCATTAATTATATGCTAGCTACCTCCAGACGATATTATTAACCATTCCATTCAGACTACGGCATTAATTATATGCTAGCTACCTCCAGACGATATTATTAACCATTCCATTCAGACTACGGCATTAATTATATGTTAGCTACCTCCAGACGATATTATTAACCATTCCATTCAGACTACGGCATTAATTATATGTTAGCTACCTCCAGACGATATTATTAACCATTCCATTCAGACCACGGCATTAATTATATGTTAGCTACCTCCAGACGATATTATTAACCATTCCATTCAGACCACGGCATTAATTATGTTAGCTACCTCCAGACGATATTATTAACCATTCCATTCAGACCACGGCATTAATATGATGTTAGCTACCACCAGACGATATTATACCATTCCATTCAGACCACGGCATTAATTATATGTTAGCTACCTCCAGACGATATTATTAACCATTCCATTCAGACTACGGCATTAATTATATGTTAGCTACCTCCAGACGATATTATTAACCATTCCATTCAGACTACGGCATTAATTATATGTTAGCTACCTCCAGACGATATTATTAACCATTCCATTCAGACTACGGCATTAATTATGTTAGCTACCTCCAGACGATATTATTAACCATTCCATTCAGACTACGGCATTAATTATATGTTAGCTACCTCCAGACGATATTATTAACCATCATCCATTCAGACTACGGCATTAATATATGTTAGCTACCTCCATATATTAACCATTCCATTCAGACTACGGCATTAATTATATGTTAGCTACCTCCAGACGATATTATTAACCATTCCATTCAGACTACGGCATTAATTATATGTTAGCTACCTCCAGACGATATATTATAACCATTCCATTCAGACTACGGCATTAATTATATGTTAGCTACCTCCAGACGATTATTAACCATTCCATTCAGACTACGGCATTAATTATATGTTAGCTACCTCCAGACGATATTATTAACCATTCCATTCAGACTACGGCATTAATTATATGTTAGCTACCTCCAGACGATATTATTAACCCAATTCAGACTACGGCATTAATTATATATGTTAGCTCCCCCCAGACGATATTATTAACCATTCCATTCAGACTACGGCATTAATTATATGTTAGCTACCTCCAGACGATATTATAACCATTCCATTCAGACTACGGCATTAATTATATGTTAGCTACCTCCAGACGATATTATTAACCATTCCATTCAGACTACGGCATTAATTATATGTTAGCTACCTCCAGACGATATTATTAACCATTCCATTCAGACTACGGCATTAATTATATGTTAGCTACCTCCAGACGATATTATTCATCTTGGGGAGACTTTCAAAAGCCCAGATGTTACCCCCATCACTTTATCACGCTAACTAGTAGCCTACAGAGTGTCGTTACTTCTGGCATTGTATATACACTTTTTGTTTAAGATGTGTATGAAGGAAACAAAAAGCAGGTTGCCTACTCCTATGTGTGTGGAGGAGATAAAAAGTAGGCTGCCTATAACGAGCGTCTACCCCAAGGCCAAAAGAGTGACAGATAATAAATTCAAGGGACGTTGGGGTCAATATGCCTGGAAACACGAAGTTTAAAGCAGTCGAAGTCATAGGATGAAGGACAGATTGATTGAGGGAGAGAGTTTCAGAGTTAATTTGTTGAGTAGAAGAAAGACAGAAAATTTGCTAATTCTTGGGTTAGAGAGCTGGACAGAATAGGAATGGGACTGTGTTGAAAGGCAGGTGCCTCACACTCCCCGCAAGGGAGGGAGTATGCACCGAGAGAGTTCTGAAGAACACTGATTGTTGTAATAGTAATAGCGATAGAAGCATGAAAGAGGTGCAACACATTGTGGCGTGTAGAAAGGGGTTGTAGGGAACTAGTAAGAGGAAGTGAGTTGATGAGGCGAAATACTTTTGACTCTACTCTTTCGAGAAGTATGGTATGGGTGGAACCTTCTCACACATGCAAACAATACTCAATACATGGGCGAACTGTGCCCCTATACATAGCAAGAAGCTGTGCGGGGGTGAAGAACCCATGGAGACGGTTGTTATAATAATAATAATAATAATAATAATAGTTCTTAAAGCTAGCGCATGCTAAGCTAGCTAAGGATAGCTCAATAAGGCCGATTAGGCGTATTTCCATTGGGGTCCTGTACTACTACCCCATCCCTTTGCTTATGAGGGATGGTAACGACTCAGTGCTTGTGAAAAATCTTTAATGCGCCGAGCGTGGGCGCGAACCCGGGCCTTCTGGGTGGAAGTCCAAGACGCTAGTCACTACACCAAGCGAGCCGCTAGAGGCTAGAAGCACATCTAATTTCGGGGAAGTTGTTTTAGCAAGAGTGATAATATGATCTTTCCAAGAAAGGTTGGATGAAAAAGATACACCAAGAATATTGAGAGAAGGTGAAGGGTTGATACATGTATTGTTGAAGAGTAATTGATAGTCTTGTGGAAGATTGCGACAGGTACAGAGAAGGAGATATTGGGTCTTGGAGGCATTGAAAGTAACAAGATTTTCTCTGCCCCGATCAGAAATAGTTGATAGATCGGAAGATAGGCGTGCTATGGCCTCATCACGTGAGTTTTGGAGTGATTGCAATGCTGGGTTGTTGTGAAAAACTAGTTGAATGGTACAAGGTAGAGTCATCAGCATATGAGTGGATAGGAATAGAGGTACAGTTGAGGAGATCAGTAATGAATATCAGAAAGAAAACTGGAGACAGGACAGAACCCTGAGGAACATCGGAGTTGATTGGATGAGGAAATGAGCGATGGCCATCCACAACTGAAGCTATGGAACGGTCAGAAAGGAAATTAGAGACAAAGGCACAGATAGAGGGATATAAACCGAAGGACGGTTATTTGAAAATTAGAGATTTGTTTTAGACTGTATCCAAAGCTTTCTTATATCTAGCGCAATAGATAAAGTCTCACCGAAGTCCCGAAGGGAGGATGACCAAGAGTTAGTAATATAAGCAAGGATATCACCAGTATAGCGGCCCTTAAGGGGAGGTTTTTAGTTTGGTCCCTAGATATCCTTCAAGCTTAAGAATACACACCCTTGAGCCCCTTTCATGATAAATTTGTAAATTTTTCGGTAGAAAAATGTCCCGGCTGAAAGCCGGTTCTTCTTAAATTACAGGCTCGCTATCGCTCGCCAGGATAAAATTGACACCTAAATGGCACGACAGGTTTTAAAATTGACAGAAATGGGTCGAAAGTTCTTAAAATCGTCAAAATAATGGGGCAAACGTCTTAAAATTAGAAAAACAATGGGGCTTAACATGAGGAAGAAAGGAGTCAAGAAAAAAATCCCTCAAGTGGAAATCTCCCCTTAAGGAAACCATATTGGCGATCTGAAAGTAGATTCTGAGAAGATAAATGTTTTAGATATTTTGAATTAAGAATATATATATATTTTTTTTTAGAGATGCAAGAAATGAGAGCAATTGGACGATAGTTGGAGGGTTGAGAGCTGTCACCCTTCTAACTATTGTAAATTACACTGCATTATACCATAGGCGCCTCAACAAATGCCACCACAACCAATAATACCACCGCGTGGAGCAGTTTCGGGAGCCAAACCGTCACAACCATCCCCTGCCCCCTCCTGGGGGCACGGGTCCTTGGAGCGGCTTCGGTCGCGCCGGGAATTTCCACACCTCTCACACCACACACACACATCACACAGTTTTTCCTACACCGAGAAATGACTCTCCGGCTGTCATTTCTCGAAGACTTCTTCTAGCCGGAGACATTAAGAGCAACCCAGGACCCACGTACACATACATATGTCCAACTTGCTCAAAACCCATCACTTCGAGTCGCCATACTAAGGGTTCAGTTCTCTGCAATTCATGCGGGAACTGGACCCACTTCACCTGCACAACACTTGCCTCCAAGAAACACTACACAAACACCTGGACCTGTTCCTCATGCCCCTCCCTCTCCCAGTCAAATCCCTCACCTAAAACCCGTCCACCTCTCCTCCCCAACCCACCTAACCTTCCCATATCATCCACTCCCCCCACTAAAACCCGTCCACCTCTCCTCCCTAACCCACCTAACCTTCCCATACCATACACATCCTCAACTTAACACACCACACCCCATCCTAATCCATTCCAACCCCCATATCCTGCTCCCCAATCCCCACCCCCACCCCCACCTCACCCATCCCAACCCCCAGCCCCTCCCTCACCCCCACCCCACCCCCACCCCCACCCCATCCTCGTGCAGCAGCACCCAACATACATCGTGCACATAACATTAACATTCTTCAACTGAACATAGATGGCATCAACACAAAGAAACACAAACTCTCACACTTCATCAAACAACACAACATACACATTGCCATCTTACAAGAAACAAAACTCCGCACAACACAAAAAACACCCACATTTCATAATTTCACCACCATCAGACAAGACCAGGCTGTCGGCGGGGGCGGTGGACTCATCACCCTGGTACACAAAGAAATATCATACATAGTAACCAGTGTACAAACCAAATCCCTCCTCCCCCCAAATGATAACACAACAGAAATACAGTCAATTAAAATATGCACTGGCAACAACTCCAACATAACCATCATAAACACATACATCCCTCCCCAAACATCCCCTACAGTACCAAATGAATACAGACCACACTTACAACACATCACAAACACCCCACACACCCCACACATCATCCTGGGTGGTGACTTCAACGCCAAGACGTCGGCCTGGTTTGTCGACAACCCCGACACAGACAGAGGGCTGGTACTACAAAACCAAACAGATAACCTCATCATCCTTAACGACATCCATCAACATACCCATATTCCTCACCAAGCCCTCTATAACCCATCATCTCCAGACATCACCTTTTGCTCCCCAGAACTCGCCCCCACAACATCCTGGAGGGTGGTCAGAACCTTAGGCTCTGACCACCTCCCGATCATTATCACCACCAAAACCAGACTCACCCCAGCTAGCCACAAACACACATACACCAATTATAGAAGAGCTAACTGGGAAGCATTCACAAATGAGACAGAACAACACTTCACAACTCTAAACAGTACACCCATCACTAACATCAACAATGCTGTACACATACTCAACAAAACTATCCAAAACGCTGACAAGAAACACATTCCAAGAGGTAACAGAAAAGACACAACCCCAACTTCACACCAGAAATTCAAAACCTCATCAGACAACGCGACATACTGAAACACTCCCCAGCACCCCACACACAAGATATCACACAACAAATTCAAGCACTCTAACACCCAAACTAACAACAAAATACAAGAACAACAAAAACTAAATTGGAATAACTTCCTACAAACACTTGATCACAAAACAAACCCCAAAAAACTCTACAAAACACTAAACAGCATCACACTTTCCATCAGCAACACAACACAATCACATGCTGCAATCACAACAACAGACTCTACTCCTTCATGTAAACAACAAGCAAACACTCTCGTCAATCACTTTTCACATGTCAGCCACCTAAAACCTCACAAAGACGACCGACGAGTCATCCGACGTAAGAGACAATTCCCCACAGACCCTGACTATACACCCTTCACCAATCACCAGACAAAGCATATCATCAACAATCTCAAGCACTCACCCGCCTGTGGCCTAGACAACATAAGCAACATACACCTCAGACACCTGGGACCACAAGGCATACAAGCACTCACTAACATATCAAACTACAGCTATTCACACAACACAATACCAGACATTTGGAAGCATGGTATCATCATCACATTCCCCAAACCCAACAAAGACCCCACGCTACCCTCCTCACACCGCCCCATCACACTCCTTTGCTCCCCCTCCAAAGTCATGGAACGCCTAGTATTACAACTAATTACACCTGACCTACCCCTAGCTCCAACACAACATGGCTTTAGGCCACTGCACTCCACAAACACTCTTCTCACAGACCTTACACAAAGAGCTTTCGACGGCATCAACTCAGCTAGACCACCACACAGATCACTATTAGCCACACTCGACATTAGTAAAGCCTTCGATGCCATCCCCCGCCACAACCTAACAAACAAAATCTACAACACAAACATGCACAACAACACAAAAAGGTGGCTGGCCAACTTCCTAGCAGGCAGATGTGCACACGTATCTTTTGCCGGTCAGTCTTCTAAAATCAGAAACTTTCCAAACGGAGTCTCACAAGGATCCGTCCTATCGCCCGCACTCTTCAATCTGTATATGCACGATATAACTACACCCGATACGCCCAAAATAAACTTAGCCTCCTATGCAGATGACAAAACACTCACATGCACACACCATGACCCAAAAAGAGCAACAGATCTCCTTCAACCCTATCTCAACACACTACATGGCTGGTGCACTACAAACAGACTTAATCTAGCCCCAGCCAAATCCACCGCAACCCTGCTCACAAGTTGGACAGGAGAACATGAATACATCCCTCAACTCACCATAAACAACACACCCCTAACACATACACACACACCCAAAATCCTAGGAGTAACCTATGATACTCATATGACATTCAAACAGCACACCACAAACATTAAAAAGAAACTGACACCCAGACTTAACGCCCTCAGGTCACTTGCTCACACAAATTTGGACACAACAAAGAAACTACCACCACAGTATATAAACAATACATAAGATCAGTGATGGAATACGCAAGCCCAGCCTGGGCTTCTAACCTAGCTGAAACACATCATAAGACCTTACAGACTATTCAAAACAAAGCCCTGAAGATCATTACTGGCTGCACAGCTACTGCACCCACAGATCACCTACATCAAGAAACCAAAATCCTCAAAGTCAAAGACCATCTGGACATGAGAGGCACTCAATTCCTGGCAGCAGCCTCCACGAACCAAGACCACCCACTAAACTACATGGCAACACACCCACAGACACCAAGAAATATCAAAACAACACCCAGCACACGGTATCACACACACAATTATTGTCCTCTCTCCCTCCCTGCCCACCCCGAACCAACTTCCAGAAGCACATCCATACTCATATCTCTCACCAATCCATCCACTCCCTCACAGACAACACGCAGCTGCATGCACGACCTCCCGAAATCCATCCTTCCTAATCCTCCCTTCCTCGCGAGGACAGAGTCCACCTGGCCAGGCTGAGATGCGGACACCATCCAGCTCTCCTGAGCTATCAGAAGAGACTGGATGACTCCGTTGTCGACGCCTGCCCGGGATGTAACACAGCACCCCATACCATTAAACACATCATAGAAGACTGCATTTCACACAACCACTTACACCAACAACACAATCTACACTCAATGAGAGCTCTGTGGGAAGGCCCGATCGTGGCCATGGCCTTTCTCAGGGACTCGGGGCTGCTCGGCCAGGCAGCTTAGGGAACAACAACAACAACATAATACCACCAATAATCATATTATGTTCACCTTCTTAACTACCACCACTTTACCACACATACTCATATACCACTACCACTACCACTACCGTTACCACTACCACTCTCATCTCCAGTATCGCCACTATCCCTACTACTAAAAACACAAACACCGCAGATACTTGAACCACCTGCCTCACTACTAGTACAACCACTATTATTAAGGGGGGTCACCGGCTTTTTTTTTATCTTTCTCTCCTTTTCTCTCTTTCCCTGGCTTGTATCCATTTGGCCCTATTCAGCCAACTGTTTTAAGACGTTCATCCCCAACCAGGTGTCGATTTCTTCCTGGCGAGCGATAGCGAGCCTGTATTGTATGGAGAAATCCGGCTTTGCCGGAGAAATTTTTCTATCGAAACATTTACAAATTTAGCTTGCTGTCAAAACAAACAAATATATATATGCTGGCTCGCTACCGCTCGCCAGGAAAATATTGACAGCTGGATGGGGATAAACGTCTTAAAACAGTAGGCTGAATGGGGCCGAATAGATACAAGCCAAAGAGAGAGGGAAAAAAAGAGCAATAAAGCGAGGTGGGGTCCCTTAGCACCATTCATACATTGTTCTCTACCACTACCACTCTCATCACCAGTCACACCAGCACCACCACTACCACTCTCATCACCAGTCACACCAGCACCACCACTACCACTCTCATCACCAGTCACACCAGCACCACCACTACCACTCTCATCACCAGTCACACCAGCACCACCACTACCACAACCAATACAAACACAAACACCACATATATACCACTAACTTCCTTACCATCACTACCACTGCTACCATAAATACCAACCAAATCATTTCCTATACAACTATATCCACAACCCCCAAACCAATATCGCAATCACTATAAATACAACCTTAATTAAGGGGAGATGGTTCACTTTTTGGCCGATTTTTGCATGTATTAATTATTTTTCTAGTTTCCTCCCTAGACCTCTATCAAATTGAAAACAAACATCCATTAGATCCACCTTCTAGATTAATTTGTAAATTTGTCGGTAGCAAAATGTCCCGGCCGAAGGCCGGTTCTTCCAACTTTACAGGCTCACTATCGTTCGCCAGGGAAATAATCGACACCTAAATAGCACGAAAGGTCTAAATATTGACGAAGAAATGGGGCGAAAGGTCTTAAAATCGACTAACTAATGGGGCAAACATCTTAACATCTGAAAACTAATGGGGCTAAACATGAGGAAGAAAGTGGTCCAGAAAACCGGCCCATCCCCCCTTAAAAATAGGTCTACCATCCTCACCACAACTACTACATCCACTTCCACAACCACCAACAACAATGCCACAACCACTACAAGAGTTATCGCACCTATTGTACATCTATGCCACCATCACCACCATTACCAGGAATTCCAACATAAATACCTCATCCACTGCCACCAATGCCACCACTACCATTAATACCATCTACACAATGTCCGACACAACACCGCCACAAGCATCAATACTACAGTCACTATAAATATAACCTCACAAATATCTCTACCACTCACACCACCACCACCAACACCACTACCACTAACACCACTACCACCAACGCCAATACCACAACTACTACAAATATTACCTCACGAATATATACCACTCACACAATCACCACCAACACAACCACCAATACCACAACCACTACCAGTACCTTACAAATATCATTACCACTCTCACCACCACCACCATTATCACCACCATTACCACCACCACAACCACTACAAATACTACCTCATAAATATCGCTACCACTGTCACCACCACCACCACCACCACCACTACAAATACTACAAATCCTACCACTCTCACCACCACCACCAACACCACCACCACGAACACCACCACCACCAGTACCACAACTACTACAAATACTACCGGACAAATATCACTACCATTCTCACCACCACCACCAACACCACCACCACCACCACCACCACCACCACTACAAATACTACCGGACAAATATCACTACCACTCTCACCACCACCACCAACACCACCACCACTACCACCACCACCACTACTACAAATACTACCGGACAAATATCACTACCACTCTCACCACCACCAACACCACCACCACCAACACCACCACCACTACTACAAATACTACCGGACAAATATCACTACCACTCTCACCACCACCACCACCACCACCACCACCAACACCACCACAACTACTACAAATACTACCGGACAAATATCACTACCACTCTCACCACCACCACCACCACCACCACCACCACCACCACCACTAAAAATACTACCGGACAAATATCACTACCACTCTCACCACCACCACCACCACCACCCACACCAACAAATACTACCGGACAAATATCACTACCACTCTCACCACCACCACCACCACCACCACCACCAGTACCACTACCTGACAAATATCACTACCACTCTCACCACCACCACCACCACCACCACCACCACTACTACAAATACTACCGGACAAATATCACTACCACTCTCACCACCACCACCACCACAACCCCAAACCACCACCACCACCACTCACTCATCACCACCACCAACCCCACACCACCACACACCAAACACCACCACCAATACTAACCGACAAACCACTGACCACCACCGCACCCCACCACACAACACACCACCACCACCACCACCAACACCACCACAACTACTACAAATACTACCCACAATACACACCACCACCCACACCAACACCACACCACACCACCACCACAACTACTACAAATACTACCGGACAAATATCACTACCACTCTCACCACCACCAACACCAGTACCACCACCACCAGTACCACTACCGGACAAATATCACTACCACTCACACCAACACCATACCACCCACCACCACCAGTACCACTACCGGACAAATATCACTACCACTCTCACCACCACCAACACCAGCATATACCACCCACCACCAGTACTACCACAAATCACTACCACTCTCACCACCACCAACACCAGTACCACCACCACCACCAGTACCACTACCGGACAAATATCACTACCACTCTCACCACCACCAACACCAGTACCACCACCACCACCAGTACCACTACCGGACAAATATCACTACCACTCTCACCACCACCACCAACACCAGTACCACCACCACCACCAGTACCACTACCGGACAAATATCACTACCACTCTCACCACCACCAACACCAGTACCACCACCACCACCAGTACCACTACCGGACAAATATCACTACCACTCACACCACCACCAACACCAGTACCACCACCACACCACCACCAACTAACCGGACAAATATCACTACCACTCTCACCACCAACCACCAGTACCACAACCACCAACTACCGTCCCAAGTAACCCTAGCACAATAGTCCCAAAGTAACCCTAGCACTATGCTATATATATACGCATCAAACCTCTCCGATAAGCAGACTACCTCCATATTTTTGTTCTCACCACATTATTGGAATATTTTCGAGGGATACATATTTTTTAGATTTGGGGGGTTTAAAGGGGAGACTGACCGTTTGTTTGGTCTATTAATTAATTTATTCATATATAGTTTTTTTAGTTTCCTTCCTAGACCTCCATCAAGCTTAGAAAAACACCCCCTAGACCAACCCTTCAAGATAAATTTGTAAATATTTCGGTAGAAAAATGTCCCGGCCGAAGGTTGGTTCCTCTTAACCCTCTCACATTTTTGACGCAATTTTGAGCCGATTAGGGATACTTTAAAGCCTTAGTTACCATCAGGGGTATTTAGAAACCTTTAGTTTAGTTACTTCAACCTCTGCAGTTGTCTTTGAGTTAGCTGTGGGCAGAAAACTAAATTGGAGAGGTAATTATAAGAGTGAGAGAACTCTGTTTATTATTGCTAATCTGGCAACCTCTGCGTCATAATAACGTGAAAGGGTTAAAATTGCAGGCTCGCTATCGCTCGCCAGGAAATAATCGACACCTAGATGGCACGAAAGGTCTTAAAATTGACAACGAAATGGGGCGAAAGGTGTTAAAATCGCCAAACTAATGAGCCGAACGTCTTATAATCTCAAAACGAGTGGGGCTAAACATTAGGGAGAAGGGGGTCCAGAAAAAACGGTCTGCCTCCCCGCAACATATATCGGCAGGCTATTCCAACGGTCTGCCTCCCCTCAACAGATATCGGCAGGCTATTCCAACGGTCTGCCTCCCCTCAACATATATCGGCAGGCTATTCCAACGGTCTGCCTCCCCTCAACATATATCGGCAGGCTATTCCAACGGTCTGCCTCCCCTCAACATATATCGGCAGGCTATTCCAACGGTCTGCCTCCCCTCAACATATATCGGCAGGCTATTCCAACGGTCTGCCTCCCCTTAACATATATCGGCAGGCTATTCCAACGGTCTGCCTCCCCTCAACATATATCGGCAGGCTATTCCAACGGTCTGCCTCCCCTCAACATATATCGGCAGGCTATTCCAACGGTCTGCCTCCCCTTAACATATATCGGCAGGCTATTCCAACGGTCTGCCTCCCCTTAACATATATCGGCAGGCTATTCCAACGGTCTGCCTCCCCTCAACATATATCGGCAGGCTATTCCAACGGTCTGCCTCCCCTCAACATATATCGGCAGGCTATTCCAACGGTCTGCCTCCCCTCAACAATATCGGCAGGCTATTCCAACGGTCTGCCTCCCCTTAACATATATCGGCAGGCTATTCCAACGGTCTGCCTCCCCTCAACTTATATCGGCAGGCTATTCCAACGCTATCCTTTCTTTCCCTTGTTCTAGATTGATGTTCATAATTATATACACAGCAGGATAATAAAGACACGTCACCACTTGAGAACAAAGGAACTAGTATTACCTTGAATGGGCCGGTTTTTCTGGCCCCCTTCTCCCTCATGTTTAACCCTATGAGTGTTTATATTTTAAGACGTTCGGCTCATTAGTTTGGCCATTTTAAAAACTTTACGCCCCATTTCTTTGTCGATATAAAGACCTTTCGTGCCATTTACGTGTCGATTTTTTCCTGGCGAGCGATAGCGAGCCTGTCATTTTAAGAGTAACCAACCTTCGGCCGGGACATTTTTCTACCTAAAAAATTTACAAATTTGTCTTGAAGGAGGTGTTTTTACAGCTTGGTGGCGGTCTAGGGAAGAAACTAAGAACATAATAAATAATAATAAATAATAAATAAATCAATAAACCGACCCCCATATATTATACCTCTCTCCCCCTAATTAATAAACCGACCCCCATATATTATACCTCTCTCCCCCTAATTAATAAACCGACCCCCATATATTATACCTCTCTCCCCCTAATCAATAAACCGACCCCCATATATTATACCTCTCTCCCCCTAATTAATAAACCGACCCCCATATATTATACTCTCTCCCCCTAATTAATAACCCGACCCCCATATATTATACCTCTCTCCCCCTAATCAATAAACCGACCCCCATATATTATACCTCTCTCCCCCTAATTAATAAACCGACCCCCATATATTATACCTCTCTCCCCCTAATCAATAAACCGACCACCCATATATATATACCTCTCTCTCCCCCTAATTAATAAACCGACCCCCATATATTATACCTCTCTCCCCCTAATCAATAAAACCGACCCCCATATATTATACCTCTCCCCCTAATTAATAAACCGACCCCCATATATTATACCTCTCTCCCCCCTAATTAATAAACCGACCCCCCATATATTTAACCTCTCTCCCCCTAATCAATAAACCGACCCCCATATATTATACCTCTCTCCCCCTAAACAATAAACCGACCCCCATATATTATACCTCTCTCCCCCCTAATTAATAAACCGACCCCCATATATTATACCTCTCTCCCCCTAATCAATAAACCGACCCCCATATATTATACCTCTCTCCCCCTAATTAATAAACCGACCCCCATATATTATACCTCTCTCCCCCTAATCAATAAACCGACCCCCATATATTATACCTCTCTCCCCCTAATTAATAAACCGCCCCCCATATATTATACCTCTCTCCCCCTAATCAATAAACCGACCCCCATATAATATACCTCTCTCCCCCTAATTAATAAACCGACCCCCATATATTATACCTCTCTCTCCCCCTAATCAATAAACCGACCCCCATATATTATACCTCTCTCCCCCTAATTAATAAACCGACCCCCATATATTATACCTCTCTCCCCTTAATTAATGTATGTGCAAGGTGTGTTTAGTAACCAAGGAAGAATCATAATTATACTGCTGTTTGTTTAGGGGGGATGGTTCACTTTTTGGCCGAGTTTTGCATGTATTTATTATATTTCTAGTTTCCTCCCTAGACCTCCATTAAATTAAAAAAACAAAACATCCATTAGATCTCCCTTCTAGATTAATTTGTACCGGTACATTTTTCGGTAGAAAAATTTCCCGGCCAAAGGCCGGTTCTTCCAACATTACAGGTTCACTATCGTTCGCCAGGGAAAAAATCGACACCTAAATAGCACGAAAGGTCTAAATATTGACGAAGAAATGGGGTGAAAAGTCTTAAAATCGTCTAACTAATGGGGCAAGCATCTTAACATCTGAAATCTAATGGGGCTAAACATGAGGGAGAAAGTGGTCCAGAAAACCGGCCCATGTCCCCTTAATACTCAAGGCACTGTGTTGTTCTCTAATAATTGCACTGTCATGTTTAGCCTCCTAACTTTGAGTCACTATAGTCTATTCGCTGTAGGTAGGCGAGGAATCATGACTTCTAACCTCTGTAAATAAAAAACACCAGGGGTAATCGGGCTAATATTTCTACCATTTGGGAAGAGTCAGGCATGGAATAGATGTGGAAATTTACAGCCACCATGCTGCTATATGCCCTTTTCTTTTTGAGTTACAGAGGATGGAAGTCATGATTTATCGCCTACTTACTGCGAATAGACTATAGTCCTCTTTCTTCTATGCAAGGACAAACATTTTCCTGTTCACTATATTTCTTCCACAAACTCTCACCTCCTCCTCGCAATCCCTTATTGTTGATCTTAATACTGTCTGTTATTGTACTCTAAGTTTCGTTTACTCCTCTGTTTTCCTGAAGTAGGCTCTCTCTCTCTCTCTCTCTCTCTCTCTCTCTCTCTCTCTCTCGCTCTCTCTCTCTCTCTCTCTCTCTCTCTCTCTCTCTCTCTCTCTCTTAATTCAAGTGTTCAAAATCATCAAAGGCATCGACAATTTATGACTGTAGTAAGTACTTCACTATCGACCAATCTAATTACACGCGGGCAAACGGTTGCAAATATTATTTAAATCTTTTAACTCACACGAATCTAAGAATTTCTTCTTCAATCGAGTTGTCAACGTGGAATGGGCTTCCCCGAGACGTTATAGACTGCAGCACCGTTTGATTCATTAAATTCGCCTAGACAAATATCTCGCATCAAACCCGCGACTGACTGCGTTTGTAAATGAATAACTTTATCCTCCCCTCAGTTACTAACCCATATGTCCCCCTACTAACTCCTAGTCCTGCCACGTTAGTGGCAGGGCAGTAGTTCCTTTCCAATGTTCCCTTACCCACTCTAAACCACTTTTGGACACTTGATCCTCAGTGTTTTGGAGGACAAGCAACCTAGAAGGGTCACTAGATCTGTTGTTGCTTGATTTCCTTCCTTTGTACCTTTGTACTCTCTCTCTCTCACCCACTCTCCTTCTTTCTCTACTCTCTCTCTCGTCTCTTCTCTCTCTCTCTCTCTCTCTCATCTCCTCTCTCTCTCCTCTCTCCTCTCTCTCTCTCTCGCTCTCATCTCTCCTCTCTCTCTCTCTCTCTCTCTCTCTCCTTCAACTTTCCTTTTCTATTGGATATGCCATCTCCACTAGAATTAAGTCCTGACCACCTCGTTTGGATTGTAAGATCTGTGTGGCCAGTGTATACATGTAAATCTATGTAAATCTTTCTCTCTCTATCTCTCTCTCCCCCCGTAGGACATTATTTTCTTCAGTATTAAAATATTCTTGGAAAAATGTGAACGTGATATTTTAGTTAATTTATGATGGAAGGCCAAGAGTAGGAGAGAGAGAGAGAGAGAGAGAGAGAGAGGAGAGAGAGAGTGTATGTATGTGTGTGTGTATGTGTATGTCTATATATTATGTGTTTGTGATTGTGTGTGTGTGTGTGTATGTCTGTGTACAGTATGTGTTTGTGATTGTATGTGTGTCTGTCTATGTCTGTGTATGTGATTGTGTTTTTTTTTTTTTCTATGTGAATGAGGGAGACATAAGGCATAACTGCCTGCAGCGAGTGCCTCCCCCTGAGTTGAAAGAGTGACAGGGCCGAAATCAAGGGACGTTTGAGCTAAAATGCCTGGACACACGGAGTTTGAAGCAATTTAAGTAATAGGAAGAGGGAAAGACTGATTCTGGGAGAGAGTCGTTGTTGTTGTTGTTGTTGTTTTTGTTCCCCAAGCTGTCTGGCCGAACAGCCCCAAGGCCCCGAGCAAGGCCAAGGCCATAACCGAGCGCCCCCAGAGAACCCTCCCTGCCGGCCACAATAAAGCCTGGGTGACCGAAGCCACTCCATGGCGGGGAGCTGAGGAGGGTGCGGAAACGCCCGGGAAACCAAAGCCCCACCCAGGGCCCAGTGCCCCTCAACAATTATGAAGAGAAAGCTGAGGGGCAAAGGAAGAATGTGACGCTTTGGCTTCTAATCTTGGTAGGAAAAAAGGTCAATCCACGGAAGAGACGCCGTCACTTGAGATCTAGAAAATATATAAGTAAAAGGAACAGTCAGAGTAAGCTATGGGTATGGCAGAGATCGCTCAGTTCTCACTCTGATAAACCAGCCCATCACCACATGATTAGAACCCAATCCTCTCAGCATCAGCTAGGAAAGGCCCTAGACAGCCGCCTTTGGCGGAGGGGTTAGCTCCCCTATTTCATCCCCTTTCGGGGTTAGGCACCCGCCTTCTGGGAGAGAGTTCCAGAGCTTAGCAGTTGAATAGAAGAAAGTCTGCGAATAGCGTTTCACTCTTGGGTTGGACAGTTGCACAGAGTAGGGGTGGAATTGTGTTGCAAGGCGGGTACTACATACCCTACGTAGAGGAGGTGGTATACACTGGGAAAGCTCCGAGGAACACTGATTATTGTAGTAGCGATAGAATAGCGAGAGAGATGCAACATTGCAGCGAAGAGAGAGAGATTGCAGAGAGTTGGTGAGTGGACGGGAGTTAATGATACGAAAGGCTTTCCTTTCTACTTTATCTAGGAATGCGGTGTGAGAGGATCCTCCCCACACATGTGAACAATACTCAATACAAGGACCCACTGTGCCCCTGTACAGAGCAAGAAGCTGCGCAGGGGTAAAGAATCCCTTGAGGCAGTTGAGCACACTCAGCTTCTGGGAGACTGGTAATATGGTCTTTCCAAGTGAGAGCAGAAGAAAAAGAGACACCGAGAACATTGAGAGAAGATGAAGGGTTGATTTTTGTATTGTTGAAGAATAAGGGATAGTCCTCTGGAGGTTCCTGACGGGTAGTAAGATGGATAAATTGAGTTTTTGGAAGCATTAAATACAACAAGGTTTTCTCTGTGATGATGGGCTGGTCTGTCAGATTGAGAACTGAGCGATCTCTGCCATACCCATAGCTTACTCTGACTGTTCCTTTTACTTATATATTTTCTAGATCTCGAGTGACGGCGTCTCTTTCGTGGATTGACCTCCTATTCTACCAAGATTAGAAGCCAAAGCGTCACATTCTTCCTTTGCCCCTCAGCTTTCTCTTCATAATTGTTGAGGGGCACTGGGCCCTGGGTGGGGCTTTGGTTTCCCGGGCGTTTCCGCACCCTCCTCAGCTCCCCGCCATGGAGTGGCTTCGGTCACCCAGGCTTTATTGTGGTCGGCAGGGAGGGTTCCGTGGGGGCGCTCGGCTATGGCCTTGGCCTTGCTCGGTGCCTTGGGGCTGTTCGGCCAGGCAGCTTGGGGAACAACAACAAGGTTTTCTCTACCCCAATTGGAAATAGTAGCTAGATCAGAAGATAAGCGTTTTATGGCTTCATTACGTTTGTTTTTGAGGGACTGCTGGCTGGGGCGTTCTGGAAAACTAATTGAGTGGTGTAAGGTAGAGTCGTCTGCATATGAATGGATGGGACTGGATGTACAGTTGAGAAGATCATTTATGAAAATTAGAAAGAGAATAGGAGATGGGACAGAACCCTGAGGAACACCGGAGTTGATAGGATGAGGAAATGAGCGATGGCCGTCCACAACCGCAGTTATGGAACGGCCGGAAAGGAAATTAGAAACAAAGGCACAGATGGAGGGACAGAAACTGAAGGAGGGCAGTTTGGAAATTAAAGATTTGTGCCAGACTCTATCGAAGGCCTTCGATATGCCTAGTGCAACAGAAAAAGTCTCACCGAAGTCCCGAAAGTTGGATGACCAAGAGTTAGTAAGATATGAAAGAAGATCACCAGTAGAGCGACCCTTAACCCTCGTCTAGCGGGGGGTTTTGGGCTTATTTGGGCATATTCAGGCCCTCCTGAATGATAAATCAAGTATCTGCATGAAAAGAAATATATTCAGCAAAAAACTAGGCGCTAAAAGCTTCAAAATGAGGCCAGAACGAGCTACGTATCACTCGTGGTTCTCATACAGTGGTACCAGTAATATGGGAGTTTAGCGTATATCGGCATATTTTTCCCAGCTATGCTCACTACTGGCTACACTGCCGGCCTCTCAAGAACACAGGGAACATGAGTTAATGGGCGGCGGTAAGCCCTGGGAGTCGGCTGTCTGGCCCGCTGCGCTCCCGGCCATTTACACTCGATTTTAACCCTTTAAAAGCCTTAATAATGCTCCTAACTTGCTGCAAATTGGAGGCGGACTTAACCCCGATCTATAAGGGTTAAGGAAGCCATACTGGCGATCTGAGAGCAGATTATGAGAAGAGAAATGCTTAAGAAATGTGGAAGCAAGAATAGTTTCAAAAACTTTAGAGGTACAAGAGATGAGAGCAATTGGACGATAGTTGGAGGGTTGAGAGCGGTCACCCTTCTTTGGGACAGGCTGAATGAGAGCATACTTCCAGCAAGAAGGAAAGACGTTAGAGGAGAGACAGAGACGAAAGAGTTTGCCTAGGCAGGGGGTCACACGGAAGCACAGTTTTTAAGTACAACAGGAGGAATACCGTCTGGACCGTACGCCTTCTTAGTATTAAGCCCAGAGAGGGTAGAAAGTACATCTTTAGAAGAGATTAAGATATTAGGCATAAGTAGGAGAGAGGGGGGTGGAGAGGGAGGAATAGCACAGGAATCATCCTAGGTAGAGTTTCTGGTAAAAGTTTGAGCGAAGAGTTCAGCTTTGTCAGAGGAAGAAGTGATGGTTGTGCCATCAGAGTGGAAAAGGGGAGGGAAAGACAAGGAAGAAAAGTTGTAGATGTTTTTGGCTAGATGCCAGAAAGCTTGGGAAGAGCTAGAGTTGGATAGTTCAGTGCATTTATTATTGATGAAAGAGTGCTTGGTAAGTCGAAGAACAGATTTGGCTTGATTCCGGGCAGAAACATAGGAAGAATGAGATTCTTGAGTGTTAAGGCGTCGGTACCGTTTGAATGCTTCCTCCTTGTTGTGGACAGCAGTAGAACAAGCGTGAGTAAACCAAGATTTTTTTGCATTAGATTGAGAGAAAGAAAATGGAATGTACGCTTCCATGCCCGAGAGGTTACCTCGGTAATGCGTTCAGCACTCTCCGAGTGTCCTCGGCCACGGATGCAGAAGTCATTCCATGGGAAATGAAAGAAGTACTGCCGGAGAGCCTCCCAGTCGGCAGCGCCAAAGTGCCACAAGCGCCGCCGGCTGGGAGGATCGGATGGCCGTACTGAAGAGATAGGACAGGTGACGGAGATAAGTTTATGGTCGGAGGAGCCCAAAGGAGAGAAAAGATTGACAGTATAAGAAGAAGGGTTAGAAGTCAGAAATAAGTCAAGAATGTTGGGCCGATCTCCGAAGCGATCCGGGATACGGGTGGGTTGCTGGACCAGCTGCTCTAGGTCATTTATGATAGAAAAGACGTAGGCTTGTTCACCAGGTTGGTCAGTAGAGTGAGAGGAGAGCCATTGGCGGTGGTGAATGTTGAAATCTCCCAAGATGGAGATTTCAGAGAAGGGAGAGATAGATAGAATGTGTTCCACTTTAGAGTTTAGATAGTCGAAGAATTTGAGAAAGTCGGTAGAGTTACGGGAAAGATAGACAGCACAGAAATATTTAGTATGAAAATGACAGGATAGTTTGAGCCATAAAGTTGAGAATTCAGGAGTCGAGATCGGGAACACGAGAGCAAGTGAGTTTGTTGTGCACGTATGCACAACATCCGCCATCGGCTTTGAAACTAGGATAGAGAAAGTAGGAGGATACAGAGAAGGGGCTGCTGGAAGTTGTCTCAGAAACCTGGGTTTCGGTGAGGAAAAGAAGATCAGGTTTGGAGGAGGAGAGATGGTGTTCAACAGAGTGAAAATTAGAGGAAAGGTCGCGAATATTGCAAAAATTGATAGTAAGAGTGACAGGCCGTGTGTTGTGTGTGTTGTGTGTGTGTGTGTGTTGTGTTGTGTGTGTGTGTGTGTGTGTGTGTGTGTGTGTGTGTGTGTGGTGTGTGTGTGTGTGTGTGTGTGTGTGTGTGTGTGGTGTGTGTGTGTGTGTGTGTGTGGTGTGTGTGTGTGTGTGGTGTGTGTGTGTGTGTGTGTGTGTGTGTGTGTTGTGTTGTGTGTGTGTGTGTGTGTGTGTGTGTGTGTGTGTGTGTGTGTGTGTGTGTGTGTGTGTGTGTGTGTGTGTGTGTAAGGCCACTTTAAGTAAAAGTAGGATACACAACAACTAAAGAACTAAAAACATTAACCCTTTTAGTTTACGATGGTGCTTTACTTCCGGTTATCATGGCTGCCCTTTATTCAGCCTAGGAAAGATGTATGGGATTCAAAGGGGTAATTGAGACAGTTAGTACCTTTCAGAGATTTCTAGAGGTCCTTCCTGTTCTAAATAATATCGTCTAACGTTTGCCAGAAAATATTAACACGGCGACACAGTAAGAAGGTTAAGGGGAGAGGGGTCCCCCTTCTTCCTCATGTTTAGCCCCATTAGTTTAGACTCTAAGACGTTAGCCCCATTAGTTTGTCGAATTTAAAACTGTTGTCACATTTCTATATCCACATCGAGACCTTTCGTACCATTTAGGTGTCGATTTTTTTCCTGGCGAGCGATAGGGAGCCTGTAATTTTAAGAGAATACGTCCTTTGGTCGAGACATTTTTCTATCGAAAAATGTAAAGATTAAGCTTGCTGAAGGTCTAGCGAGGAAACTAAATACTAAATTAATCTATAAATAAATAGACCCATAAAATAACCACTGTCCCCTTAAGAGATGGCCTGATCAACAAAACACGAGACAGACACATAGACACAATAAATGAAAGGAAACGGAGCAAATAAATATAGAGGGAAGAAGGAAGGTGGACGAAAAGAGAAATATAATATGCAGGACCATGCAAAAATGTGATTATATATAGACAAAACAAATACACAAACTTGACACACAGTATTTTAAAGAAGGATAAATTAAATCTTGGAAGAAGTTAGATACAAGAAGCAATATTAACCGCTTCACGATCTGATTACGCATTTCTGTTTTGTTTTCTGGCTATTATTTGACAATTTTATTCAGATTAGGAAAGGTATTTGGAAGTCAGAGGGTTAATTGAGATAGGCTTTGCCCTTATAATTCCCACAGATCCTTCCTAAACTGTTTAAAGTTGTCTAATGATAACCAGAATATACTGTCAATATGCGTCATAATCTTCAAAGGGTTCAAGGAAAAATTATGATATGTAAAAAAGAGGAGTACAAAGGAAATAAAGCAACAGCAGGTCCACCGACCCCTCAAGACTGCTTGCCCTCCAAAACACTGATGGTCAAGTGTCCAAACAGTAGTTTAGAGTGGGTAAGGGTAAAATGGAAAGGGAAGACTGCCCTGGGACAAATGTCCGTGGCAGGATTAGATGTTAAAATATAAATGAACCTAAGCGTAACGAGACTAATTAAAGGGAACAGACAGACAATAACAGGGTCAGCAATGTTATATAACACTCAATTCAATATATTTTTATAATGAACTAAAATACTTCCCTCCTGGAAAATAAGTAGTGTTCAAAACTGAAAAAATAGCGCCACACTTTGACATTTACAGAGGAGGGGGAGGAGGAGGAGAAAGAGGAGATGGAGGGTGGAAAGGAGAATATAAAGGAATACAAAGGACTTACAAACTGCAACAGACCTATTGGTCCTTACGGGGCAGTTTGGATATCTACACTGCTAAGCTACTAACTACTAGGTAAAGAAAAGGATAGTAAAGCAGAAGGCTCCTCCACACCCACCACTCCCTCCAGCTTACCCTGGAAACAGTTGGAAAATATACCAAGCAGTATGGAAAAACTGACATGGAATATCAGATAGGACAGAACAAAAGGAAATTTATTAGTAGTCTACGCTCATTCTACATGTAAGAAATGGTGTTATTTGAGGGTTAGTGGCCAAGTATTTATCAAGACGGTTCTTGAAAGTCTCAACTGTATCGCAGTTCACAATGTTTGGAGGTAGGCTGTTCAAAATGTTCACAATACGATTGAAGAAGTGTTTTGCTTCCATAGAATGAAAATGCTTTCCTATAATTTTACAACCATTGTTTCTAGTGAAGTTTGATCGGTCGATAGTGAAGTAATCACTTACATTTAGGTTGCTGAATCTATTAAAAATCTTGAAAACCTCTATTAGATCACTTCTCAATCTGCGTTTGGTTAGGCTAAACAAATTTAGTTCCTTTAGATGCTCTTCCTATGGTTTGTTTCGCAATCTAGGTATCATTTTTGTGACTCTGCGTTGCACTTTTTTCAGTTTATTTATATCTTTACTGTAGTATGGTGACCGGAACTGCACGCAATATTCAAGATGGGGACGCACAAGAGAGTTGTATATAGTTAGTATGACTTTTTCTGGTTTGAATTAAAACGTTCTACCTATGAATCCCACCAACTTATTTGCAATATTTACTGCCTCTGTACATTGTTTACTCGTCATTAGGTCGCTTGATAATATAACTCACAGATCTTTTTCTTTAACCGCATTTGTATGTTGATTGCCATTCATTGAGTAGTCTTTGTGAACATTGTTGCTAACGATGTGTGATACTTTGCATTTTTCAATGTTGAACTTCATTTGCCATAGTTCTGTTCAGTGTTAAGATCACTTTGCAATTGTTGCCAATGTGCTGTTGAGGTCACTTTATTAGTGATTTTTGGGTCATCTGCAAACTTCGATATTTTACTTTTTATCCCTTTGTCAATGTCATTTATGTAAAATATATATAGGATAGGTCCCTACACTGAGCCCTGGGGAACGCCACTGTTTACATTGAACAACACCGATTCTTTTCCATTAATTACAACTCGTTGCTTACGGCCTGAGAGCCAATCTTCGATTCATTTTTGTGTGTTTCCTGTTATACCATGGGCTTTCACTTTGTTAATGAGTCACTTATGGGGAATTGTATCGAATGCTTTCTAAAAATCGAGATAGACTATATCGACTGCCCTCTCCTCTTTATATGCTTTAAAACTTTGTTGAAGAAATCAAGTTAATTTGTTAAGGATGAAAGTCTATTTCTAAATATGTGTTGCGAATCTTTTATTATTTGATGTTCCTCTAAATATTTTACTGGTTTGTCTCGTATTATGGTTTCCATCAGCTTGCAAACTACCGAAGTCAAGCTGATTGGTCGATAATTGCCTGGAGAGGACTTGCTTCCTTTTTTTTATATGGGCGTAACGTTTGCTAATTTCCATTCGGGGGGAACTTTTCCAATACATAGTAATTTGTTGAATAGAGAGGAAAGTGTTTTAATAACTCATTTTTCGCTTCTTTTAAAATTCTTGTGGATATTGTTTTCAGGGCCTGGAGTGTTTACTTTAATACTGTTGATTGCTTGTAAAAGATAGCTTCCCTGAATCGTGTAGTTACTAAGGTCAGTGCCATTTGTTAGATTCGTAGGGGTTGGTTGTTTTCTGGAAACAAATTTCAGTTGTATACACATTAAAATAATTGTTAAGGATGTTCGCATTTTCTACCTCGTTATCTGTATGTTCACCATTGTCAGCAGCAAGAGGTTAGTGAGTTTTTTCTTTCTTATATAACAATAATATTCTTTTGGATTTGATTTGCTGGTGTTGGCAATTTGGAGTTCTAGATTCTTCTTACTTAGCTTGATGAGCTTTTTGATTGATCGTCGCAGTCTGTCATGTTCTAACTTATCGCTATTATTCTGTGTTGTTTTGAATTTTTAGTATGCATGCTTTTTGGCCAAGAGACTGTTTATAATTTCATTGTTCCACCACTTTGGTTTACTGTATCGCACTGGACGCCAGATCAGATTTTTACCCTGAATTGTGTTGTGGAGAAATATCTGGAGAAGAAACAAAAGGTGTATGTTGCCTTTATGGACTTGGAGAAGGCCTATGACAGAGTGGATAGAGAAGGTTTGTGGAAAGTACTTAGAATATACGGAGTAGAGGGCAAGTTGCTGAAAGCAGTGAAGAGCATGTATGAGGGTGCAAAGGCAGCAGTACGTGTGGAGAGTGAGCAGAGCGAGTTCTTTGACCTGAGTGTTGGGTTGAAACAGGGGTGTGTGATGTCCCCGTGGTTGTTTACTGTATATATGGATGGAGTCATGAAAGAAATACTATCAAGAGCAGTGGATGTTGGTGTATCGCTGAAAAGGGAGGGAATTGAGTGGAAGCTACCTATACTGCTGTTTGCGGATGATACAGTTCTGATGAGTGATAATGAATGGGAGTTGCAGGGTCTGGTAAATGAGTTTGGAACAGTGTGCGAAAATCGGAATTTGAAGGTAAATGCGGGGAAGAGCAAGGTTATGGTCTTCGAAAGGGGTGAAATCACAGAGTGTGAGATGAAGCTGAACGGTCAGGCTATGGAGATCGTCAACTCTTTTAAGTATCTGGGCAGTGTGGTGAGTAAAGATGGGACTATGGATGAAGAAGTGTGGGAGAGGGTACAACAGGGGAAGAGGGTTGTAGGAATGCTAAAAGCAGTAACAAGAAATAGGGTGGTCAGTATGGAAGTGAAGAAGTCCTTGCATGACAGTGTGGTAATCCCGACACTGACTTACAGAAGCGAAGCATGGACGTTGGTTGAGAGACTCAGACCAAGAGTGAGAGCAGTGGAAATTAATTACTTAAGGAGTGCGTGCGGAGTTACATGGAGGGATAGACAGACTAATGAGGAAGTAAGAAGGAGGTGTGGTGTGGAGGTAGATGTGCTGGAAAGCGTGAAAAGGAACAACTTGAGATGGTTCGGCCATATGGAACGTATGGAAAGCGAGAGAATGACTAAGAGGGTGTACGAGAGCGAGGTGGAGGGACAGAGAGGGAGAGGTAGACCGAATGAGAGGTGGAAGGATGGAGTGAGGAAGTATATGAACGAAGGCGGTGCTGGTTGGGGGGAGGGGCGTCGACTGACTGGGGACAGAGGTGCATGGGGGCGGTTCGTTCGTGGCCACCCCTTCGGGGATCACGGCGTCAGGCAATAGATAGATAGATAGACTGGACGCCTGTTAGTAAAGGGACACATGCTGTAATGGCTATATTTAGTTTGTTGGAGAATATTTCCCACGATTGGTTTACATCATTAGTTTCAGACATATCACGCCAATCAGTATTAGCTGGAAGAAGAAGATGAAGAAGAGAAGAAGGAGGGGGACAGGAGAAGAAAGAGGAGGAGGAAGAAAGGGACAAGGAAGGGGAAAGGAGAAGAAAGAGGAAAAAGAAGAAGAGAAGGAGGGGGAGGAGAAGAAAGAGGAGGAAGAAGAAGAAAAGGAGGAGGAGAATGAGGGGGGGAAGGAGAAGAAAGGTGAGAAGAAGGATACAACAAAGGGAGGAATAGAAAGGGAAGAAAACAAAGAAAAAGAGGAGGAGGAGAAAAGAAGAAAACAAATTAAAACAAATTTGTAATGAGAATAACCACGATGATGTTAGAATGTCCGGCTTTAATAACTATTTTATTAGTATAGACTGATGATGAAATAATACGCTATATAAAGCAGCAACAGAGCAACACAAATAAACAAAAATACAATAAAAATAAGAAAGTCTTGTCAATAAACCGCCACCGATAAATGAAACAACACACGAAAATATTGCATCATAAGAAACCCACACCCAGAGAGAGAGAGAGAGAGAGAGAGAGAGAGAGAGAGAGAGAGAGAGAGAGAGAGAGAGAGAGTGAGAGAGCGAGGGAGCGCGAGAGAAAACCATACCAACAGGAAAGACTGCACTAATATAAATTCCAATACCACGCACTATCCAATACTACTTTTTTGGAACACGGTGTAAATTCTGGCCGGCAGGAAAAACGAAAATCTTTATACTAGGGTGAGAAGCGAGGGTTAGTCCTTCAGTGGCATGTCAATAACAGGGCTAGGTGAGAGAGAGAGAGAGAGAGAGAGAGAGAGAGAGAGAGAGAGAGAGAGAGAGAGAGAGAGAGAGAGAGAGAGAGAGAGAGAGAGAGAGAGAGAGAGAGAGAGAGACAGAGTGAGAGACAGACAGACAGAGAGAGAGAGAGAGAGTGTGAGTATGTTACAAGCCTCTCTTATTATAATGCTCTACTGAAGAATCTTATACATCCTCAAAGGGAAGCTTGTTCCAGGGGTAGACTTATAAATTTCCACATACTGTATACTATAATCTATTTTTTGTCCTACTGATGGTAAATTACCACATCTTCATCTTAATTACTTAGCTATAACGAAGATTGGGTAGCGAATTATGTTGCTGATAATGAAAACCCTGCAAAAAGATGATGCAGAGATAAAGTAGTTTCATATTTGTTCACCAAGTATGGAGAAATCAGCCACTAAAGGATTCAAGTTGCCATGCTCTGGAAGTAAACTCACTATAGTGCTACACCTCCTCCGGTCCAATTACCAGCAATGGTTGGCCGTGCTATTTATACTGAGATTAAGGGAGCCCACCTCGCTTGTTGTTTTCTTTCTCTCCCTCTCTCTTAGGCTTGTATCCATTCGGCCCCATTCAGCCTACTGTTTTAAGACGTTTGCCCCATCCAGGTGTTAATATTTTCCTGGCGAGCGGTAGCGAGCCAGAATATATATTTTTTTGTTTTGACAGCAAGCTAAATTTGTACATTTTTCGATAGAAAAATGTCTCCGGCGAAGCCGGATTTCTCCATACAATACTGGCTCGCTATCGCTCGCCAGGAAGAAATCGACACCTGAATGGGGATAAACGTCTTAAAACAGTTGGCTGAATGGGGCCGAATGGATACAAGCCAGGGAAAGAGAGAAAAGAAGAGAAAGATAAAAAAGCCGGTGACCCCCCTTAAAGAGCTTGTCAAAATATATAAATATTAAATTTTACTTTGTACTTTACATACTTCAATAGCTTGGCTTTCGCAGTCTATGTATCAAATGTAATCCCTTCTGTACCAGTGACGTCTTTTTTAACTTTAGTCTGGCCACTATAAGACGTTTTTATTCAGGTTAAAAAGGGCCTCCAGCATTCAATAGGCTTCGAACTATCTCACTTATCCCGTTTTACTACCACAGATCCTTCTTAAACTGCATCAAATCGTCAAAATATAGCTAGAATATAATTAATAAGACGTTGCCGGTACAGAAGGGGTTAGAAGGGATTTAGAGCTCTCACCAATTCCTAAAAAATATACTTTTAATTGATGGAATAAGTTAGTAGCCGCAGCTTAGATTATAGTATTTACTGTATATACAGTATGTTCCGAGTCTTGAAGGTCACACACATTAGATAGGTGGTCGCATTAAGGGGGCCCACCTCGATCATTTTGTTCTCTCATTCTCCCTCTCTCTCTGGGTTGTATCTATTCGGCCCCATTCAGCCTACTGTTTAAGACGTTTAGCACCATCCAGGTGTCGATTTTCCCTGGCGATTGGTAGCGATCCAGCGTATGTTTAAAATAAATTTGACAGCAGGCTAAATTTGTACATTTTTCGATAGAAAAATGTATCCAGCGAAGCCGAATTTATCCATACAATGCTGGCTCGCTATTGCTTGCCAGGAAGAAATCGACACCTGGATGGGGATAAACGTCTTAAAACAGTAGGCTGAATGGGGCCGAATGGATACAAGCCAGAGAGAGAGAGAGAGAAAAAAGGAGAGAAAGAAGCAGGTCACCCCCCTTAAAACATTACAGAGAATAACAACAATCTCTTTATTCCTATATTACAAAAGAGTAATATTTTAATTTATGTTATGCCCCAAGTAATATTGTAGCTCTGTTGCTTCTAAACCTTATCTCAATACTGAACATTATGATATGAACATTAAAGGGAGGCAGACCGTTTGTTTTTGTTTGGTCTATTAATTCAATTATTCATATAATTTTTTAGATTCCTCCCTAGACCTCCATCAAGCTTAGAAAAACACCCCTAGACCCCCCTTCAAGATAAATTTGTACATTTTTCGGTAGAAAAATATCCCGGCCGAAGGCCGAATCCTCTTATGATTGCAGGCTCGCTATCGCTCACCAGGAAATAATCAACACCTAAATGGCACGAAAGGTCTTAAAATTGACAACGAAATGGGGCGAAACGTGTTAAAATCGCCAAACTAATGGGTCGTACGTCTTATAATCTCCAAACTAGTGGGGCTAAACATTAGGGAGAAGGGGGTCCAGAAAAACGGTCTGCCTTCCCTTAGTTGGCTGGTATGGATCAGTTTATAATTCTCCAAAATTAATGTCTTCTACATAATCTATCTATCTATCTATCTATTGCCTGACGCCGTGATCCCCGAAGGGGTGGCCACGAACGAACCGCCCCCATGCACCTCTGTCCCCAGTCAGTCGACGCCCCTCCCCCCAACCAGCACCACCTTCGTTCATGTACTTCCTCACTCCATCCTTCCACCTCATATTCGGTCTACCTCTCCCCCTCTGTCCCTCCACCTCGCTCTCATACACCCTCTTAGTCATTCTCTCGCTTTCCATACGTTCCATATGGCCGAACCATCTCTAGTTGTTCCTTTTCACACTTTCCAGCACATCTACCTCCACACCACACCTCCTTCTTACTTCCTCATTAGTCTGTCTATCCCTCCATGTAACTCCGCACGCACTCCTTAAGTAATTCATTTCCACTGCTCTCACTCTTGGTCTGAGTCTCTCAACCAACGTCCATGCTTCGCTTCCGTAAGTCAGTGTCGGGATTACCACACTGTCATGCAAGGACTTCTTCACTTCCATACTGACCACCCTATTTCTTGTTACTGCTTTTAGCGTTCCTACAACCCTCTTCCCCTGTTGTACCCTCTCCCGCACCTCTTCATCCATAGTCCCATCTTTACTCAACACACTGCCCAGATACTTAAAAGAGTTGACGATCTCCATAGCCTGACCGTTCAGCTTCACCTCACACTCTGTGACTTCACCCCTTTCGAAGACCATAACCTTGCTCTTCCCCGTATTTACCTTCAAATTCCGTTTTTCGCACACTGTTCCAAACTCATTTACCAGACCCTGCAACTCCCATTCATTATCACTCATCAGAACTGTATCATCCGCAAACAGCAGTATAGGTAGCTTCCACTCAATTCCCTCCCTTTTCAGCGATACACCAACATCCACTGCTCTTGATAGTATTTCTTTCATAACTCCATCCATATATACAGTAAACAACCACAGGGACATCACACACCGTGTTTCAAACCAACATTCAGGTCAAAGAACTCACTCTGCTCACTCTCCACACGTACTGCCGCCTTTGCACCCTCATACATGCTCTTCACTGCTTTCAGCAACTTGCCCTCTACTCCGTATATTCTAAGTACTTTCCACAAACCTTCTCTATCCACTCTGTCATAGGCCTTCTCCAAGTCCATAAAGGCAACATACACCTTTTGTTTCTTCTCCAGATACTTCTCCACAACACAATTCAGGGTAAAAATCTGATCTACACATCCTCTTCCCTTCCTAAAACCTCCCTGCTCGTCGCCTATCCATTTCTCCGTTCTCACTCTCACTCTCTCAATCACTACCCTACTGTATACCTTCCCTACTACGCTTAGAAGACATATTCCTCGGTGGTTACCACACACTCCTCTTTCCCCTTTGCCCTTATATAGGGGGACTATTATGCCAGTCTTCCAGTCATCGGGTGCACTCCCCTTCTCCCATGCTAGTTTGCACATTTTCCATACCCATTCTATCACTATCTCACCACCATACCTCAACATTTCCCCACACACTCCATCTGTTCCTGGTGCTTTCCCCAACTTCACTCTTTTCATGGCTTCCCACACTTCTGACCTCCTGATCCCCACCTCCTCCTCCACTACTTCTCTTCTTCTCCCTCCCATACCATATCCAGCTATGTTTGCTGGCTCTTCATTCCTTTCATTTAGCAACTCACTGAAGTACTCCCTCCATCTTTCGACTCTCTCTTGCTTCTCGGCTAGCATTCTCCCATTCTTATCTTTCACACCCTTACTGTTTCCCTTGCTACCTTCCCTAACTTTCTTGACTTCTTTCCAGAACAGTTTCTTACTCTCCCTCCATTTTACACTCAGATTCCTTCCAAATTCCTCATCTACTCTTCTCTTACTTTCCTTCACTACTCTCTTCACCACCCTCTTACTCTCCACGTACCTCGCTCGTTTCTGTCTCTCGGAATCTTCATTCCCTCTGCTACCCAACCACTCTCTATATGCTTTCTTCTTTTCTTCCACAGCTATTCGTACCTCTTCTGTCCACCATGCTGTACCTTTCACTCCCCTCCCTCTTCTCCTCACTCCACACACCTCCTCACATGCTGCACAGATCTCATCCTTAAACACCTTGCTTATCTCCTCCACTTCCTCCATAACTACATTCTACATAATCCACTACATTATTCAATTCCATTAGTTTTGTTCACTCACATTCTGTTAAGTTTAAGGTTAGGAGAGAGAGAGAGAGAGAGAGAGAGAGAGAGAGAGAGAGAGAGAGAGAGAGAGAGAGGACGATGAGAGAGAGAGAGAGAGAGAGAGAGAGAGAGAGAGAGAGAGAGAGAGAGAGAGAGAGAGAGAGAGCGAGCGTGTGTGTAGAGCAGAAAAAGCTTAAAAAGGTATGACAGCGAGGGAGGGAAGACAAATTGAAAGGAAGAGGTTGAAATAACAGAGGCGATACAGAAGAAGGGTGACTGAGAGGGGGAACATATGACAAGATAAGCTTTAGGGGGCAGTGCTTGTTGTTGGGTCTATATATTTATATATTAATATATGTTTTAGTTTCCTCACTAGACCTCCATCAAACTTAAGCAAAACACCCCTATTTAAGATAATTGTGTACATTTTTCGGTAGAAAAATTTCTCGGCCGAAAGCGGATTCCTTCTTATATTACAGGGTCGCTATCGCTCGCCAGGAAAAAAAGGACGCCTAAATCGCACGAAATGTCTAAATATTGATAAATAAATGAAACAAAAACGTCTAAAAATCGCCAAACGAATGGAATGACCGTCGTAAAATCTCAAAACTAATATGCTAAACAAGAGGGAGAAGGGGGTTCAGAAAAAGCGACTACTTCTCCCTTATAATGGAGCTAGATCCCCCAGTATATTCATTTTCTCCCGGTCTTTCTATTCATCTACCTTACAAACAATCTACCCATATACAGTATGTTAATGTAAATCAACTCGACTTATATTTTATCTAATCTCTCTCTCTCTCTCTCCTATGTGAGTGAGGGAGAAAAAAGGCAGAACTAACTGTGACTAGTGCTTCCCCCAGAGTTGAAAGAGTGACAGGGCCAAAATCAAGGGACGCTCGAGCCAAAATTCCTGGACACACGGAGTGTGAAACAATTTAAGTCATAGAATGAAGGAAAGACTGATTCTGGGAGAGAGTTCCAGAGCTTAGCTGTTGAATAGAAGAAAGATTGAGAATAACATTTCACTCTTGGGTTGGAGAGTTGCACAGAGTAGGAGTGGATTTGTGTTGCAAGACGGGTGCTACATGCTCTACGAAGAGGGGGTGGTATAGAGTGAGAGCTCTGAGGAACACTGAGTATTGTAATAGCGGTAGAATAGTGAGAGAGATGCAACATTGCAGTGAAGAGAGAGAGACTGCAGAGAAATGGTGAGTGGGCATGAGTTAATGAGACGGAAGTCTTTCTTTTCTACTTTGTTTAGAAGTGCTGTGTGAGAGGATCCTCCCCACACGTGCGAACAATACTCAATACATGGACGCACTGTGATCCTGTACAGAGCAAGAATCTGCGCAGAGGTAAAGAACCCTCGGAGGCGGTTGAGCACACCCAGCTTCTGAGAAGCTGTTTTAGCAAGAGTGGTAATATGATCTTTTCAAGAGAGAGCAGAAGAAAATGACACTGAAAATATTTAAGAGAAGATAACGGGTTACCTTACCGGTAATTTGTATGTTGTTGAAGAGTAGATCATAGTTTTCTAGAAGGGGGCGACGAGTAGACAGATGGAGAAATTGGGTTTTGGAAGCATTGAAATTTACAAGGTTTTCTCTGCCCCAATTAGAGATAGTAGGGAGATCAGAAGATAGGTGCTTTATGGCCTCCTTACGTGAGTTTTGGAGTTCCTGCTGCGAGTGATGTTGTGGAAGGCTAGTTGAATAGTGTAATGTAGTCCTCAGCATATGAGTGAATGGAGCTGGAGGTGCAGTTGAGAAGGTCATTAATGAATAATAGGAAGAGAATTGGAGATAGGACAGATCCCTGAGGAACACCTGAGTTGATAGGTTGAGGAAGGGAACGGTGGCCGTCTACAACCGCAGCTATGGAACGGCCAGAAAGGAAATTAGAGACAAAGGCACAGATGGAGGGATAGAAACCGAAGGAAGGTAGTTTGGAAATGAGGGACTCTATCGAAGGAATTCGGTATGTCTAGCGCAACAGAAAAAGTCTCACCGAAGTCCTGAATGGAGGATGACCAAGAGTTAGTAAGAAAGATCACCAGTAGAGCGGCCCTTAAGGAAGCTTGCTATCGCTCGCCAGTAAATAAATCGACACCTAAATGGTACGAAAGGTCTTAAAATTGACAACGAAATGGGGCGAAAGGTGTTAAAATCGCAAAAATATGGGCCGAACGTCTAAAATCTCAAAACTAATGGGGCTAAACACGAGGAGGAAAAGGGACCAGAAAAAAACAACCCATCTCCCCTCAAAGTATAATAATTCTGAGCCTGCCAGACTGGAATTGCTGTAAGAAAATGACAGAAAAGAGACTCGTGTGACTCTTCCGTGGCTGAGAGAGAACACAAAAGTGGCGACCGCTTTGCACAGCCAAGGAAAGAGCGAGGGTGGGAGAGGAAAAGAGAAATTTAATATCAGACGCGGCACCAGAGAACAAGAATTGGAAAAGAAATTGGATGAAGTGAGGGGAACGGGGGGAGAGAGAGAGAGAGAGATAGAGAGAGAGAGAGAGAGACTAAAATGCTATATAAGTTCAAATGAATGTATACACAGGATATTTGCATAAATATGAATGTGTTTACGACGGTGAGAATGTGTGTGTGTGTGAGAGAGAGAGAGAGACAGTGTGTGTTTGTGTGTGTATGTATAGGAGTGTGTGTGTGTATAATTATGAATGTGTTTACGACGGTGAGAATGTGTGTATGTGTGAGAGAGACAGTGTGTGTTTGTGTGTGTATGTATAGGAATGTCTGTGTGTGTATGTATGTGTACGCATGTGTATGTGCATTACTATTGTTAAGGGCACAGTGGCTATTTTTTGGTCTATTGTTTATTTATTAATTAATTTTGTTTTAGTTTCCTCTCTATGAAGCTTAAAAAACACCCCTAGAACCCCCTTAAAAACACCCTTAGAACCCCCTTAAAAATAAATTTGTAAATTTTTCGGTAGAAAAATGTCCCGGCTGAAGGCCGATTCCTCATGAAAATTCAGGCTCGCTTTCGCTCACTAGGAAAAAATCGACACCTAAATGGCACGAAAGGTCATAAAATTGACAACACAATGGGTTGAAAGGTGTTCAAATCGCCATACTAATGGGCCGAAAGTAATGGGGCTAAACATGAGGGAGAAGGGGGACCAGAAAACCGACCCATCTCCCCTTATAGAAACAATCCACCCTCACCTTCCATCCCCACCACTCCACCACCCTATAGGCCTGCGGTTGTTCACCATAACAATCCACCCTCACCTTCCATCCCCACCACTCCACCACCCTATAGGCCTGCGGTTGTTCACCATAACAATCCACCCTCACCTTCCATCCCCACCACTCCACCACCCTATAGGCTGCGGTTGTTCACCATAACAATCCACCCTCACCTTCCATCCCCACCACTCCACCACCCTATAGGCCTGCGGTTGTTCACCATAACAATAATGACAAAAGTTTCTTCATCTTCGTGGAAGTCTTTATATAACACTAAAACCCCTGCTGTACAGTACATTACTCCACTATAGTACATTACTACTCCACTACAGTACATTACTCCACTACAGTACATTACTCCACTACAGTACATTACTCCACTACAGTACATTATTCCACTACAGTAGTTACTCCACTACAGTACATTATTCCACTACAGTACATTACTACTCCACTACAGTAGTTACTCCACTACAGTACATTACTGCACTACAGTAAATTACTGCACTACAGTACATTACTCCACTACAGTACATTATTCCACTACAGTACATTACTACTCCACTACAGTAGATTACTCCACTACAGTAGATTACTCCACTACAGTAAATTACTCCAATACAGTACATTACTGCACTACAGTACATTACTCCACTACAGTACATTACTGCACTACAGTAAATTACTGCACTACAGTACATTACTCCACTACAGTACATTACTCCACTACAGTACATTACTCCACTACAGTACATTACTGCACTACAGTAAATTACTGCACTACAGTACATTACTCCACTACAGTACAGTGCATTATTCCACTACAGTACATTACTACTCCACTACAGTACATTACTACTCCACTACAGTACATTACTCCACTACAGTACATTACTCCACTACAGTACATTACTCCACTACAGTACAGTACATTACTCCACTACAGTACATTATTCCACTACAGTACATTACTACTCCACTACAGTAGATTACTCCACTACAGTAAATTACTCCAATACAGTACATTACTGCACTACAGTAAATTACTGCACTACAGTACATTACTCCACTACAGTACAGTGCATTATTCCACTACAGTACATTACTTCTCCACTACAGTACATTACTACTCCACTACAGTACATTACTGCACTACAGTAAATTACTGCACTACAGTACATTACTCCACTACAGTACAGTACATTATTCCACTAAGTACATTACTCCACTACAGTACATTATTCCACTACAGTACATTACTACTCCACTACAGTAGATTACTACTCCACTACAGTAGATTACTCCACTACAGTAAATTACTCCACTACAGTACATTACTGCACTACAGTACATTACTCCACTACAGTACAGTACATTATTCCACTACAGTACATTACTACACCACTACAGTAAATTACTCCACTACAGTACAGTACATTACTCCACTACAGTACATTACTCCACTACAGTACATTACTGCACTACAGTAAATTACTCCACTACAGTACAGTACATTACTCCACTACAGTACATAACCCCACTACAGTATAGTACATTACTCCACTACATTACTCCACCTGGACCTGATACTATCTCGCCTAGAGTTCTAAAGGAAGCTAAGTATGAGTTCTCCAAACCACTGACATTGCTCTTCAATAAATCCTTACAGTCTGGGACTATGCCTGATCAGTGGAAGCTCACCAACGTAACACCGATATTAAAAAAAAACACGCAAATCCTTACCTAGTAACTATCGTCCAATTAGCTTAACCTCAGTTGTAAGTACAATGCTAGAAACACTCATAAGAGACAAACTCGTATATCACTTAGAAGAAACCAACATACTTAAAGATACTCTACACGGTTTTCGTAATAAACGCTCCTGCTTAACCCCTTCTTTACCGCGGTCTTTTTAACTTTATTCTGGCTACTATTAGAAGATTTTATTGAGTATAAAACGGGCCTCCAGCAATTAACAGGCTTCGAACTATCTACCTTAACCATTCTTATTATCACAGATATTTCTTAAGCTGCTGAAAATCGTCTAAATACAGCTAGAATTGAATACAAAAGACATTGCCGGTACAGATGGGGTTAACAAACCTCTTAGACTTCATCCACGATATCCTCAACCTATATGATGAGAGTAAAGCTGTAGATATTATATACCTTGATTTTCAAAAGGCCTTGACAAAGTTCTCCACAAACGTTTATTGACAAAACTAAAAGCGCATGGAATACAAGGCACTGTGTTGAAATGGATAGAAAATTGGCTCACTGACAGAAAGCAAAGAGTAGTCATAAACGGTAAAGCATCAAAATGGATCAATAAAAGTAGCGGGGTAACCCAGGGATTGGTACTGGGGCCAGTTCTCTTCCTAGTTTACATTAATGACATCGAGGAGGGTCTCACCTGTACAATCGCAAAATTTGCTGACGATACAAAAATTGCAAATAGTGTACTCTCAAATGAACATGTTGAAGATATGCAACATAATCTAGATAAGTTGTCACATTAGGCTCAAATTTGGAAAATGTGTTTCAATGCAGATACATGTAAAGTACTCCATATCAGAAACCGAAATGAGAAAGCAAACTATTTAACGAATGGCACCCAGTTTAAGAGTGTAGAAACTGATTTGGGAGTAACAATATCGAGTAACCTAAATCCCAGTCAACAATGTTCAGAAGTTGTTCAAAAGTCAAACAAAATATTTGGCTTTATAGGCAGGTCATTTGAGCATAAATCCAAAGATGTAACCCTAACACTTTACAATTCCTTAGTCCACCCTCTCCTGGAATATTGTATTCAATCCTGGCGCCCTTACTACCAAAAAGATAGAGACGAGCAAGAACGAGTTCAACGTAGTTACCAAAATGATACCTTGCCTAAAGAACAAACCATACGAGGAGCGTTTTATAGAGAATTAAATTGAGTGGTCAATCCTGTAAGTCCTTCACTAAATTGGCTCGGGTTGTCCCTCTCACAGGGAATAGGTCCGCTTGGGGGCATTCTGTATATGGCCACCCTCGTAAGGGGAGTAAGGCGTCCGGCAATAGATAGATAGATAGAAATCTATTTCCTTTAACCCAGCGCAGATTAAGAGGCGACTTAATTCAAGTGTTCAAAATCATCAAAGGCATCGACAATATGACTAATAAATATTTCACTATCGACCAATCAAATTACACGCAGGAGAACGGTTGCAAAATTATTGGTAAATCTTTTAACTTGCACGAGTCTAAGAGTTTCTTCTTCAATCGAGTCGTCAATTTGTGAGATGAACCGTTGATTCCTTGAAACATTGCCTAGACATACACCTCGCCTTGAGCGGTCGCTGGACCTGTTGTTGCTTTATTTCCTTTGTACGCCTTTGTACTACATTAAGTCACTAGCAGCCGCCCTCACCAAAGTAATACTACTAAACAAAATACAATGATTACTTTCCCCACAAAAACACATTAGTAATACCGACTCCACAATAACAGGCTGCAATAGTCTGCCTCACAACACCATCTGTTTTCGTCTTATACTGAATGCTGATTAACAAAAACAAATACATTATCTTCTCTCTCTCTCTCTCTTTCTCTCAATTTGGAATGGTGTTAAGGGAAAAAAACACTTCTTCCTTTATAATTAAGTCCGGACTATAGCTTTCAGGGACCAGAGTGATCAAGTGCTCCGTGTATCTATGTAACATTATGTAATTATCTCTTCATAATAGTAATATAAACAAAAACGGTTACAAGAATATTAAAAACATCAGGCAACGTAGTCATTCAACATTATCTCCTTGTTCTCTCTCGTTCTGGCTCTTGCTCCAGCGATTACAGAGGCTCAACTCGGTAGCAACTTAGCAACTACTCTTGTAGATTTTAAAGACCAGACTAGCTAGTAAGTACTGCTCTGTGTATCTATGTAACTGTAACTCACTCTCACTCTCACTCTCACTCTCACACTCTCTCCCTCTCTCTCTCTCTCTCTACACTTTTATTGGCAGTACTGGAACCAAAGATTGACCCTACTCGAACTGTTACATATTCATTCTCTCTCTCTCGCTCTCGCTCTCTCTCTCTCTCTCTCTCTCAACCTGTTCTTACTTAAGAAGCGGCAACTAAGGTAAAATATTAGAATGATTGAAAACACTAAGAATTTAAGAACATACTGTAGACATATAAAACGTATTTCCCTTCGGCCCACATCTGCCTATCAGAGGGACTAATCTCAAGTTAAGGGGGAGTAGTCGTTTTTTCAGGATCCCTTCTCCCTCATATTTAGCATATTAGTTTCGAGATTTTAAGACGTTCGTTTCATTAGTTTGTGGATTTTGAGACCTAGCGCCCCATCTTTGTGTCCACATTACGACCTTTCGTGCCATTTAGGTGTCCCTGGCGAGCTATAGCGAGCCTGTAATTTTAAAAGGAACCGTCCCTTGGCCGGGACATTTTTCTACCGAAAAATGTACAAATTTATCATGAAAGGGGTTCTAGCGGGTATGTTTTTAAGCTTCATGCAGGTCTAGCTAGGACACTAAAAAAAATATATATATAAATACATAGGCCAAAAAACAAGCACTACCCCCTTAAAGGATCACAGAGTAAATCTAGACAGTGCCGAACACTATTTACTAATGTTGTAGTATGTGTAACCATGGACTATTTACTAATGCTGTAGTATGTGTAACCATTGACTATTTACTAATGTTGTAGTATGTGTAACCATTGACTATTTACTAATGTTGTAGTATGTGTAACCATTGACTATTTACTAATGTTGTAGTATGTGTAACCATGGACTATTTACTAATGTTGTAGTATGTGTAACCATGGACTATTTACTAATGCTGTAGTATGTGTAACCATGGACTATTTACTAATGCTGTAGTATGTGTAACCATTGACTTATACTAATGCTGTAGTATGTGTAACCATGGACTATTTACTAATGCTGTAGTATGTGTAACCATGGACTATTTACTAATGTTGTAGTATGTGTAACCATGGACTATTTACTAATGTTGTAGTATGTGTAACCATTGACTTATTTAATAATAGATAATATCAACATCTCTTAGCTATACGCGTATTGTACATTAACAATTAGCCTACATTTTAAGGGAGTCACCGGCTTTTTTTTTTATCTTTCTCTCCTTTTCTCTTTTTCTCTGGCTTGAATCCATTCGGCCCCATTCAGCCAACTGTTTTAAGAAGTTTATCCTCATCCAGGTGTCGATTTTTTCCTGGCGAGCGATAGCGAGCCAGCATTGTATGTAGAAATCCGGCTTCGCCGGAGAAATTTTTCTATCGAAAAATGTACAAATTTAGCTTGCTGTCCAAACAAAAATACATATATGCTGGCTCGCTACCGCTCGCCCCCCTACAAAATATTGACACCTGGATGGGGGTAAACGTCTTAAAACAGTAGGTTGAATGGGGCCGAATGGATACAAGCCAAAGAGAGAGGGAGAGAAAGAGAACAACAGCGAGGTGGGCCCCCCTAAACTAATTTCCAGTACGGCTTCTGCCGGAGGGAGTGGAGGGTGGGGATATAGCCATTTGATTTGCATTCCTTTGCTTCGATTTTCTTTTTATATGGGAATGAATTGCTAATAAATAAATGTTAAGGCCAGATCACCTCGATTGAACCAAATGGTCTGTGCATCTATGGAACTCTATGGAACTCTCATATTCCGTTCCCTCAGCCGGCTAACCCTATTTGCCAACCCTTTTCTAAGCCAGTTTTGAAGGCACATTTTCCTCACCCTAAGTTCATTGGTATTCCATTGCATATAAATGAACTTTCTGTCTCGACCACACTTTATTATATTTGTATCTCGAGTTACGGAACACAATACGGTATTTTGTATTTATTATATTGCACCGTGTTTTTATTTTACTATACTTTACTGGACAGTCTTAACTTTTTAATTTTATACTTAACTAATTCTACTTTAATCGGAACATTGATAGGGAGCTCAGCAGCTTCAGTGTATGTGTGTGTGTGTGTGTGTGTGTGTGTGTGTGTGTGTGTGTGTGTGTGTGTGTGTGTGTGTGTGTACTCACCTAATTGTAGTATACAGGATTTGAATTTTAGACTCGTATTGTCCCGCTTCCCAAGATTCTGTTATCTAATTTGGCTTTAGAAATTTGGATATTTCCGGCACCCACCACTTCATCATCCAACTGTGTGTGTGTGTGTGTGTGTGTGTGTGTGCGTGTGTGTGCGTATTTTGACCCACATTAAAACGACATATGATCAAAGGATACGGAAATCTGCAGAATGTTATCAGCCTCTAGTAAGCAGTTCTGTATATAACCAATTAGCCATACAAGAATCCTTCCTAAATAAAGAGTTGAGCTGAAACACTATCTGATCTTAAGGGGGGTCACCGTTTTTTTTTTTATCTTTATCTCCTTTTCTCTCTTTCCCTGGCTTGTATCCATTCGGCCCCATTCAGCCAACTGTTTTAAGACGTTTATCCCCATCTAGGTGTCAATTTCTTCCTGGCGAGCGACAGCGAGCCAGCATTGTATGGAGAAATCCGGCTTCGCCGGAGAAATTTTTCTATCGAAAAATATTAAAATTTAGCTTGCTCTCAAAACAAACATACAGTATACAGTATATATGCTAGCTCGCTACCGCTCGCCAGGAACATATTGACACCTGGATGGGGGTAAACGTCTTAACACAGTAGGCCGAATGGATACAAGCCAAAGAGAGAGAGAGAGAAAGAAAAAGAAAAAGCGAGGTGGGCTCCCTTAAAGAATAAATCCGAAGAGAATACAGAATTAATTTATACAACATATGAAGAGGAATATACTTCATAGACAAAGTTCCGCTCTTAGTATCTTGGGATCCAGAAAAAAACTAAAAGCGAAATGTTGTATTTATAGTACCCCCCCCCCCCCCCCCCGCCCCTTTATATGGTTTGCATATCCATTAACTTCATCTTGATTAATTTTCGTTCTGAATATCAATCACTCTCAAATGAAATAAACGAACCCAGGACACCACATACAGAACTTAAACGAGCTAACCATTAAACCACCAAGACAGTTAAAGGCAACAACAATCATATTAGGCAAGACGATATATTAAACAAATACTAATATATTCCCACAATGTCAAAGAGTTAATTCCATAATCCATATAATCTTGTAAATATTCCACTGTTGATACTTTGACAGGTAGGGTAAAGCCATTGTCACACGAGAGCGTTTTCAGGCAATATTTGATGAGCAAGTTTTTTCTCGTATTATTTTGAGGCTTTTTCACATTGGAATCGGAAAGTAGACTTAAGGGGAGACTGACCGTTTGTTTGGTCTATTAATTAATTTATTCATATATTTTTTGAGTTTCCTCCCTAGACCTCCATCAAGCATAGAAAAACACCCCCTAGACCCTCCTTCAAGATAAATTTGTAAATTTTTCGGTAGAAAAATGTCACGGCCGAAGGCCGGTTCCTCTTAAAATTGCAGGCTCGCTATCGCTCGCCAGGAAAAAAATCGACACCTAAATGGCACGAAAGGTCTTAAAATTGACAACGAAATGGGGCGAAAGGTGTTAAAATCGCCAAACTAATGGGCCGAACGTCTTATAATCTCAAAACTAGTGGGGCTAAACATTAGGGAGAAGGGGGTCCAGAAAAACGGTCTGCCTCCCCTTAAGGTAGAATACGCTTACTCCCTCCACTATAACGTTATCAGCATCCTATAATTCCCCGCATATCATACTACTTGGAAGCAGCTCTCAGTTCCACACACACACACACACACACACACACACACACACACACACACACACACACACACACACACACACACACACTCACAGACACACACCATACATACACACACACCATTCACACACACACCATACACACACACACACACACACACACACACACACACACACACACACACACACACACACACACACACACACACACACACACAACCCACCCCTAAATGGGAGATGGGTAGTTTTTCTGGACCCCCTTTTTCCTCATGCTTAGCCCCATTAGTTATCTGATTTTATGAAGTTTGGCCCATTAGTTTGGCGATTTTAATTAAGACCTTTCGCCCCATATCCTTGTCAATATTAAGATTTGTCGTGTCATTTAGGTGTCGGTTTTTTCCTGCCAAGCGATAGCGAGCCTGTATTTTAAGAGGAACCGGCCTTTGGCCGGGAAATTTTTCTATTGAAAAATGTACACATTTATCTTGAAAGAGGGTCTAGGGGGTGTTTTTCTAAGCTTGATGGAGGTCTAGGGAGGAAACTAAAGAAAACAAGAAAAATACATATATAAATTATGATATAAGTAGGGCCCTCTCCCCCCCCCCCCCCTTAGCAATTAGTACCTGCCCCCTTCTTCCCTCACCTGTTTACCGTCTTTGTGTTTCTCCTTCCTCCACCGATAATTATTACATCCCCGGAGAGCACCGACACCAACAGACACAGAGAGTTTAATTAAAGGGAAATGGGGTGGTTTATGTGGCCCACTTTCTCCCTCGGGTTTAGCCCCATCAGTTTTTAGATTTTAAGACGTTTGCTCTAGTAGTTTTGTCAATATTAAGATCTTTCGCCCCATTTCTTTGTCAATATTAAGACCTTTCGTGCTTTTTCTTCCTGGCGAGCGATAGCGAGCCTATAATTGTGGAGTAACCGGCCTTCGGCCGTGACACTTTTCTACCGAAAAATTTACAAATTAATCTCGAAGGAGGATCTAATGGATGTTTTTTTTAAAAGTTTGATGGAAGTCTATGGAGGAAACTTGAAAATATATGAATAACTACTGTCCCCTTAAGGTAACTGAGGTATAAACGAGGCACGGAGGTTCATTGAAGCAATCCAACATCCTTACTGTGACCCTGCAAAGCTATTCAAGATCGACACGTAGAAAACAAAAATTGGATTTAGGATGGTCTCGATGAACCCCAGTAAGTATTTTGGATGATCTCGATAAACCCAAGTAAGTATTTTGGATGGTCCAGATGAACCCCAGTAAATATTTTGGATGGTCCAGATGAACCCCAGTAAATATTTTGGATGGCCCCAATGACCCAAGTAAGTATTTTGGATGGTCTCGATGAACCCAAGACCCCTGGCTCCATTACTAACATATACACTATACTCTGTTTCTTTTCAGCTGACGATAAATTGAATCCCTTTGCAGCTAATTTCTCGATATTGAATGTAAAAATATGAAACTAATATGTCTCTGCATCATATTAAGACCAAGTTTATATTATATTTAACATCATATTTCACTACAAAATCTTCAAAATAACAGATATATTGATGGGAACTTTGCAATTTACCGCCAGTTGAAAAGAAACAAGAGTATAATTACCCACAGACCCTCCACTAACACGATACTGGACAACTATCAACATATAGTTTTCAGCTTACTCCCTAAGATGACGTACTTTTGACTTTATTCTGGTTATGATTAAATTATTTTACAACGATTTTAAAAAAAGTGTGGAAATTGAAGGGTACACCCAGAAGTGAAAGTCCCTGCATAGGGTTTACCCCCTACTCCTACCACCCCAGAAGGTAGGAACGGGGTGGGCCCTGCCCAGTCCCCCTTACTACTCCTACCCCAGGCAGAAGGGACGGGATGGTGCCAGTCCGTCACCCCTTCCTTCCCCTACCCTATAATGGAGAGATTAAACAAGCAGGCCCCCCACTCACACCCTACCCCAACCCCACACAGGAGGAAACCGCCGATTACAACAATTGTTTTCCACGAACACAGAATAAAATAACCTTGCAACGAGACCGAGACCATGTCAGTAATTGGTAATCTATATATATTCTATATATGCCAGAACAATGTTGCAATAAATTATCTGATTTTACAGAATGAAGATCATTTACACTATCTGTCACCTATCCGTAGCTTGACACACAAACACTTATGATTTATGCGTAATTAGTATTCTATCATGTTTGTATTTATAATGTAAATTTCCAATACCATCACCCCTTCTAGTTATTTTACAAATTATTGTATTCACCCGTGGCCAACCCTTCGGGGATCACGGCTTCAGGCAATAGATAAATAGATCGATAGTATTCACCCACCCGCGCAATATGCATTGGTATTTAATGGATTTGCACATTGAAATGGCAATCTTGTAATTTTTTAATACCTCTGAAGAAATGTTGGAACTTACTAAACAACATATTGTATGGATTGCTTAATTGATTATAAGTGGTATATTAATTCAATGCTCGATCCGTGGATAGGCTTTTTGGTGCATATTCGAGAATATTAACACTCTCTCTCTCTCTCATATATATGTATATATATATATATATATATATATATATATATATATACAGTATATATATTAATTGCCATTTTAATGTATTACCATGTTCACTGCAGTCATTCATTTTTTTGGAGGGGGGGGGGGGAGGGGGGGAATCTATCAAAAAGGTATTTCATATGTTTTTTCCACCAACCAACTTTACTTCTAAACTCAAATCATGAAATCAACAAATACATGTGACAGTCCAGGGATTCGAACCTAGGCTGCTCACACCGAAATTCAGTGCATTTATGCATTACGCTATGAAGACAGTTTTACAGACTTCAACGAGGAATGTCATAACTTTATAACAAACTAGATATCTACTTATCTTTTCGCGGATATATCATAATCAGGAGAGCATTATCCGCGTAGCAACTGATAGTTAAATTATTGAAAACTCACTTCCCAAACAGTCGCACAGATACGATATTAACGTAGCACTCTAGTGTTGTCTTAATTATACTGAACTTTATCGAGTATATGTCATCTATATGATTAAATACATAATTCTCATAATCGCTTTTCACTTGGAACAAGTGTTATTTCGAAGCATGCCGATGCTCAATGCATACGTATACAAATACGAAATAAAAGTTCAGTAATAGCTATTCACCATCTATCCTACCTGAAATCGACAGTTATATTTTATAAAATATTAAATACAAGGTAATCGTTAAGAAAATTCTTATCTAATTCCTGCTATAGATACTCTCTCTCTCTCTCTCTGAAAATGTTGTCTCGGTTCTTAAGGGTTACCAACAGAGTTTTCATTTACTTTTGTAATTATTTTTTTATTGCTTCTACATTAGCACACATCTATCATTAACGTTAATATTTAGTGCAAGTTAATCAGAATCAATTAGATTAATAGTGTAACTGAATAGTTAGGGTCATAGGATTTATCCTGAATAATGTTGGCAGGCCTGACCTGTATTAACTGTGGTGTTCCAGTAGTAGCAGAAGAGTTGGTAAAAAGCTCTATATGAAGATCCATACTAATCTCAGCCTAATGTCAGAAAGCAATAAGGGTTAAACGAGACTCAAACTATGTAAGTATGTAGTTCGGGGGAGGAAAGGTGATAGTTTAGCAGTCGACACAGGAAAATCAGCTTCAGAACACCATGCATAGAGACGCATTTAGTATCAAAGTTTAAACACGTTTACCAGCTACTCTAAATATACCAATAACTCATGAGGGAAATGCTTTACCAAAAATGTTTGCCTCGATGTTAATTAATTGTTCAATATATATATATATATATATATATATATATATATCCGACGTGAGGTATGTCTACCATTTTTTTACTACTGCTTATTACAGTGATATATGTTATCATATCTGTTATATATATATATCTCTCTCTCTCATATATTATGTATATACATATATATATATATATATATATATATATATATATATATATATATATATATATATATATAAATTATATATATATATATATATATATATATATATATATATATATATATATATATATATATATATATATATATATATATATATATAATATGTGTGTGATTTTACAGTATTGAGTTATGCACGTAATATATACTGTAGGCCTTTGCAGTTTGCTATAATATTTAGTAACTCACTTCCTTGATAATATTTTCCAATAGGTGTTATACACAGAGACACCATAAAATACAATAATTCATTACTAGATTATACTGCTTTATATTACTACCAAATAGCAAACATGGCAAATTGTTATGCTGTCAAATGTAAAGTGAGTAGCTATTGTATTTTTGTGTATAATTTCTACATGATAATACATGTATAACAAATCATATATTAAGCCTCTGAGAATCGATGACACTCTTCTCTTCTGATGTATGGCTATTATTAGACGATTTAATTCAGATTAGGACATTATTTCACATTGATCCTTCCTAAGCTGCAATTATTCGTCTAATTATAGCCAAGATAAACAATCAAAATGCGTCAAAACCGTCAGAGGGTAAAAATTAATTAAGGTAAACACGATACCATTACTTATGAAATTGATAATGGTGTGTGTGTGTGTGTGTGTGTGTGTGAACCTCCTGTCTGGCATTGGGGTGGGGTGCAAATGTGCGTGGGGGGGAGGGGGGGGGTGAGCGGGGGTAGTTTGTTCTCTTCATGGGTGGGGAGGGGAAGGAAGGGGTAACAGACAGGCACACCGTGCCCCTTATGCCTGGGGTAGGAGTAGTAAGGGGGACTGGGCAGGGACCACCCCGTCCCTAGCTTCTGGGGTAGTAGGAGTAGGGGGTAAACCCTATGCAGGGACTTTCACTTCTGGGTGTACATCGAAATAGCTTTTATACCTTTGATTCTGATTTGTTCCTCTATGTGTATGAGGGAGACAAAAGGCAAAGCTGCCTGCAACAAGCATCTCCCCCAAAGCTGAAAGTGACAAGAGCCAAATTAAGGGCAGTTGGTGGTCATAGTTTTGTTTGTTCGTGTTTTGTTTTGGAAAGAAGTGTGGTGCGCTTGTTTAGTGTATAGTGAAATTAATGTGAGGAGGTGTGTGTGAGAGCTAGCTGGATTACTCACTATGTAGGTGAGATATAAACAGACACAGTGAGGGAAGCCAGACAAATGAAACAGGGGTCCCAGCAACTCCTTATCACATGCCTATGAGGCTTCCCATGGGTATTGCCCTGCTCGATTGGTGTCTACAATATCTCCAAATATCTTGCTTAAGAGAATTTATGTGTTCATTTATGTATCTTTTTATTATTTGTTTAGTTTCCTCCCTAGACCTCCATCAAGCTTAGCTAATCTGGCAACCTCTGCATCATAAATGCGTGAACGGGTTAAAATATGAAAACGAATGGGGCTAAACATGAAGAAGAAGGGAGACCTGAAAAACGACCAATCTCCCCTTAAACTGAATAAAACTGTTTAATGTTAACCATTAAACAAGTAAATATGCGTCATGATACTGAAAAGGTTAACATAATCACCATTGGACATCATTAAGACCACGATAATTTTGGGTCATAATTATATTTAGAAACAACTTGGGAAGGTCAATGGTGATAACATGAATACTAATAGGAGTCAATATCAGGTCATTCCAAAAAAAGTTGTGGTAACTTTTATGCTACAGTATAATCTAGCTTTATTAATTTCACTCGAACACCAAACACCTCCCAACGAAATTAATGGAAGCAAGCATGTGATCCACCGGGATTGAACCTGGGTTACCACATACAAATTTTAAACACGAACCATTACACCATCCAGGCAGTTTTTATATAAGTCAAAGTATAATGGCGACAGGATGAGAAGTTGTCTATTACGTTTAATGTAAAAGTTCTCTATGACTAACTTCCTCTTTCCTATCTTTGTCTTCTGTATCACCTAATTCTGCTTATTAATTTTTTACAAAGCCACATTCAGAGGTTAGCGCCGGGAAGAGTTTCAAGAGTTTTAGTTTTACCCAATTCATCCTAAGATGAAGTCATGAGAAAATAAATAAAGTTATTTATTTGTCATTTGTTTATTCTATTTAAATTCAAATGGGATTATTTAAGACATATTTTGAGATTTAATATATGTGTACCCATGAAACATACAGTATATTCTAATTACTGTCCGATGATTTAATATATGTGTACCCATGAAACATACAGTATATTCTAATTACTGTCCGATGATTTAATATACTGTATGTGTACCCATGAAACATACAGTATATTCTAATTACTGTCCGATGATTTTTGTTAAACTCAAGGAGCCTTAAGTTTAATTAATTACACAAAGAAGTGTTTATATTGATAAACAAAAAAAAACAATTTACTATCAGGTATACAAATATTACTTTCTGTCAATATCACACTAATTATTACAATAATATTATTTCTAAAATATTGAATGTGATTAATTATCTGAAGATCATATACCGTATTATAGTCATATTTCTTTTGCTTTATTTACTGTATAAAGAAGTAAATTAACACATTTTTAAAGTCCAATTGAAGTTGGGGATTGTATAGATGCATACCAATAGACAATATTAATTTGGTCTGTATTTAACATGATTTATATATAACCAACCGAACAGAATACTATTATTTATTCTAAAAAATTACTCATACACCCCTTTTCGTGGAAATTGGGCAGGACAAAAAAATATTAATTCTCGACACAAATCACCTCAATTAGCGTGTCCGTGAGAGCCAGCCATGTGGAAGGAGGCACATTGACACACACACACACACACACACACACACACACACACATACGTACACACAGGCAGTCATGTACGCACCAGCTCAACAACACATACACAGACAGGCAGGTACGCAGATTCCCACACACATCCATACAGGTATGTACCGTACAGTCGTCAACACATAACACTGGTACACAGATACATTTAATTATAATATAGCTTTATATGAATATACCAATGGAAATTGAAATATACCGACTTTTGCTTACCATTGCTATACACAATCTAAAAGAGCATGATGAAAAGTAGCTCTGTAAAAGTCGGGAGTGTTGCGATTGAACATACACTCGAACGTAGTTGTAGTCAAGAATCTCTGAACAATTTTAGGAGGCACTTTTATGATACACTGACGAACTATAATGATAAACTGCTTGTCACATAGGGGAGATGTGGTGGAGTGGTCTTGCCACTGGACTGGTAATCCAATGGACCCAGGTTCAAATACCGATATGTCAATTGGAAGATATTATTGGGATAGAATTTATGCTGTACCTAGTATCAGTACATTACCACAAAGCCCAACAAAATGCCAAATAAACACCCTCATTGTTCCCCGATTAAATAGCACTGTATGAATATTACCATATTCAAAATATGCTACAGGGGTGCAATGCCTAGTGAGTTCATTGCTCAATAGGTGGCGTTCTGAGAGTGAGGGTCCGAGTCTAGGAGGTAAGACAGTGACACACTGGAGCCGGGCAGCTTCAGAGATGGGGCTGCTTCCAGCCGTGAGTGCACAACTAAGCCCCATGCGTCCAGCGAAGGCAGGATGGCAGGGGCTGGTTGTGGCTAGAAGTGCTTCACATGTCTCACCCCCTAGACTGGAACGAGACCTCACGGGCTTCACCGTTCATAACGGTTGAATGTAAAGGCTCTTAGCCTATGCCCAAGAGAGAGTAGTTGGAATATAGAAGAACAAAAATTAACTGGTTTTCACTAGATAATATTCACCGTCTCATTTTTCTTCATTAGGTGTCCAACTTGCCAGCACAAATCGACTAATCAAAACCTTGACAGAAAGAATCAACTCCCTAAAGGAATTCCTCACTGCAAATATAGACTGTGATTCGTAAAAATAAGTGCGCAGACCACAAATAAGGTCTCAGCTCTAGAATATATTATTATAACCCACAACCCCACTTCCACCCAACAGGACAAAGCTTCATGACACACGACACAGTTTGTCTGGAAAGAAGATTGTTCATCTTAAATATAAACAATCCAACTCCCAAGACGATAAAATATCATATGATACCTTACACAGAAAGCCAAAACGATTGATCAGAGTATAATTATTGTTATAAAACACATTGCTAGAGCAAGTAACTCAAATTCATAGAGGTTTTACAGTTATATTAGAAAGACAAACAGTGCTAACATCAGGTATAGGGCCCATTACCTTAGAAAGGGGATAATTTACAAATTAAGAAGTACAAATAGCTAATGTCTTGAATAAATTTGTTCGCATCTGTCTGTACAAAGGAGGGTTTAAACTTTTTGCCTGACGAGTCAAACATAAATAATGAGACCGCACCTGTTCTAACAAATCTAGAAATCGAGGTAGGCGAATTCACCCTCTCAATAAAGAAACTAACATTTTACATATCTCCAGGACCTGACAAAATCTCTTCTCGAGTCTTAAAGGAAGCTGAGAGCGAAATATCAAAGCCCCTATCAAATATTTTTAATAAATCACTAATGTCAAGGAGTGTTGCAAATTAATGGAAAATGGCACCAGTATTTAAGGGAGGATAATAATCATGCCCTGGAAACTACCGGCCTATTAGCTAAACTTCTGTAGTTGGTAAAGTTATGGAAACGATAACCAGAGACAAAATAGTTAATCATGTTGAGAAAAATAGCACTTTAGAAGATCTACAACATGACTTACGAAATAGAAGCCGTGTTTGACAAATTTACTTGATTTTTTCTATGATATCTTCTATTGTATGATGAAAGCAAAGCTGTTGATGTCATAAATTTTGATTGAAAAAAGCAGCATTTGACAAGGTCCCTAACAGGCAGCTGTTGTTCATTTATTAGCCCACGGAATTCAAGGAAACATTACAGTGAATTTAGAGACTGGCTCACAAAAGGAAAGTAACGAGTCAAGTCGTGATAGATGGTAGAGAGTAAATGATTCGCAAGATGTCATTATTGGTATGCCTCAGGGTTCAGTGCTGGGTTCAGTCCTGGTCTTGGTATTCATAAAATATATTGATGATAACTTCACTTGTAAAATCTCAAAAACAAATTAGTATATAAATTATTCTAAACGGATAATGCAGTAATGTTTCCTTCTCATAGATCCTTCCAAAGTTGAACAATATTTGTGGGGGAAGAGAAAATACATTAAAAAGGTTATCTGGTTGAGAAGCCTTGATTATCATCATTTCAAGGTGGTGTAAAATGAAAAATTATTGAATATACTTAGAGGAATAGATTAAGGGGCTCAGTAAATTTGTTCACTCCAATAAATACATTTCTCTGTGTGATTACTCTAATAAATCAACTCTCCCATTTCCCTTAGAATAATCGGAAATACACGTCTTAAGTTCTGTCTTGAAAGGACCATATAATTATCAAGTCTTGCAGAATCAGCATCCCAGAAGATAAGTTTCGTCAACAGACTGAGTCTGAGGGTACTAGTATTCCATGCAGCTGCTTGCTAGACACCTCTCAGACTCTCTCACTCTCTCTCTCTCTAACACTCTCGTTCTCGTTCGCTTACTCACTCTCGTTCTCGCTCGCTTATTCACTCTCGTTCTCGCTCTCTCAGTCACTCTCGTTCTCGCTTTCTCAGTCACTCTCGTTCTCGCTTTCTCAGTCATTCTCGTTCTCGCTTTCTCAGTCATTCTCGTTCTCACTCTCACTCTCTCTCTCCGTACGTGTGTGTGATGGGGGTAGTGTTGTTGTTGTTGTTGTTGTTCCCCAAGCTGCCTGGCCGAACAGCCCCAAGGCCCCGAGCAATTCCAAGGCCATAACCGAGTGCCCCCACAGAACCCTCCCTGCCGACCACAATAAAGCCTGGGTGACCGAAGCCACTCCATGGCGGGGAGCTGAGGAGGGCGCAGAAACGCCCGGGAAACCAAAGCCCCACCCAGGGCCCTGTGCCCCTCAGCAATTATGAAGAGAAAGTTGAGGGGCAAGGGAAAAATGTGACGCTTTGACTTCCAATCTCAAACCTCAAATCTCAACCTCAAACCTGGGGGTAGTGTTAAACTGTATAGATCTAATTAAAATCTTTTCGTCTCACCAGCACTTTCCTTCTTTCCTCTTTTAAGTTAACTCTCTCTAACCTCTTTCCACTCGCTACAATATTGCATCCCTATTATCTATGTATTCGTTATTCTCCTTGTTCTTACTGATGCTGTTGTTGAGTTTACTTTTCTTGAAGGAATCTGAAATTGTATTTTGTATGAAAGGTATAAAGGGGGATAGTAGGCCTACTTGGTTTTTGGGCTATATATTAATTTATTTATTTTTGAGTTTCCTACCTAGACCTTCATCAAGCTTAGAAAAACACCCCCTAGACTCCCTTTCAAGATAAATTTGTACATTTTTCGGTAGAAATACTGTCCCGGCCGAAGGCCGCTTTTCCTGGTGAGCGATCGACACCTAAATGGCACGAAAAGTCTTGATATTGACAAAAGAAATGGGGCGAAAGGTTTAAAAATCGCCAAACTACTAGATCGAACGTCTCAAAACTAATATGCTAATCATGAGGGAGAAGGAGGTCCAGAAAAAGTGAGTACTACCCCCTTAATTGAGTAGGCCTATCTGAGCTGAAATTTGAGTAGCATGTTTTTACTTTATACTTGATTATTATTAACCCTTCATACACAGATTATTATTAACCCTTCATACACAGATTATTATTAACCCTTCATACACAGATTATTATTAACCCTTCATACACAGATTATTATTAACCCTTCATACACAGATTATTATTAACCCTTCATACACAGATTATTATTAACCCTTCATACACAGATTATTATTAATCCTTCATACACAGGTTATTATTAACCCTTCATACACAGATTATTATTAACCCTTCATACACACATTATTATTAACCCTTCATACACAGATTATTATTAACCCTTCATACACAGATTATTATTAACCCTTCATACACAGATTATTATTAACCCTTCATACACAGATTATTATTAATCCTTCATACACAGGTTATTATTAACCCTTCATACACAGATTATTATTAACCCTTCATACACACATTATTATTAACCCTTCATACACAGATTATTATTAACCCTTCATACACAGATTATTATTAACCCTTCATACACAGATTATTATTAACCCTTCATACACACATTATTATTAACCCTTCATACACAGATTATTATTAACCCTTCATACACAGATTATTATTAACCCTTCATACACAGATTATTATTAACCCTTCATACACAGATTATTATTAACCCTTCATACACAGATTATTATTAACCCTTCATACACAGATTATTATTAACCCTTCATACACACATTATTATTAACCCTTCATACACACATTATTATTATTAACCCTTCATACACAGATTATTATTAACCCTTCATACACAGATTATTATTAACCCTTCATACACACATTATTATTAACCCTTCATACACAGATTATTATTAACCCTTCATACAGATTATTATTAACCCTTCATACACAGATTATTATTAACCCTTCATACACAGATTATTATTAACCCTTCATACACAGATTATTATTAATCCTTCATACACAGATTATTATTAACCCTTCATACACAGATTATTATTAACCCTTCATACACAGATTATTATTAACCCTTCATACACAGATTATTATTAACCCTTCATACACAGATTATTATTAACCCTTCATACACAGATTATTATTAACCCTTCATACACAGATTATTATTAACCCTTCATACACAGATTATTATTAACCCTTCATACACAGATTATTATTAACCCTTCATACACAGATTATTATTAATCCTTCATACACAGATTATTATTAACCCTTCATACACAGATTATTATTAACCCTTCATACACAGATTATTATTAATCCTTCATACACAGATTATTATTAACCCTTCATACACAGATTATTATTAACCCTTCATACACACATTATTATTAACCCTTCATACACAGATTATTATTAACCCTTCATACACAGATTATTATTAACCCTTCATACACAGATTATTATTAACCCTTCATACACAGATTATTATTAACCCTTCATACACAGATTATTATTAACCCTTCATACACAGATTATTATTAACCCTTCATACACAGGTTATTATTAACCCTTCATACACAGGTTCTCTCTAATGATCAGGCTGTGGATTCAGAGTGTCGTGGAATATTTTAATGGCGTGGCGGTTGTCTTAGAATAAAGCACTATGGCCTTTGAGACACACCTCCCCTATAGTTTGTGTCTCAGGCTGACTACTAATTATTCAGCTACTACGAAGAGTTGGTAGGGGAAGATGTTGTTATGGGGGAAGGGTTTATTTGTTGGTCGATTTTGTCATCTAATTATTATTTGTGTTAGTGTCCTCCCTAGACCTCCATTAAACTTAAACAAACATCCATTATATCCCCCTTCGAGATTAATGTGACATTTTTCGATTGAAAAATGTCACGGCCGAAGACCGGTTCCTCCACAATTACAAGTTTGCTATCGCTCGCCAGGAATAAAATTGACACCTAAAGGGCACGAAAGGTCTTAATATTGACATAGAAATGAGGCGAAAGGTCTTAAATTCGACAAACTAATGGGGCAAACTTCTTAAAATATCAAAACTAATAGGGATAGACATGAGTAAGAAAGGGAACCAGAAAAACGGCCCATCTCCCCTTACTGAAGACAACTAGGCCTTAATATGATGCATTGACATAATAGACAACTAGGCCTTAATATGATGCATTGACATAATAGACAACTAGGCCTTAATATGATGCATTGACATAATAGACAACTAGGCCTTAATATGATGCATTGACATAATAGACAACTAGGCCTTAATATGATGCATTGACATAATAGACAACTAGGCCTTAATATGATGCATTGACATAATAGACAACTAGGCCTTAATATGATGCATTGACATAATAGACAACTAGGCCTTAATATGATGCATTGACATAATAGTGGCACACAATTTTGTTCACTACTTATCGAGACATAGATTGCCAAGGGATTGAATTTACTATCAGCTGAAAACAGACTATATACAGTAGTTCTAATCCTAAGTCAAAACAGACTATATACAGTAGTTCTAATCCTAAGTCAAAACAGACTATATACAGTAGTTCTAATCCTAAGTCAAATTTCAAGAGGTAGGAAAACTGCATTACCAAGAGTTGGTAGGGAAATATGTTGTTAACCCTTTCTGTACCTGGCTGCTATTAGACAATTTTATTCAGTTTAAAAAGGGCCTCTGCATTTAACAGGCTTCGGACTATCACCCTTAACTCTTCTTACTACCACATATCCTTCTTAAACTGCCCTAAATCGTCTAAATATAGCTAGAATATAACTTAAAAGACGTCGCCGGTACAGAAGGGGTTAATGAAGACAACTGGGCATTAATTAATATGATGCATTGATCTAGTAGGGTCACATCATTGATCTAGTAGAGTCACATCATTGATCTAGTAGGGTCACATCATTGATCTAGTAGGGTCACATCATTGATCTAGTAGGGTCACATCATTGATCTAGTAGGGTCACATCATTGATCTAGTAGGGTCACATCATTGATCTAGTAGGGTCACATCATTGATCTAGTAGGGTCACATCATTGATCTAGTAGGGTCACATCATTGATCTAGTAGGGTCACATCATTGATCTAGTAGGGTCACATCATTGATCTAGTAGGGTCACATCATTGATCTAGTAGGGTCACATCATTGATCTAGTAGGGTCACATCATTGATCTAGTAGGGTCACATCATTATGTTCACTACTTATCGAGATATGTGTTGCTAAGGGATTGAATTTACTATCATATTTCAAGGGGTAGGAGAACTGCATAACCAATCTGCAAATGATATGAATGCCATTGCGAGGCAGCCCTTGAATACACAATAGGCTCTTGTTAATTCTCACAATAGACAACTCTGTAATGAAGCCTATCGGGTGCACACTCGCTCGCAGTTTGTCAGAATTACACGAATTAATTTCCTGCACTATTATTATTATTATTATTATTATTATTATTATTATTATTTTTATTATTATTATTATTATTATTATTTTTATTATTATTATTATTCTTTATTTTTATTTTTGTTATTTAATCAGCCAGTCTTGTCCGTCGGCTTCTCAAATAACTTTCATAAGGATTGTATCACCGAACGTAAGTCTACTTGTCGATACTAGTGCAAAATATTCCCGAAATGTTGCCAGAGGAAAAGGTTTCCAGTAGTTAAAAGTTGCCTTAAATAATGGTTGTGTGAATCCATCTTAAGGGGAGATGGGTCGCTTTTCTGGTCCCTCTTTTTTCTCATGTTTAGCCCCATTAGTTTTCAGATTTTAAGACCTTTCGCCCCTTATCTTTGTCAATATTAAGACTTCGTGTAATTTAGGGGTCGATTTTTTCCTGGCGAGCGATACCGATCCTGTAATTTAAGAGAAACCGGCCTTCGGCCGTGAAATGTACAAATTTATCTTGAAAGGGGATCTAGGGGGTGTTATTTGAAGCTTGATGGAGGTCTTGCGAGGAAGCTAAATATTATATAATTAAATACATAGACCAAAAAACAAGCACTACCCCCTTACCCTAACGCAACAAATCCACATACTGTAAATTGAGGTAGCCAAACTAACATGGCCGACAACGTACAGCCACGGTTAATAGCCGTGGTCCAACATTCATACTGTTAACTTTGGCTATCTTTCTAGTAAGTAGAAAAGCATTAATACTTTCGGAATATTTAACATTTGCTTAGTTTTGCTCGTGAATAGTGTATATATATATATAGAGAGAGAGAGAGAGAGAGAGAGAGAGAGAGAGAGAGAGAGAGAGAGAGAGAGAGAGAGAGAGAGAGAGAGAGAGAGAGAGAGAGAGAGAGAGAGAGAGAGAGAGAGAGAGAGAGAGAGTTGTTCCTGGCAATTAATAGCTTACCGTAACTTACTGTCCAATTAACGTCCTCTAATTTATATTACAAGGTTCTCATTTAAATTTCAGTGGGTAGATGCAAGATGCCTTTCATCAACAGAGGAGATCAATCGTTTGTCTAAAATTAATATGCTCATTCATTGGCAACTTAAAAACAGCACACACACACAAGATCATGAAGCGTATAGATGAAAACAGTGGTAGGGAATTACAGAGGGATTTGGATAGGATAGATCAATGGAGCAGGAAGTGGAAAATGGAATTCAACACAAATAAATGTCATGTAGTGGAAATGGGAGTAAGTAAAAGAAGGCCTCATATGGAATATAAGTTAGGAGAAAATATAGTGGGAGAAACATATGGACTGTTAAACAGAATAAAAATAACCTTTAACTATATAAACGAAGAGATGCTGGAGAAAATAATAAAAACATTGGTGAGACCAAGACTGGAGTATGCGGCAGTGGTGTGGGCACCACATCTAAAAAAGCATATAAAGAAGCTGGAGAAGGTTCAGAGAGCTGCAACTAGGATGATACCAGAACTGAGAGAATTACCATATGAGGAGAGATTAAAGAAATTAGATTTACCATCTCTAAGGGATAGGAGGGAGAGAGGCGATATGATTATGATGTACAAATGTGTGAGAGGACTCGAGAAAGTGGACAAGAAGGGTTATATTGTGAAAGATAATGGTAGAACTAGGGGGCATAGATATAAGCTAATGAAAGGCAGATGCAAAGGAGATGTGAGAAAGTATAGTTTCCCTTACAGAAGTATAAGTAAATGGAATCAGTTAGGAGAGGAAGTGGTGTGTGCAAAAAACATTCATATTTTTAAGGCAAAGTTAGATAATTGTAACTCTGGAAGCGGGACAATACGAGCCTAAAAAGCTCAACTCCTGTATACTACAAATAGGTAAAAGCAAATAGGTAAATACACACACACACAGATAGGGGGGGGGGGGTGATTGACGAATGGAAACATTGCAGAAATACCACCAACCGCCCTTAATTTGGCTTTGTCACTCATTCAACTTTAGGGGAGACACTTGTTACAAGCAGCTTTGCCTTTTGTCTCCCTCATACACATAGCACAACAAACTAGATAGACACATTTACAGAGAGACAGACAGATATGAAAAACCATGTAAATATGTAGACATATATATATACAGAATATATATATAATAATACCCTACATTATCCTCGTGACCTGTAACCTACCTTGTCTGTAGCGCGGTCATCCTTCTCCCCGGAATCCTGCGAAAGAATACAAAAATAGAGGTAAAAAACGTCCAGTTCAATGTATTCTTAGTAATTGACAGCAAAAACATGGCATGCAACGATTGTAACCTATTTACATTAATATAGTAATGCAACTTCGGTAATATATATATATATATATATATATAGTATATGTTATATTTATGTATACTCTCAGCCGGGCTAGAACCACCGACAGTTAGGACGATTGTCCATGAGAGATAATCTTGCAACACTAACACTATAACTCAAAAACAGTGTGACAGCGAAGGCTTCAAACAAGATTTTTTCTCAGTATTAACTTTGGCTCAGACTCGGAACATCGTTTGCACTCTGACATAATTATTATAAGTTACTGGAACCACTGTTTCTACTAAACATTGTTGGTGGCACACCATAGGGGATTTACTGGGATAGAAGATTGATTTAATGAAAAAGAAAAAAACAGCAATTAATTTAAGTAAAACCCCTTTCACACAGTCAAGAACGCAATGCTGCATAACGGCAAAAAGGCATGTTGGGTATGGTCGGCAAGGTGGTCTGCAAAATGCGGTTGAAGGTCGTAGATGGTCGGCGGCAGTAGGCTGCATGCATGTACATGCATGGGCGGGCTCCAAAAAAGTTGAGCCAGCTCAAAAGCTGAGGCTTTATGCAACACATGCTGTCGAATGCGGTTGGTCGGTGATATGCCTACGATGGTCAGTTGTCGGACGGTTCTCGGTCGGTTGTATGCGGTTATTATCTTATGCATACGTAACAAAAATACAGTCGGGGCCACATTTCTCAAGACTGAGGCCGAACACGGATACGCTGGTATGCGGTATTGCGTTCTTGATTGTGTGAAAGGGGCTTAACACCTTACGAGCGGCCTATGCGGTTTATTTATATGTACCGCCCAGCGGGGTGTTTTTAGCCAAAATAGGGCTGTTTACGTGATCATTTTCATGCCTAAATAAGACCCAGAACGTAAAACAAGTATCTATCCCTGAAAGGGCATAAACAGAGCTTGCGAATGACACCATAACGATCCTTTTATGATGGCTAGTTTTCTTGCAATAACCGTGCAACGCGAGTGCAAAAAGCATGTAATTAGGCACTTTCCCCATACAATTCCGTATATAGCGAGTGAGAGAGGGAGGGAGGAGGTGGGATTCGTGTCAGTAGGTTTGCCGCGGTGGTCTGGAGCAGTCATACGCTCGCTACTCTCCTGCCACCACTTGTCTCTCTCTCTCAGCAACATTACGTGCTGAAATTGCCACACGACCTATGTCGAGCGCCGCCACATAGTCCAGCTTTATTTAACTCGACTTATGTTGCTCGCCGCTAATTAAGGGTTAAGTAATGACCGGTGATGAGTTCGAGGGTTAATTAGGTTATTTGGGTTTTTTCTTTCTCATTAATTAAATTGTCTATCCCAGCCGATTCCCAATGGTGCGCCACCCAAAAAGTTTTGTATCGCTCATTTTTCACCCACAATTATCGCCTTAACCATACTTTACTGTGCATCAGAAGATAAAGGGAAGTCAATACTATAATATTAATGTAAGAAAATCCATGAAATCTCTAAAGATTATTGTGAAAAATAAATATTTGGAAGGCATCTCAAATATTTGCTTCACTTAAACTGAAGATATTTCCGAAACTCCCTTAATAACTATATGTTTTTGTAATAGGAAATCACAAGTATTCTTCCGCTCTTTTTGATGGTTCATTCTGAAATATTCTATCATCAATATTGGATTTTATAAATATATTTATTGAATTAAACTTTTTTACTTGTAGAATACGGCCACCAGACCAAAAATATTTACTATTGGTCAGTCTTATATGATAAGAATTACTTTATTATACATAAGACGAGGGAAGGTTATTCTATAATATTCAGGTAGAAAAAATATCAAAACCTCTAATTATCATTGTGATAATACAGTATATGCCGAAATTTGTTTGTGTTCGTGCGTAATTTAACGTAAAATTTCTAGGACCAATTCAGTGACAACAGGAGTGCACTAAATAGTATGGTTTATGCTCTTTTCATTGCTATCATCATATTCTATGTTCCATAAATATTTGATTAAAAATTAGTATTTTCATCCCCATCATGCGAAAAGTAATCACAGTAAAATTCTGTTCATTTTATGCACGTATTTCACATCATCTGGTAATCTATGCAGTTGTGAAATATGGTTCCAGATTTGGGGCAATGAATAAGGAAGCTTATAAAACAAGAATCAAGTCTCTACCATTAAAACCTGACTTTATACGAATATTTGTGTATGTATATATACCAATGATAAGGCCCAGATTAGAGTATTGCTCTACAGTATGGTCCCTCATATACAAGAAAGACGTGGACATCTTGGAGAAGATTCAACGCCGTATGACTAAGCTTGTCTATGAAATTAAGGACCTCAAATACTCTGAGTGGATGAAAACATTGAAATTGCCTAGCTTGTCATACAAAAGGAAAAGGGCGGATGTTCTACAAGTTTTCAGGATATTGAGTGGCGTTGACAAGCTGGAGGAGGAAGACTTTTTTTTTCAACTAGCGCGACAATCAGTAACAAGGGGACATTCAAGGAAACTATGTAAGCTGCAGTACAGAGGTTAGCAAGACAGCAATGTTTCTCACAAAGAGTGATTGGCATTTGGAACTCCTTGCCAGAAGAAGTGGTTGCAAGTGAGACCATAAATCAGTTTAAGTCACACCGGGAAAAACACAGGAAGAGCGATCCAGTCAAGTATAGCGAGACGTACAACCCCCGAGAGCCTGATATCCTGAGAAGGACGACAGAGAGGCACATAAGCTGAGCTTCATACGCCTTACAACTCAAGTAAACTCAAGTAAGTAATGACAGTTAGAAAAGGTTTACAAATATGATAACTTACCGTAGGTAGTATCGGGGACAATAATTTCTTAACCACGTATATGGTGATGATAACCAAGTGCTTCTATGTCATTCCCAATGCTATACATATATATTTCAATCACATATAGACACAAATTGTACGTAGGAGCAGCGATTCCAAAAATGTAATGATCGGAGTAAAGTAACGTTCCCCGATCTGAGGAAAAAATAAATAAATACAAAATTGTTTCAAGCCTTTGCTGTCACACTGATTTTGGCTTGCAGTGTTGCAAATTATATCGGGTAATTCCTTGTTTCTTCAGCTTCTCACAGCCGGAGTAAGGCACGATTCACGTCCTTGGGTGATTTATGCCAAGTATTTTAGCTTCTAAGTTGTAAATCTTGTCCTGGTGCATTTAGAGGGTGGTATGGGAAGACGCTAGTGCGTCTTCGAGTGAGCGAGAGGGTTAATTGAATTATCATCACTAACTGGATGTGAGTGCACCTGCACAAGCGTGCTAAGTAGAACACAGACCACCACCATACGTGCAAACTTGCACAAATGTCAGTATAACAATATATATTCATACAAACTATCATGAGCTGTCAAACTGGACCAAGTAGTGTTAGATCTGATGAACCCTTTTGGTCCATGGCTAGCATGCAGCCGAATTGGTTCGTAGTTGACATAGGCAGAGCCTAGCAGTCAAATAAATTTGATTATTATTGATCAACTGGCGGCTTTTGCCCAAAGTTGTTTTAACTTGTGGATGCAGCCAGCTGGCTGGTCGAGTGGATAGTGTCTTGACTTGCTACCAAGGAGGTAGAGCATTTGCGCCGTGCTCAGGCGTGAAGGTTTCTGTCCACTAAACCCTAGTTGGGTTCTGTCCACCTTGAGCAAGGGATGGGGTAATGGTCTCTGTTGGCAATTACAGTGCTATTGAATCTCAAATAAGATAAATTGTGCTTAATAATAGACCCAACTCTTATATGAGTTAAGTGTTTAAATATGATGGGCTGTTTTGGTTTATAATAATTTAAGTCTGAAAAAAGTGCATGCAACGAGTTCAGAAATTACACTAGTTCGGGTTATTAATTTATTTAGGGTCCGTTATGTGTTAGAGAATAGGATGGTCGGTCACTGAAGTGATGTCCAACTCAAATGAGATGATGCCCACAAAGCTGATGAGTCGCCTAAGTGTGGGAGGCAGTAGTTCGAGTAGCAACACTGTCCTGCACAATGAAGGTGGTATCAGGAATCTTGTAGAGCTATGTTGTGCTGATGGTTTTGAAGGTGTTGAGCTTGGAGATCCCTCAAATAGCCCATCAGTATCGTTGCTAATCAAGTTGACATCATCGTCATTGGAGTTTAAAGATTTTCTGGTGTGTCATATAGGTGGTTGCACACAGGTGGTTATGTGTGTGGCAGAAATTCTGGTTAGCAGCGTGGGAGGGCTGGTTAGGCACGCAGCATTGCTGCTTAGTAGAGCAGCTGTGGCCTGAGAAATTGCCAAATATTTCAAGACTTGTCTGGCCTGGTGTTCGGTTGTTTAAATAAGGCTTAACACAGGAGCCAGAGTCATGGGCAATGGCTGGTAGTCATGGTGATTTGGTTAGAGTCATATGGGTGCGTGGCAATTGGAACATAAAGAGGGGAAGCAAGCAGCTGATACGCCATTATTAATCCTGAGTGCACTGCAGATGTTTTGAATCACACATGTGAAATTAGTGAAATTGTTGCTTAATAACTTATCATGATCTGTGGCCGTTATGGTCTATTGTTGTTTCGGTAAATCTACAATTATACTACCCCTCCCCCATTACCCCCCACCACCTCCCCCCTTCAAAACACGCCTTGATAAATCTACAGTTATACTGCCCCTATTTTGTCGCTATTCTGTTGGTACTAATGGGTTAATATTATTAATAGTAGACTTAGTATGGTTTGATGATGCGCGGAAATGTATATTTGACTTGAAATAGATACATTGAAGTATTACAAACCTTCGCAAACTCATAAACAGGGAACGTGAGCTGGGTTTAGACCGTCGCGCACCCATAAACAGGGAACGTGAGGGGGAGTTTAAACCGTCGCGATGACAGGTTACTTTTCGGTTAGGTTAGGTTAAGTTAGGTTAGGTTAGGCTAATGTTACAAATACTAAAATGCGACGGTCCTCGGTATTAAACAACACTGTATATCAAAGAAAACATGAAAAACAACAACAAATTACCTGAAAACCTAGTACCGGTATCTGGTTGGTGATAATTTGTTATCAAAATACATTTTTTTCCAGTTTCCGCGTCTGCTGAACCATCCAAAAACACGCTAAAAGGCGTGTTTTGAAGGGGGGGGGAGGTGTTGGGGGGTAGTGGGGGAGGGGTAGTATAACTGTAGATTTACCCACGCCTTTTAGCGTGTTTTTGGATGGTTCAGCGGACGCGGAAACTGGAAAAAAACGTATTTTGATAACAATTTATCATTAACCAGATAAGAGTTTTTCAGGTAATTTGTTGTTGTTTTTTATTTTTTATTTGATATACAGTGTTTTTTAATACCGAGGACCGTCGCATTTTAGTATTTTTAACATTAACCTAACCTAACCTAACCTAACCTAACTTAACCTAACCTAACCGAAAACTAACCTGTCTCGCGACCGGTCTAAACCCAGCTCACGTTCCCTGTTTATGGGTGCGCGACTGTCTAAACCCAGCTCACGTTCCCTGTTTATGGGTTCGCGAAGGTTTGTAATACTTCAATGTATCTATTTCAAGTTAAATATACATTTCTGCACATCATCAAACCATACTAAGTCTACTACTAATAATATTAACCCATTAGCACCAACAGAATAGCGACAAAATAGGGGCAGTATAACTGTGGATTTATCATTACAGTAACCTAATTTCGAAATTTGGCTCAGATTTCCCGAAATTGCAAACCCCTAAAACACGAATTTTGGAAAACCCGAGCCAAGTTTTGGCAAAACTTGGCTCGGATTTTGCGAGTTTTAAGAGTCGAAAAAGACTAAGCAAATGTCGGCAATCGGCTCATGTTTTCCCAAATTGCAAACCCATATAACCAGATTTATCGAAAACGTAGCACTTATTTAAATCATAAATATCCAGGAACATAGACCTAGTACATTGGATACAAGCCTAATCCTCACCTAAGAACTACAATGTGTCCGTAGTACCTAGTACGCGGCGGTTGGGCCGCCGCCCATGTATTGGCCACATTTGTTTCTATTTTGACTGCCGTGAAAGCTCCCACCCCCCTCCCTCCCATGACTTATTGTCATCATCATATATATATTGCTAGCATGAGGGGTAACCAACCATGGGGTTAACATTAGCCTAACCTAACGTAGTAAGAATGGGGTTAACATTAGCCTAACCTAACAACCTTACCTAACCTAGTAAGAATGGGGTTAACATTAGCCTAACCTAACAACCTTACCTAACCTAGTAAGAATGGGGTTAACATTAGCCTAACCTAACCTAGTAAGAATGGGGTTAACATTAGCCTAACCGGTATTTATCAAGGAAACCGGCCACGAATTTTCCTGGAAATTTGAAAGTCACCCATTAAATGAACATAACCTATACATCATATTAATATAGGTTTCAACTTTCGGAAAACCGTTTTCAATTACTTTAAAAAAGTTAATATTTACCTCCTGTTATCCACAGCCAAAACTGAAGATTGCGGAGTAAATACGTAGACTTCATTCAAGTTTTTTTTGGCGACCGTCAACCTTTTATTAATTACATACCAAACCAGCGGGGGTGTGGGGGCGGCAGCCCCCACCTAATATACTAGGTTAGGTTAGGTAAGGTTGGTAGGTTAGGCTAATATTACTCCTTATTTTCGTCTTTTACCCCTCAATTTCCCTGTACTTCATAGCCGTCCCCACTATCGGGGGCCGTATCTTAAGATTGTTGGATAATGGGGAAAACGGTTTTTCCGAAAGTTGAAACATATATTAATATGAAGTATAGGTTATGTTCATTCGATGGGTGACTTCCAAATTTCCAGGAAAATTCGTGGCCGGTTTCTTTGATATTTTCCGCCTAACCTAACCTAGTAAGAATGGGGTTAACATTAGCCTAGCCTAATCTAACAACCTAACCTAGTAAGAATGGAGTTAACATTAGCCTAACCTAACAACCTTACCTAACCTAACCTAGTAAGAATGGGGTTAACATTAGCCTAACCTAACAACCTAAGTACCTAACCTAACCTAGTAAGAATAGGTGTGGAAATGAAAACCTGTAGTTTCGACAGAGATAGGCAGGTGGAGGTAGTGTTGACTAAAAAGGTGGTGGACATACCTCGGGAGACAGGTGAAAATGGCGAGTGTACGAATCGGTGCTGTCTATAGGAAGGTTTGACAACCATGTTACGAAAAAAATCCATTTTAGTACCATATATTTTTATTAGGTTTTACCGAGGCTTAAAACCCATTTGGTCAATATACAGGAGACGCTACAATATAGGTAGCAAAATTATAATGGTAGTTTTGGGTTCCTATCATCATATGCTTCATTTCTATATACTTTTTGTCCCCGGGAAAAAAAAAAAAAAATCTTGGGATTTTTAATTTATTTTCTTGGGATTTTTTGTTTTGGTCATTAACCTAACCAAAAAACCTAACCTAACCTAATAGCCCCCAAATAAATTTAGGTTAGGTTAGGTTAGGTTAGGTTTGTTGGTTAGGTTAATTCAAAATCCAAAAAAAAATCCAAGAAAAAAATAAAAAACCTAATTTTTTTTTTCCCGGGGATAAAGAGTATATAGAAATGAAGCATATGATGATCGGAACCCAAAACTACCATTAGAATTTTGCTACCTATATTGTAGCGCCTCCTGTATATTGACCACACATTTTCATATGATGTTTAGAGTAATAATTATAGAGTCTATACTTTTTTTCAAATATTGCAAAATTATTCGTGACCATCTTCTTCAGTAATACTGGCAAGGAAAAATGTTATTTAAATACCACGAATTTACCGACTATTTTTTATGAACAAAATTGGTAATTTGCATCAATATATAGTGTTTGTAATTAATTAGAAATCTCGGGAAAACCTATTTTCCCCATTAGGCCTATCGATCGATGTTGAGACACTCTCGCTCCCCGATAGTGATTTGAAAAGACATTAGCCTAACCAAACAACCTTACCTAACCTAACCTAGTATTATGGGTGGGGGCTGCCGCCCCCACACCCCCGCTGGTTGAGTACTAATCCCCTAATAAAAAAAAAAGAAAAATTGGCTGTCGATTATACGAAGGTGAAAGACAAGTCGATGAAGTCTATGGTGTTTATTCTGCAATCTTCAGCTTGATTGTACATTGATTATTATGTTCCTTCCAACAACCCACTATACTCCTAAAATCGATTAATGAAATTTACAAACACATGTGGCAGTCCGTGGATTCGAATCCAGGATGCTCACACCGAAAATCAACACCTTATGCATCGCACCACGAAGACAGTTAAAGAATGGTGGACACTGCCTACGATTTATTATGCAACTTCGAATCCTGCATATCAATCTAAGCATGTACACACATCCCAACTGCAACTCACGTAGGCTATGCATATGTGAATGGAAAGAGCAATTAATGGGGCCTTAACCACTAGGGAAGTCCTCTCGATAAATTACCCCTGAACCAATATCAATTATTATGTTCCTTCCAACAACCAACTATACTCCTAAAATCGATTAATGAAATTTAACATTCAAGGAGACTACTGCAGGACTCTTCTTCTTCTTCTTACCTCTGACCGGGTATAGGCTAGCCTAGTGTTTACTAGCCTATACCCCTTTCACAGGATATTAGCCTAACCTAACAACCTTACCTAACCTATCCTAGTATTATAGGTGGGGGCTGCTGCCCCCACACCCCCGCTTTGACTTAGATTTTTGGTGTATTTGTCTGTGAAGTGGGTATTTTTCAATTTGTTGATAACGAAAATCCTCCATGCGGACTATATGGAGAAAAATATGGCGAATCTATTGGTGCCTATTTTCCCTAATAAATTGTTTCTCATAACGTCGCACTAGTGTCCTTGAATATTATCCGGGAAAGTACCGTATTGGCAACCTTGTTACGAAAATAAAATTTTAGTACCATACTTTTATATTAGGTTTTTCCGAGGGTTTAACACATTTTCATATGATCTTTAGAGCTATCGATGACTGAAAGTACCGTATTAACAACCTTGTTACGAAAAAGACATTTTAGTACCATACTTTTTTATTAGGTTTTGCCGAGGGTTAAAACAAATTTTCTTATGATCTTTAGAGCATATAGATTAATTATTTATCTTCAAATATATCAACAAAATTCGTGGTATTAAAATAACATTAAACCGAACATTTTATAAGGGAGGGAAAATATGATTTACGCTGTTACAAAAGTAGCACTTGTCCGCGCAAATGTAAGGTCCCACCGAGTTAAGGTAAAACAACACCAAGCAGATATCCTGTAATTGTGAAATTGTAGTTCAGTAGATTACCTAATATAAGTGACAGATATGCAATGTGTTCCGAACCATACCCTTTTCTCAGCACCATCGTCTTCTATCGCTCCTCCCTCCATCACCTATACCACCACCTTCACTCTCCCACCACCACCACCACCCAACCCTTTCCCTTCCCCAACACAACCCCTATAAACACACACAAACTGCTTTCCTAAGATTCTGTATCCCAGTGTTGCCAGAAAATCTAGCCTCCCAAACTATACCATACGTTCTCTAATGATATCCTCTATCAATCATCAACCTGTTTAGCAATAATGATAATTATCGCGAATAGGCTCGCAGCGTTATTATACATAATTTATTAGGGAAAGTGAAGCTCTATGGAATCCTTATAATATACTCACATAGATTCCGTTGTGGTAGAATAGTTTTGATAAGTTTTGTAACTCGATTTTGTCAATATAAATAGTCCCGCGCGTAAACAAACTCCCGCAATCTTGAGAGCTCTGCTACGGACGTGTTCATGTTTACAAAAAGTGTTCGAAATGGAGTACACTCGCTACGGTAAAGTGTTATGTTCTACAAAGATGTTATTGTATGTCTAATATATGAACCCACAGTAGCTGGCATGCAACTTGCAAGGGCTAGTGTTGTATCCCACGTACTGGGTCTAGGGCACTCTAGGGTTAGGTTAGGTTGTTTGGTTAGGTTAATATACTAGGTCTCGGAAACAAGATTCGTAGTTGCGGTAGTATTTACATCAAAACTATAGTTAACTATCAAAACTATTCTTCCACAGTGGAATCTATGTGAGTATATTATAAGGATTCCATAGAGCTTCACTTTCCCTAATAAATTATGTATAATAACGCTGCGAGTCTTTTCAAAAAAATTACCGCAATAATTTAACATATATCAAATCATGCTGCGATGAGTACACGTTTTCTACTACATGCAGAGTGAATTTACTTGGCTATTATTAGAAACAATTTATTAGGGAAAATAGGCATCAACAGATTCTCCATATAGTCCGCATGGAGGATTTTCGTTATTGACAAATTGAAAAAATACCCTTTTCACAGAAAAATACACCAAAAATCTGTCAAAGATGTCTAATAGCGGGGGTGTGGGGGCGACAGCCCCCACCCATAATACTAGGATAGGTTAGCTAAGGTTGTTAGGTTAGGCTAATGTCCTTTCAAAGGAGTATAGGCTAGTAAACACTAGGATAGCTTATACCCGGTCAGAGGTAAGAAGAAGAAGAAGAGTCCCGATGTAGTCTCCTTGAATGCTACCGAGGCTAAATACTAGTGTATTCAGCTAATATACAACCGATACTAGAGAAGCGGGTAGGCTCCAAGGAAAGATCTGCTTTCATATCGTATAACTAGCTATACCCTCTTCCTACTAGTTACATAGGAACTCTTCTTACCCCATGCAGTGTGATAGATGACCAAGGTTGTGAAAGGCCAGATATTGCTGTACGAAGGTTGTTATAAGCTGAGATGCCACCCACAACATTCTCACTCACAAGTTCCACTACTACTATCGCCCTTGAATTATCGGCTTTGCTCTGGATATGTGAACACTAAATCGTAGTCTTAACAATTACGAACATATCGAAGAACATTGAAACGGACACTTGAGAATAGTTTGAACTTATTCTCGGAAACCACATGTCTGATTGCGCTAAAACCAGAGGCGAAACTTTCCCGGAAATTACAAGGTGGCTTGAGAAATTCTCGCCCCATTAGATACTTAGTTGGTACTGTACACTCTAAGACGTATATTCTGGCCCAATATGAACCCTCGAACATCATAAACGAACCTTTGAATGTAATTATTAGGTAAGGAATTCAAGAAAAGCTTCGATACAGTTCGGGATAGCTTCGAAACCTTGAGGCCACGAGGCCTAGAGTGTACGTTTAGGCATTTCAACTGTACAGATTTGTGTTTTCTAATCTAGAGTTCTCTGTAATCAAAATTGAAAAATATTCGACATATTTGTACAGTACCAATCACCTATGAGCGAAGTCTAAAGAGAAAGTGGATATCCAACAATTTTGGGAAAGTCGATGCCAACTGAAACCTTAAAGATCCGAATGAGAAATATGACTCATTCCCACTTACCAAGCTTCGTTCATCTCGCCCCAACTGTCCAAAATCTAGTTTATATGGCAGTACGTGGCAACTTTAAACCGATTACTAAATTCAAGTGCTAACTTTTAGAACTCCTACAAATAAATTACCCTCATTATTGTGAATAAATGTAACGAGTGGCAAATATACTGTACAGTACATGTAGAAAAATGTAACGAGTGGCAAATAAATGTAACGAGTGGCAAATATACTGTACAGTACATGTAGAAAAATGTAACGAGTGGCAAATATACTGTACAGTACATGTAGAAAAATGTAACGAGTGGCAAATAAATGTAACGAGTGGCAAATATACTGTACAGTACATGTAGAAAAATGTAACGAGTGGCAAATAAATGTAACGAGTGGCAAATATACTGTACAGTACATGTAGAAAAATGTAACGAGTGGCAAATAAATGTAACGAGTGGCAAATATACTGTACAGTACATGTAGAAAAATGCAAAGCCGATTATGTTTGGAAACAATCACGGTAACATTCAAGACAGCTAGAGCTGCCTTATTTACAAATTGTCTTTATATTTTTTCCAAGGAATATAGTGTTTAGTTGTTGTTTTTCATGGTTTGAGTGGAGGATTTGCATTAACTTACCCATTATTCATTAATCTGAAGATACTCCGTCAAATGGCGCCATTTATTGGGTGAATCGCGCTTTTATAGTAGGTAAGGAAAATTGTGGGGAGGCCATTCACGCTTCCAAATTGGACAAATATTATATTAGATAAGATTAACCTAAGATTAACCTAAGATTAACCTAACCTAACCTAACCTAACCTAACCCTAATATAATATAATATCGTTTTTGTGAGTAACGTTCAAGCCATTTATTGGGTGAATCGCACTCACCGCATCTTTCAAAACAAGAAGAGGACCCAGGTCGAAGGATTCATTGGGTGCAATGCTTTGTTTACGTTCGGGACATTTTCGTGTTATTTTTCGGTGTAATCGGGTTTTTCAAGTGTCGATAACGAAATTCCTCCATGCGGACTATAATGAGAAAAATATGGCGAGTCTATTGGTCCCTATTTTCACTAATAAATTATTTCTAATAGGGCTGCGAAAGAGGTCTTGAATATTATCATATTATGTTCCATTGTTCCCAACTATTGTTTCATAGTTGTGTCGCTCGGGCTACTGCAACACAAATTAATGTAAATGTTAACAAGAATAACACAAATAAATTGCGTTGTTCCAAGCCGTATTCATGTGTGAACCGAAGTAATTAAAATAAGATAATAGCCTTGTTCTAGCAAGTGCAGAGGGAAGAACAAGGCACAACTTTGGTTCTGGCAACAGTTATTAAAGGTTTACCTCTGTGTGTGTCGAGTGTTGACAAGCCCTTAGGATATTTCCAAGTTTTACCGTTGAAATTATGGGGAGATGGGTCGTTTTTCTGGACACCTTTCTCCCTCATGTTAAGCCCCATTAGTTTTCAGAATTTAAGACGTTCGGCCCATTATTTTGTCGATTTTAAAACTTTTCGTCCCCTTTCTATATCAATATCAAGACTTTTCATGCCATTTAGGTGTCGAATTTTTCCTGGCGAGCGATAGCGAGCCTGTAATTTTAAGAGAAATCGGCCTATGGCCGGGACATTTTTCTATTGAAAAATGTACAAATTTATTTTGAATGGGGTCTAGGGAGTGTTTTCTTTAAGCTTTATGAAGGTCCAGCGAGGAAATAAATAATATATGAATATATAAATAAATAGACCCCTCAAAACACCAACTGTCTCCTAGAATTCCACGACCACTGTACCACATCCACTTGATCTACGCGGGCCGGGGGAGACATTGGACTGACTGACTATCACCCACGGTGCGTTTGTACAATCGTGCTAATAGGTGATGTCTTGGCACCAAGTATGTTTTGATCAATAATTGGTATCAGCATTATCTAAGCTTCATTTCTGCATATCGAGTGAAATATACAAACATATTCCTACACTTACCCACCCTATTCATCATCTGACAGATATTAATACAGCACAGAGCAAGCCAAACGTAATGACAGCTGGGATATGACTTATTAACCTCGACCGTACGGTCGAGGTTAATAAGTGTTGTCAAATATTTCACAAAGTTTCGGACATTGACTAATACTTTGAGGGATAAGCACTTTTCCCAGTAACTATAAAGATACCAATAACACTTTTTGAGCGTAAACCACTGGAATCTATGACAACACTTAATACTTGTACACAGCGACTGGGATGAACCAAAGAGCCTGGTAGTGATCATATACTTGGTCAGTCCCGATTGGCAGCGCTGAGTTTATTTCTAAAAATCAACATAAAATGTATCTTACCTATCGTGCCACACTCCTACCAACACAATAACATCAGCATATGGAAAGCTGGAACTGGCTAGTGGCCCAACGAGGCAGTTCCTTGACTCTCACTTACCTCACCTACCGTAGTATAGATTCCCCAGTCTTAAGCGGGTAGTGGTAGCTTCTTGTTCTATAGGCTATATGTATCTGGGGTTTTTTATTTTGTTTTATTTTGTGTTTATAGTTTCCTCGCTAGAACTCCATAAAGCTTAAAATAACGCCCCCTGGACCCCCTTCAAGACAAATGTGTACATTTTTCGGTAGAAAAATGTCCCGGCCGAAGGCCGATTTCTCCTAGAACTACAGGCTCGTTATCGCTCGCCAGGAAATAATCGACTAGATGGCACGAAAGGTCTTTATATTGATAAAGAAATGGGGAGAAAGGTCTTAAATTCACCAAACTAATGGAACGAACGTCTTACAATCTCAAAGCTAATGGAAGTAAACATGAGTGATAAAAAGCCACTACCTCCCCCTTAACTTCAACTACCACACCTCCCCCATCTTCCATAACTAAGCTATATTATAGCTACCTTTGAATATATTCATAACCCAACATGAATAAAGTATTATATTTGTGTACAAAGGACCATTAAGTTTACCCTACTCTCTCTCTCTCTACTAGAATTAAGTCCTGACCACCTCGTTGGGATAGTAAAGTCTGCGTGGTCAGTGTATCTATGTAAATCTCTCTCTTTCTCTTAAAAGAAAAACTTAACTTTACTAAACAAGGATAATGACTTTAGGAGTACCTCATATTAATTATATGAATGATCTGCTAAATACAATATATCTCACCATCCAAAGTCTATTGTTACAAAAAGGTTGAAGGGGTAACTAACACCAATCGTTCTAGTGAGGATCAAACCAGCACTTACCCCAATTATTAATAGTTCCTGTTATGCCCGGGTTTTTACAGGGTTTGTATTGGTATGTGGTAGGTTTTACTCGACTGGAGAAGTCAAAATCATACAACTCATGTACAGAAGAAGTAAAGGGTAAAATATAACACCGAGTACATCTTATTAACCCTCTCACGTTCTTGACGCAATTTTGAGCCTATTAGGGATACCTTAAAGCCTTTGTTACCATCAGGGGTATTTAGAAACCTTTAGTTTAGTTACTTTAACCTCTGCAGTTGTCTTTGAGTTAGCTGTGGGCAGAAAACTAATTTTGGAGAGTTAATTATAAGAGAGAGAGAACTCTATTTATTTATTATGGCTAATCTGGCAACCTCTGCGTCATATGGTCGTGAGAGGGTTAACAACTTTAATTAATAGTTCAATGTGTATGACAACAATACTTATTTATGCTAGAACAATGGATATATACATATATGAGCCTAGCACGAGCGAGGATCCACGAGGGAATTAGAAATATACTTGGTTTTCTCTCTCTTTTCTACTATACGTTATACAACTTAAGTCACTGGTGTATGGTATAATTCACACGTTTGCTCTTCTATACTTTATCTCGTCTCTCGTATTAATTACAAGAGATATACTTAGATTCCTCAGCGTATTCACGGTTTATCACTTCTATCATATTACATAGAAATAACACGATACACCTGGTCGCACTGGTGTAAGAATAGAACAGAGTTGAAGTACTCTATTCTCTAAGAATTACACTGGGGTTGCACTGTAGTAGGAATAAAACAGAGTCATATGAGTTGCTCTATTTTTCCTAATAAGTATTTCACCTGGGTCGCACTGGTATAAAAATAAACAGAGTCGTAAAAATCGCTCTATTTTCCTAGGTATTACACCGGGGTCGCACTGGTGTAGAAGTTAAAGAGATTTATAGTAACACTCCTAATATAACACTCTGAAGGTCTGGAGTGGTTAGCACAGTCTGAGTAAAGATGAGAGTTTTCACGTCCTGTCGTCTAGGTTTCGTCGAGCTGCTTAGGTGGTTCTGCCTTGTGGATGGTGTGGATAGGGATACAGATGGATTAGTTGGTTTCGGGTCTTGAATGGTAGCTCCTTAATGTCATGACATAGGGTGCATACCATCGGACTAACGCGAGCTTGAACGAGGACATGTCCTGGTTTGCTATTGCTCGTCTATCCTGACCTTTATACTAATCGGTGGTGAAGTTCTGTTCCGATAGGTGGGGACATGTCCTTGCGGGTTATGCTTCTAATACCAAAGGTGCAGCCTATTAGAGATCTAAATATTAAGCACTATACCATATACCATAGATAGATAGATAGATACCATGGCATGTGATAATATTAATTCACCTAGTAGGGAAAAGAACTCCTCAGATCTTGAAAGATATTCACCATGTTGTTTCAATCTTTACTTGAATGGGAGGTTTAATTTTAAGACTTGAAAGCTTACATGTGAGTAAATCAAGCCCTAGAATTGCTTGCTTTACCTTGGTTTTCGTCGGGGTAGTGACGATTTTGGCTGCTATGTCCCAGATCAGGTGTGCGGAGGTCAAAAGGTCATAAGTACAGGGGGTGCATTCTAGGGTGGATTAAGTAGACCCCTTAGAAGTTCGCAGGCTGGTGGGTAGGCCTCTGAGCAGAAGAACGGCGCAACTGCTCCTTTGTTGTGTGTCTGTGTTGGTCCTGCTTCTGACTGTACACAATCTTTTTCTTTTGAGCTTCGTTGTTATTGATGGTGATCTGAATTGTCTTGCCTGGTGTGGGTGGTAGAGGAGGATTTATGGTGGCAATCCTGGCATCTCGTTTATTCTGGTGTAGTGGTGTGAAGGCAGAATTTGGGTGGCCATGTGTTGATGGTTTTGTTGTGGTTTTTGTTGTCTTCTGCAGTTTTGATGTTGTGTTTGGTTTCTTCTGTGGTGGTGAATTTTCTTTCTCTGTGGGTGCCTTCTGGTCCTTGTTCCTGGTTTTGTCTTTGCCTGCTGAGTGGTTGTTGATTGTTGGTATTCAGGGCTCTTTGTTCTTTTTATCTTCGTGTCTCCTTCTTTCGTCTTTGTTCGTTTTATCTTAGTCTCTCCTTCGTTGGTTTTTCTTCGTTTTCCCTGTTGTGTGTGTCTCCTTGGTTCTGCTGTTTGAGTCTCCCCTTCTTCTGTTCCTTTTCTTTTCTCTTGTCGAGCTGGCATGGTGGTGATTATTAAATCGGGTATTTTAGGTCCCAATACCCAGATAGATGAAAAATAGATAAACTGTATGTGCAATCGGGTATTATCAGCACTAAATGTCCTGGAGAGCGAGATTCATTGGACTCGGTGGCAGAGATAACCGTATCAGTAAATAAAATATGCTATTTTAGTCCCTTTGTTATTACACCCAGCAGCATGGTACCCTGGCCTTCTGGTTTAATTAACAGGCTATCTTAATATTATTGATGTTTATATATACTGTAAGTATGTGTGCATGTACAGTACAGTACAGTATATATATATATATATATATATATATATATATATATATATATATATATATATATATATACTGTATATGTGTGTGTGTGAATTGAATTGAATTACGTTTATTTTGCTCAGACTTTTACAAAAAGTATGGAGCACAGCTCCTTACATAATACACATGTACAATATGCCTTTGCTAACTAAATTAGCGTACACGTGAATACACTGGTACATCTTAAACAAACTATATTTAATGTCCTAAGACTTGATCTATCTATACATATTAAACGTTCTTTTGAAGAAAAAATACAAATTCTTCATACATTTTAAGTTAGTATTATTCATTATCAGTATATACTGTGTTGGGTTATGCTTGTAGTAATGAGAAATATATATATATTCCTTAACTGTACAATATCCTCATTTTGACAAATAAACAACAAATGATATTCGTCCCGCACCACATTCTCATTATATTTAGTACATACCCTGTCTTCTCTATCAATATTTCTGTGTCTACCAGTAATTACTGGTAATTTATTATTACTTTCTCTCAGTTTACTTATAGCTAGTCTCTCTCCCTTATCCAATTTCACAAGATAATCCTCCATACTGAAGACAAATTTATAAGTTCTATAGCTACTACAAATGGCCATACTTAACAAATTACTATTCCATTTTGTTATTCATTGATCTTTAAGCTGTTGATCTATTGCCAATCTGAACCAGGCTGGGCTTATTACATTTGTGTGTGTGTGTGTGTGTGTGTGTGTGTGTGTGTGTGTGTGTGTGTGTGTGTGTGTGTGCTTGGAAGGTCACAAATACACTTGAGTACATATTTACTGTATATGTCATTATGAATGTATGTTTTGTATGTGCAGTATGTAGGTATACGTAAATGCATGTATGCTTATGCGTATGTATGTATCTACAGTATATGTATATACAGTACATGTATGCTGAAATGTAAAAATGCACTGCACATGTGTGCGCATATTGAGTTTAACGTACCAAAAGCAGGTGATTATAGCACTTTAAGTAATAACAGGACCATCCTCTCTCTCTCTCTCTCGCTCTCGTTCTCTCTCTCTCTCTCTCCTTTCCACATTGACCCCTTCTGCTCTCGGTCTCTCCCTCCCCCTCCCGACCACTTCACTCCTTCACACACTCCCCCACTCCTGTCACACACACATTCTTCCACGTTTATTTGCTCTTTCTCGACCATTTTTTCCTTTCTGTTTTACTCTCTTAATACACCGTAGTGGATTTTCAGTCCTCCCTTCTTTCACTGCGAGCTCCCCTCTTAATTTGTTCTGTTTTTCTGTTTTACTTCTCTCTCTCTCTCTCTCTCTCTCTCTCTCTCTCTCTCTCTCTCTCTCTCTCTCTCTCTCTCTCATTGTATATCTATCTATCCATTCATCTATCTATGTGTCTGTTTTACCATCTATCCATCCGTTGATTAATCCACATATCTCCCTCTATCTATCTACTACTCCTACTCTCTCTCTCTCTCACTCACTCACTCTCACTCACTCTCTCTCCCTTAACTCCTCCTTGATATAATCGCCTTACATAACCATCTCCCTTCCTTTTAATCTCTCGACACTACTTCACCTCTGCCATTAGGGATATTATTACTTATCCATCCACTTCAATCTCGCTCAATTGTTTCCACCCTCTCTCCTCCCCCTTCTTAATCCTGTTTATTCCTTCTCCTTCTTTTTCGCTTCTGTATTCCGTCTATTCATTCCGACTCCATCCCTACCTTTGTTATTGTTCACTCCTTTCCTTTATGCAATCGTTCACATTCCCTTCCATCTTATTCGTAATTATTCACAGACTCACCCCCTCTCTCTTCTTTCATCCTCTTCTCACTTCAATCACACAGTCCATCACTATCCTTACTATTATTCACCCTAATAATACTCTCACTAATTCCACTACTGGTGTTAAAAGGAGGAATCTGGTACTTCCACCAGATTCCTCCTTTTAACCTCCATAGTGGTATTGGTGACAGACCTCCTGCCTGCATAGCTTCGAATCCTGGCCCTAGCTATTATATTTGTCATACAATAATCCCTTACCCATTCTAAACCACTGTTTCTTGATCCTTAGTGTTTTGGAAGACAAGCAGCCTAGAGGGGTCACTAGAACTGTTATTGCTTGATTTCCTTTGTACTAATACGCTCAATATAGCCTACTGTGTTTAAATTATGGGGGGATAGGCCGGTTTTTCTGGCCCCCTTCGCCCTCGTGTTTAGCCCCATTGGTTTTGAGATTATAAGACGTTCGTCCTATTACTTTGGCGATTTTAAGACTTTTCACTCCATTTCTTTGTTAATATTATATTTCGTGACATTTAGGTGTCGATTTTTTCCTGGCAAGCGGTAGCGAGCCTGTAATTTTAAGAGTAACCGGCCTTTGGCCGGGATTTTTTTATACCGAACAATGTACAAATTGATCTCGAAGGGAGTCTTTTGAGTGTTATGTTTTAAGCTTGATAAAGGTCTAAAGGAGCAAGTTAAAACATTTATATATACCGGTAATAATAATAACTAATTATATAAATATATTAACATCCCCTTAACAATTACACTTTTGAGGAGAGAGATAAATTGAACAGAAAACCCAACCCTTCACTCACAAATCCACCCAAAATCGGTAAATCTATTTATCTCAGTACTCCCAAATCCCCCACTACTCCCAAATCCCCCACTACTCCCAAATCCCCCACTACTCCCAAATCCCTCACTACTCCCAAATCCCCCACTACTCCCAAATCTTCAACTACTCCCAAATCCCCCACTACTACAAAATCCTCCACCACTACAAAATCCCCCACTACTCCAAAATCCTCCACTACTCCCAAATCCCCCACTACTACAAAATCCCTCACTACTCCCAAATTCCCCACTACTCCCAAATCCCCCACTACTCACAAGTCCCCCACTACTCTCAAATCACCCACTACTCCCAAATCCCCCACTACTACAAAATCCCTCACTACTTCCAAATTCCCCACTACTCCCAAATCCCCCCACTACTCACAAATCCCCCACTACTACAAAATCCTCCACTACTCCCAAATCCCCCACTACTACATAATCCCTCACTACTCCCAAATCCCCCACTACTCTCAAATCCCCCACTACTACAACATCCTCCACTACTCCCAAATCCCCCACTACTACATAATCCCTCACTACTCCCAAATCCTCCACTACTCCCAAATCCCCCACTACTACATAATCCCTCACTACTCCCAAATCCCCCACTACTACATAATCCCTCACTACTCCCAAATCCTCCATTACTCCCGAATCCCTTACTACTCACAAATCCTCCACTACTCCCATATTGTAAGAGTGTATATTTTGTCTGCATGGACATTGCCTCAGAAAATCAAATAAGCATGCCTAAGTTCATTAAAACCCATCAGTTAGTTTCATATATATTAATAGAATAGTTGACTTTGACCTTTGACCTTTATCTTGACCTTTAAAATGTGTCTCAAATTAAATATTTTCCTCTTCATTTAAAGTGCATCTATCTCACCAAATGTTGTGACGTTTGCATGAAAAGTAAAGAAATTAGCATAATGACATTTTATTTGACCTTGACCTGTCAGATGGAGTTGTATAGTTTCTTGTATGACCTTGGCCAAAGGTATTCCAAATATACATAGTAAGCCTAGTGATAATCTAATTCCGAATATACATAGTAAGCCTAGTGATAATCTAATTCCGAATATACATAGTAAACCTAGTGATAATCTAATTCCGAATATACATAGTAAGCCTAGTGATAATCTAATTCCAAATATACATAGTAAGCCTAGTGATAATCTAATTCCGAATATACATAGTAAGCCTAGTGATAATCTAATTCCGAATATACATAGTAAGCCTAGTGATAATCTAATTCCAAATATACATAGTAAGCCTAGTGATAATCTAATTCCGAATATACATAGTAAACCTAGTGATAATCTAATTCCGAATATACATAGTAAACCTAGTGATAATCTAATTCCGAATATACATAGTAAGCCTAGTGATAATCTAATTCCGAATATACATAGTAAGCCTAGTGATAATCTAATTCCGAATATACATAGTAAGCCTAGTGATAATCTAATTCCGAATATACATAGTAAACCTAGTGATAATCTAATTCCGAATATACATAGTAAGCCTAGTGATAATCTAATTCCGAATATACATAGTAAACCTAGTGATAATCTAATTCCGAATATACATAGTAAACCTAGTGATAATCTAACAGTTAGTATATGAAATACTAGTAAAAAACATATTTTGACCTTTGACCTTGACCTTACACTTTAGAAAATGTATTTAAAGTTTGATCAATAAGATATCAAGGTTACCAGTAACTAGTAGAGTGAAAATGAAGACTGAGTATAAACTAAACAAATATGAAATATTTACCTTATTTCTAACCTTGACTTTTGATCTTAACCTTTAAGTTATATTGAAAATATAATTTAGATTGACCTTCACATTAACCAAATGGATATACCTGTGAAATTTGGTGAAAATCCATGAAATGGTTTAGGAAGACTATCTGGACAGACAGACGGACGACGACGACGGACGACGGACGACGGACAAGCTGGCTGGTGGTGCACAGTATACGGGCGGGATCTGTGTGTGTAATACCACTCTGCTTTGCAGAGTTGATGAATAACTTTTGTTTTCCTTTTTCCTCAGATACATCGAGGATCAGAACATGTATAAATGAAAAACTAAGTTGATACTCACTTTTCCCCGGAAACACGAAGGATCACTTGTAGCCGTGTTATGTTATTAACCTAAATCGTTCCCTACTAACATCTCCTAACCTACCATGGACTTTAGTCCTAGGGCAGTACTTCCATTTTCAATTATCCCTTACCTACTGCAAACCCTCTCTGATTTAGAGAGCAAGCAACCTCGAGGAGTCGCTAG
>CM064498.1:37755478-37862978 GCA_032716605.1 Paralithodes platypus | reverse complement strand
CTACACCTCCATCAACTATTAAAACAATATCCCCTAGACCCAGCTTCCTCGCTACACCTCCATCAACTATTAAAACAATATCCCCTAGACCCAGCTTCCTCGCTACACCTCCATCAACTATTAAAACAATATCCCCTAGACCCAGCTTCCTCGCTACACCTCCATCAACTATTAAAACAATATCCCCTAGACCCAGCTTCCTCGCTACACCTCCATCAACTATTAAAACAATATCCCCTAGACCCAGCTTCCTCGCTACACCTCCATCAACTATTAAAACAATATCCCCTAGACCCAGCTTCCTCGCTACACCTCCATCAACTATTAAAACAATATCCCCTAGACCCAGCTTCGAGATAAACTTGTACATTTCTTAGGGAATAATCGCTTGTGTGATACCAGTTTAAATCTATAATATAAGATAAGGTTGATAGCCTCTTCAATACAGTGGACATAATATTATCCTATTCCGGCTACTATAATAGACAATATTATTCAACTTAAGGGGGAGGTAGTCGCTTTTCATGGATCCCCTTCTCCCTCATGTTTAGCATATTAGTTTTGACATTTTAAGGCTTTCGTTCCATTACTTTGGCTATTTTGAGACCTTTCGCCCCATTTCTTTGTCAATTTTAAGACCTATCGTGTCATTTAGGTGTCGATTTTTCTTGGCGAGCGATAGCGGGCCTGTAATTTTAGAAGGAATCGGCCTTCGGCCGGGACATTTTTCTACCGAAAAATATACACATTTATCTTGAAAGGGGGTCTAGGGGTTGTATTTTTAAGCTTGATGGAGGTTTAGCGAGGAAACTGAAAAATAAATAAATATATAAGTACTACCCCGTTAAAACAATAAATATATAAGTACTACCCCGTTAAAACAATAAATATATAAGTACTACCCCGTTAAAACAATAAATATATAAGTACTACCCCGTTAAAACAATAAATATATAAGTACTACCCCGTTAAAACAATAAATATATAAGTACTACCCCGTTAAAACAATAAATATATAAGTACTACCCCGTTAAAACAATAAATATATAAGTACTACCCCGTTAAAACAATAAATATATAAGTACTATCCCGTTAAAACAATAAATATATAAGTACTACCCCGTTAAAACAATAAATATATAAGTACTTCCCCGTTAAAACATACCTTGACTCCTCTAGAAACCAACGATGTTTCTGCCTACCCCAAACTATTACCTAAATGGAGGGTAACTGTTTGATGATAACCGTAAACAAGGCCTTATCGTACTGAAGGGGTTAAAGATGGGCTTTATAGGAACACTTGTTTACCTTACATATTTACCGGTGCTGCTGTAGAGTTTTTGGTCGTCACTGTTTTGGTTTGTTTGCTTTTAATCTACGCTTTTGTCGTGCTAGTGATTGCATTCTGTAGTCTCGCTCTCGCTCTCTTGCTCTCGCTCTCTTGCTCTCTCTCGCTCTCTCTCTCTCTCTCTCTCTCTCTCTCTCTCTTTAATCCCAACTTCCTCACGTAATTAAATTTCATCACGTCCACTTGTCCTTATTACCTGCTCGCATTTCTCTCGTGCTATTTTTAATTTACTCTAATTTTCTCCTTCCCTCGCCAATTTATGTCTTGATTATGCTGCATCCATCTCTCTCTCTCTCTCTCTCTCTCTCTCTCTCTCTCTCTCTCTCTCTCTCTCTCTCTCTCTCTCTCTCTCTCTCTCTCTCTCTCTCTCTCTCTCTCTCTCTCTCTGTATATATATTTATTTATTTATAAAACTGTTTGTCTATATGTTTATCTATCTATATATCCCAGAATTCAGACCCTTCATATCAAATCTACTTATTCTTTCCTTTTCACTGCCAAATATTTTCCACTAATCCCCCCCCCGTCTCTCTCTCTCTCTCTCTCTCTCTCTCTCTCTCTCTCTCTCTCTCTCTCTCTCTCTCTCTCTCTCTCTCAGACTTGAATCTATTATTTATTTTATCACAGCCACTTACTCAGAGTTTACGCTGAAGGACACTAAAATTTAATGCCGATAATAAATTGCACGCCAGGGGGGTATAGACAGATAGCTAGCGAAATATATATATAAATAGAAACAGACCGATAGATATACAGACTGCTAGATAGATAGGTTGATTGATTCATAGGGATAAGTGTATGTGTGTGTTTATATATTCAGTATACTGTGTGTGTGTGTGTGTGTGTGTGTGTGTGTGTGTGTGTGTGTGTGTGTGTGTGTGTGCCAGCCACCTCTTCCTTGCCAAATATAAGAAATACATTAATATATAATAAATAAAAACCCGGACTTCATTAGAGCTCATATCTCCCCCTATCGTGCAATCCATGAGAGCAGTGTTACATGCTATCATCACAATCCATGAGAGCAGTGTTACATGCTATCATCACAATCCATGAGAGCAGTGTTACATGCTATCATCACAATCCATGAGAGCAGTGTTACATGCTATCATCACAATCCATGAGAGCAGTGTTACATGCTATCATCACAATCCATGAGAGCAGTGTTACATGCTATCATCACAGAAGGGTATACTCGAATCTCTCCTCCTAACCATCCCCAATTATTCAAGCTTCCCTCTCCAAATGTAATGGGAAAGAAACATCAAATATACGAACAATTAAATATAAATGTTAATCAATTAATGATAAAGATGTTAATGCAAAGTCAACTAATTCCATGATATTTTGTACAACTATTTTGGAAACAAAATTATGCTTATAATTGGTGTTCAGATGACCCCCACCTACATATAATTGGTGTTCAGATGACCCCACCTACATATAATTGGTGTTCAGATGTCCCCCACCTACATATTATTGGTGTTCAGATGACCCTCACCTACATATAATTGGTGTTCAGATGACCCCCACCTACATATAATTGGTGTTCAGATGACCCCCACCTACATATAATTGGTGTTCAGATGACCCCCCCCTACATATAATTGGTGTTCAGATGACCCCCACCTACATATAATTGGTGTTCAGATGACCCCCACCTACATATAATTGGTGTTCAGATGACCCCCACCTATATATAATTGGTGTTCAGATGACCCCCACCTACATATAATTGGTGTTCAGATGACCCCCACCTACATATAATTGGTGTTCAGATGACCCCCACCTACATATAATTGGTGTTCAGATGACCCCCACCTACATATAATTGGTGTTCAGATGACCCCCACCTACATATAATTGGTGTTCAGATGACCCCCACCTACATATAATTGGTGTTCAGATGACCCCCACCTACATATAATTGGTGTTCAGATGACCCCACCTACATATAATTGGTGTTCAGATGACCCCCACCTACATATAATTTCATACAGTTCTTCCGAAAAGGCAGCCAATTATAAGTATCCAAGGAATATATCCACTAAATGTCTACGTGTAATTTTCGTAGACAAATTTATTAGAATTGGTACATAACCTTTTTGGAATAAATTAAGGGAGGTGACCTGTTTTTGTTCTCCCTTTCTCTCTGTTTCTGGCTTGTATCCATTCGGTCCCATTCAGCCTACTGTTTTAAAATGTCCATCCAGGTGTTGATTTCTTCCTGGCGAGCGATAGCGAGCCATCATTGTATGGAGAAATCCGGTTTTGGCAGAGACATTTTTCTATCGAATTATGTACAAATTTACCCTGCTGTCAAATTTTGTTTTTTAAATATGCTGGCTCGCTACCACTCGCCAGGAAAAAAACGATACCTGGATAGGGATAAACGTCTTAAAACAGTAGGCTGAATGGGGCCAAATGGATACAACCCAGAGAGAGAGGGTGAGAGAGAAAAAACAAATATGTGGGCCCCCTTAATTTTACTCCGCATCCTATTGGGTTTCCATTCCGGGAGCCTAGTAAATAATCTACCATAGAAAAACAACAATGGCTCGATTCGACAAATTAATTTCGTACCAGTAAGATTTAAGTCTGGATTTCGAAACCCCCTCGTAGAAGATGTATTTTCAAGACCTGTTATTATTAGTGTTGTTATATATACCGATATTTATCATATGCTACGGGGGTTGGAGTAGTTCGTTAGTTAAGGGAGCCCACCTCGCTTTTTTTCTCTTTCTCTCCCTCTCTCTTTGGCTTGTATCCATACGGCCCCATTCAGCCTACGTTTTAAGACGTTTACCCCCATCCAGGTGTCAATATTTTCCTGGTCGCGAGCCAGCATATATATATTTTTGTTTTGACAGCAAGCTAAATTTGTAAATTTTTCGATAGAAAAATTTCTCCGGCGAAGCCGGATTTCTCCATACAATGCTGGCGAGCGATAAGAAATCGACACCTAGATGGGGATAAACATCTTAAAACAGTTGGCTGAATGGGGCCGAATGGATACAAGCCAGAGAAAGAGAGAATAATACAAAAAAAAGTAGGTCATAAACTCGACTATAATTCATAAACTTTCAATTCCAGGTATAATTATTTCGTAATATTAATGGTTCCCACCTCGGGTTAAGATAAGTTCATACCAATTACAGGGTTTGAATATTTATGACCACAGGGTATAATTAAGTTCTTTGGAATTAGATATTCCCATAACGAATTATCCCTGCAGGCGCTATTCAAGGTTAGACTTGTTATAACTTTGAATGGTTTAGGTCGCACTAATATCCACTCAACTGAAACTGAATAATGAATAACCAAGTGATCATTACTCCAAAATATTGAAAATATTCTCGGTATGTGGGCATGCAAACATTCCTGAAATAGAATTTCCTTAACCCGGGAAAGGCGAGGGTCCTCATAAGAGGTTTGGTGGGCGAAGGCGAGTTAAGAGCTGAGGCATAAAACAAAACTTTCAAAGCACCCCACTGGCACTCAAAACAATGCAATATGTGACTAGGTGAGACAATTCCCCTCCATACCACCTATCACTCCTCCGCATGTATCTCCTCCCCCTCCCTTCCCCTCTCCTCAATTATCAATTTTTCCCTATTCACGATATTTATCGAGTATTTTTGCGCGAGGACGGCTAGGAGAGAGGGGGGAGTTTTTCTCCGACCCTCTAGCCAGTCCGAGACATCCATTAGCCGTCTCAGTAGAATATGAGACAGTAGAGAGTACGGATGTATGTCTCTCACCAGTCCGGCTGACATTACGACCGTGGGGCTAAAATATATGTTTTTCACCAGCCAATTGCTGTTACCACTTCTTTTTATTGCTTTTCAATGTTCATATGTTCATATTGAAAGTAAAATAGTGCATATAGAAAAGGTATTTTAATACATATGGTAAATATGACTATTTCATCAGAATTGAAGCAAATACCTTCCTGGAGTGCACTTTGAACTACCATGGCTTTGCCGTTCTTGGGATAATAATCAGTTTCCTTTAACATAAGAAATCTTCCAAATGGTCGGCTAAATTTGCCTTTCCTATGTATATCCAGTTAAGTTATTCTATCAGCAAAACTATTCTCTGCTGTCCCCTAAACTAGGGTGAGATATTACTATTTTGGTGTCTCTCGATAATTATATAAGTTATCTCCTATTAATCATACTGAGGATATGGAGGAACAAATATTCTTTATTGCCTTCCATCCATCATTTAACTAACTGAAACTCTGCATTAATTACTTTTCCAAGTTCACTAACTCCCTTGTCTGACATATACTAACAAAGCCAACACCTATCTAGCTAATAGCTATTCACTTACTAACAATCGAAAGCTGAACCAATACTAATTTTAGTTCATCCTTTGTCTATCTGTGTCTTTAATAAAAGGGTTCACCTAATATAAGCAACATCAATTTTACTGGCACACAGGCATAGCAATTAATTTCTCTCTCTTTATAATCAGTTGCGGGGCCAATATGTCCGATTAACATAAGTTTTTCTGCTTCTTGTTTCTTGTGTTATGCTGGCCACCAAGCTCGCCCCAGTTTGTGTTCTTTCAGAATTCCTCCCACTCCATGTAGCTTTTGGGAGAGTTGATGTAGACATGCGATGTGCAAGCTGGACCGGGGATATTGCAGGTGAATTTGGGCATATGGAGACTGGGCAATCCAGCTCTTGGATTCTTGTAATAGTTAACGTTTGCCTTCTTCCTTGTATTCTCGTTTACTTCCTCTAATCCCAGTTATGGCTGTAGGGATAGGGTAGGACAGGAGAGAGCACCCTGAGAAATGATGTTGACCGGCAGGTGTCGTTTGTAGTTCTGCTGATGTTGATACAATATGATACGATGGCTGGAGTAAATTAGGAGAGTAGAGTCATTTGAATGGAGGAAGAATAAGTTGAGAAGTGAGAAGTAAAGTACAAGATAAAGAGTACTTGGGCTCAACCAAGCTGCTTCATTGTCTATGTGTTTTTGTAGATAGTCATCTGATGCAGGCACTTGGTCAGCTTCTTCTGGACGACTGATGAGGGAGGTTTTCCTGCTGCCACGGTCTTCTGTATCTTCATCGTCAACTCGCAGTAGGTCTTCTCCAGCTCGTTGGCAGACACTGACCGCCCCCTCCTTATATCCCCACCCGTTACTTTAGCGAGCTCACTGATTGGTTGAACCGATGGACGGGCGACTGTTTTGCTCCACTTCTCCATGCTTAACTTGCTTTCTTTCTTCATAATATAATCCTGGCAACGGTTTTACCTTATTTTCTCGGGGCTTATGGGAGTAAGGGGCTTGCGCGAAGGAAATAAACTCATTGTTTATGGGATATGGGGTGTGGAAAGGTTGTGAAGACGTTGGAGGTACACTCACACGTACTAAAAGTTGCTCAGGGGTTGGTCCTTCCTTCCCACCCTGGGCAGGTGGAAGGGGGGAGTCTGGTCCAAGTCTACCCCCACCTTCCTCCCCAAAACTATTCCCAACTCCCCCACCTTTCTTCTCTAGCTGGCAGTTAGTAATTAGCGACGATTTTTTTCATGTATTACAAATTATTGTTAAACAATCATTGCACATGCTTACAATGGTCAACATTAAAATATATTAGGAATGTATTAATACAATATACTGTATAATTGCATTCTCAAAATGAGTGTCTATACACAACGTGGGTTAGAGGAATTTCGGCTGTAGTGGTCCTCTCTCTCTCTCTCTCATTGCACTATTTTCTACGATCAAGACTTACCGGTAATGTGATTTTAATATAATAATACCGTAATTAAATCATACAGTATTCAGGATATTATGTTCACCATTCTTGCAATACACATCAACGTGCCCTCTACGATCTACTCCTAGGTTCTCATATCACTTACACAGTCGGGCTTTTATATCATTAAAGGAAAGGACTAAAGGCAAATATTGGCTTGAATAGTGTTGCGACTATTATTGATTGTTTAGTCTATCATTTCAATCTGTTTCTCCCATTTATTCACTACCATACATACTATAAACGGTCTGCATTTCATTCTATGTGGCCAATGCACTTTTTGTCTTCAATCAAGTAAATGTAGAACTCGATACAAATTACTATCAAAGTCGGTGTTAACTTTTAGTAAGGTTTGAGTATAGTGCCCCTGAGTAGCAGGGCTCGCCTTCTCATTTCCCCCTTCTCTGTCTCTATCTGTGATCCCAGCCTCTCACCTCTACAAACCCCCAAATAATGAATAGGATAAATAGACAGTTTTACCATCAACTCTACTTTATGTGTAGCGAATGCAGGCAACATTCATCACACACACTAATGAAGGGAAATATACCACATTCAGACCCGTTAAATCTTGGTTGTACAAAGTGTGTGCTATGACAGTTACAATGAGTTACAAGGAATATTTAGTATCTCAAAGACCTTGCGGTCCATTACAGGGAAATATTCGAAGTGGAAGGAGATATTTTTTTTCAGTGCACTACACTCCTTACAGAGTGTGCAAAATACTATCTACTGTCTTCTTAAACTGCTCAACTGAGGAAATGTTTACAACTACTAAGGAAAGTTTGTTCCAGGTAGAACAGATCATAAATGGGAAAAGTTTCCACAAATACTAGTGCTGAACCTTTTCAATTTTAACTGCCAGCCATGGTTGCGTATTTTGTTCATATTGAGGCTAATATTTTTGCTATGATACACATTATCAAACCCATTACATATTTTAAAAACTTGCATGAACTGACCTCATAGTCTGCGTGTTAAGAGAGAGAGAGAGAGAGAGAGAGAGAGAGACAAGACCACTACAACCGAGATTCTTCTAACCCACGTTGTGTATAGAAACTCATTTTGAGAATGCAATTATACAGTATATTGTATTAATACATTCCTAATATATTTTAAATGTTGACCATTGTAAGCATGTGCAATGATTGTTTAACAATAATTTGTAATACAAAAGAAAAATCGTCGCTAATTACTAACTTCCAGCTAGAGAAGGAAGGTGGGGGAGTTGGGAATAGTTTGGGGGAGGAAGGCGGGGGTAGACTTGGACCAGACTCCCCCCTTCCACCTGCCCAGGGTGGAGTAGGGGAAGGAAGGACCAACCCCTGAGCAACTTTTAGTACGCATGAGTGTACACTTGATCAATCAGCTATGGTGGGCGGCTCTAGGCAGCTGGCAAAACTCCTCCCTCTTCACAGGTAATGCTGTACCCTGATTGGCTGTGAGGTTTGCAAAGCCAGGCCTCTCGTACATGAGACTAATTACTTTGCGCAATTCACAGTGGATTTTCTGGGTATCGGAGAAAGGCTCATTGATCAATCCTTCACTGATTTCGTTTCTGGCGTTATATTTTTGCGACATCCTTTATCATTTATCTTGGTTTTCTTTACTTGCAGCTGGCAAAGGGGAGAATCTCAGACCATCTCCTTTAAATATGTTCTTCCTGGTAAAGTCTCGGAGTGTCACCTTTAATGTTGTAGTATTCTCACAACTAAAGCATGGAGAGTCTCGGACCATCTCCTTTAAATATGGTATCTGGCAGCTGAAGATTGAAGATTTTGGTATGGCAGTGTCAATCCTATCTCTGGTGTGGCAGCATCAAGCCCACCTCGGGCAGTGTCATGCCTACCACTGACAGCATGAAGCCTGTCTCTGGTGTCATAAAGCCCACCTCTGGCAGTGTAAAGCCTATCTCTGACAGTGTCATGCCTGTCTCTAGGTGTCATCAAGCCTACCTTTGGCAGCATCAAGCTTACCTCTGATAGTACCATGCCTGTCTCTGGTGTCGTCAAGCCTACCTCTGATAGCACCATGCCTGTCTCTGGTGTCGTCAAGTCTACCTCTGATAGCATCATGCCTGTCTCTGGCGTCGTCAAGCCTACCTCTGGCAGCGTCAAGCCTACCTCTGATAGCATTATGCCTGTCTATGGTGTCGTCAAGCCTACCTCTGGCAGCGTCAAGCTTACCTCTGATAGGCTCATGCCCACCTCTGGCAGCATCAAGCCTACCATTGACAGCATTGAGCCTGTCTCTGGTGTCGTCAAGCCCACTTCTGGTAGCATCACCCCTACCTCGATCAAACATAGGACTACTCCTAGTACAGTTCATAATTAGTCAGGGCGGCTCAGGTACTCTGGCTTTTCTCTGCTACACTTGGGTTGTTGGTTTTGAGGTCAAGAAGGTCTTCTTAGGTGTGAGGTCTCTCTTGGGGGCTCGGGGTAGCCATCTGGACGGTTGCCACGTCGTGTTGTCTCTTGTGCCCTTGTTGTTCTGGTATCCTGATGGCTGCTACTCTGACTTGTTCTCTATTCTTCACTGTTGTTGATGTTGCTGGTTGCACTATTTATGTAGTGTGCTGTGTGCATCATCATTATAATTATTATTGTTGTACCAAACGTGACATCCAATCAACAACCAGTATTTTGCACAAGTACAACCTTTCAAATTTACCAGTTTTCAGACAGAAGTGGGTGGGAACATGTCACCAACCAAGCAATCAATCAGCAGCCAGTTCTTTGGAGTAAGCAGCAGGTGAGGTGGCTGCCTGTTAAAAAGAAAAAAGTGGATCAAAGAAGCCGCCCGGGGGAAGGTATTTCAGTCCGCCCGGCTCAATCAATCAGTGCACTAGCTGGTGTGACGGGTGGGTATAGGAGGGAGCGGAGCATGACGCCAGCAGAGCTTCGAGCGTCACTGGCCAGGCAAGATTGTCTCTCTGGGAACTCTCTCCCCTCTTACCCTAACCCTGACAGCCATAACCGGGATAAAGGGAATAAAGTGAGAACAACAAGAAGACGAACATAGGCTACTGCAAGAATCCAAAAGCTGGATTACCCAATCTCCATACGCTCAAATACACCTGCACTATCCCCAGGCCTGTTAACACATTGCACACCTACACCAGCACTCCCAGAAATTATACAGAGTGGGAGGAATCCTGAAGGGAGAAGACGAACTGGTGCGAGCTTGGTGGCCAGTATAATCCTGAAAGAAGAAGACAAACTGGCGCGAGCTTGGTGGCCAGCATAATCCTGAAAGAAGAAGACGAACTGGCGCGAGCTTGGTGGCCAGCATAAAAGAAGAGAGAAGAAAGAGCAGAGGCACAATATTTATTAATGGGACCCATCGGACCCACAATTGATTATACAGAGAGAGAAATTAATTGACCCGATTGTGTTCCATTAAATATTGATGTTGCCTATATTAAGTGAACTCTACTAAAATACCCAAATAGACAAATGATGCAATAACATGATGAAGAGTATTGGTTCATCTTTCAATTGTTAGTAAAGTGAACTACTATTTGCTAGTTAGGTGTTAGGATCTGTTAGTATATATCAGTTGAGGGAATTAGTGAAGTGGGAAAAGTCATTACCGCAGAGTTTTAGTTTATCAAATGTTGGATACCAAGCAATCAGGGATATTTGTCCTGCCGTATCTTCAGTTCAAGTAGTAAGAGACAGCAGAGTTTTAGTTTATTAACCCTTTCTGTACCGGCGATATCTCTTTCATTTTATTATAGCTATATCTAGATGATTTTGTGCAGCTGAAGAAGGATCTGTGGTAGTAAAATGGATTAAGCGAGAGAGTTCGAAGCCTATTAATTATTGGAGACCCTTTCCCTGCGAAAGACCTTCTGGAACGCCATGGCAATTTACAGCAATTTATAGGCTTTTAAAGCCTCTTAAAGCCTGTAAAATTGAGTGCAAGGGAACGGGAGCGCGACAGGGCACACATCCTTCTCCCAGCCAGGCAGCCGTGGCACTGAAGGCTCTGAGTCAGAGTCTCGCTAGATATACAGTGCTGCCAAAGGCAAATGTAGCGAGACATTAGCGAGAATTGCTAATTTTAGCGAATGTCTATGGTAGCGCTGCGGGTGAACCCCGCGAGCTACGAAGTTCGTTTTGGTGTAATTTTGAAGCTATTTTCTTCTAGTTTTCGGCTGAATACATTTAATTTCATTTAGACACTTGCCTAATCAATCAGGAGTGCCTGAATGAGCCTTAATATGGCGGAAATAGACGGAAATATGCCCACAGAGAAAGGGTTAAACTGAATAAAATTGTCAAATACATAGTTCACCAACGCAGTACATTTGGTATGTAACATGGCTCTGCGCGAATTAAAGCAGAGACGACAACATTTCTGGATATTGTAAAACCCTTGTCCTTAATAAACCAAGCTGTGAGACACGGGGCGGGACACTGCTACACACTTTACGGTATAATGGTCCTGCACTAATGTTATCTCCACAATACACACACGCACACACACACACACACATACACATACATACGCACACACACACACACACACATATACGACGGTAGGTTTATGGCTACAAACACAAATTATGCATACTTACGAGTACATTTTTCAATTATTAACCAAAATAAAAGTATGCCTTGAGATCAAACTATACCTAACCTAGTCTAGCCTACTTAAACCTAACTTAACCTATTACTATCTGTGTCTAAGTATGTTAAAGATGGGTTTATGTTATGCTAGACAAAAACAAGTATTTGTGGGTTCTCAAAACGGGGAAAAATTTATCTCGGTTTTTTATCAGCTGACGATAAATTGAATCCCATAGCAGCTAATTTCTCGATACTTAACCAGTACTGTACCGTAGAATACAGTAATAAAAGTCCCCAGCAGTCCCAAGCAATTTGGCCAAAATGGCAGGAGAGACCACCTTTCCACCTCCAGAGTGAGGCAAGACTGGCCCTGCCACCCTTCAGCGGGTCTTATACTGTATATACTGTGAGAAGTGTTGCTAACACTTTTGAGAAGTGTTGCTAACACTTTTGAGCAGTGCTCAAAACGTTGTGGTAACTGGTACAGGGTTGTACAGGCAGTTACAAGGAAAGTACATTACTGACGGATATATACGTCACTGGGACTGGGGAGTTACTTATCTACTGACGTATACTGTATATACAGTGCTGGGATTGGAGGAGTTAATGGAAACATAAGAAACTACTATGTCTCTGCATCATGTTAGGACCAAGTTTACATAATTAGCCCCATATTTCACTATAAAATCTTCTAAATCACTGAGAAATCTTGATGGGAACTTTGAAATTTACCGTCAGTTGAAAAGAAACAGAAGCACACACACACACACAAGGTGAGTTATACAATAGATACGATCGATCGCGCTAATAAGTCATGTTCCAGCTGTCATTACGTTTGGCTTGTTCTATGCTGTATTAATATCTGTCAGATGTTGAATGGGGTGGGTAAGTATAGAACATGTTTGTATATTTCACTCGATATAAAGAAATGAAGCTTAGATATGGCTGATACCAATTATTGATCAAAACATACTTGGTGCCGAGACATCACTTATTAGAGCGACTGTACAAAACAACACTATATTTATACACGATAATAGGTCTCCCACAATGAGACGTTACACTCTAATCACATAAATAAGACACAGAATACAATAATACTGAAAGGAAATAAAGTTTATTTGAGTCAGGGCAGTAATAAAGTACGTGCTTGAATGTGACTGGAAGATGAACGCACTGAACGCAAAGTGGAGATAATTATAATATTAAATCTTATCCTAGGTTCTTACAATTACACAAAATTACAAGTACAATAATATTAATGCAATACCTTAGTACAATCAGATTATATTTTAATGGTCTTTACGATTATGCTGAAGTTAATTCACGGATACATAATAGTTCAGTCTGCCCACGTAAATATACTGAAGTTCATTTTCCTTCTTTAGCCCGAATTTTTAATATCACAACAGCGAGAGACAGTATATATTTATATTAAAATAATCACCAGAATATGAGGTTTCACAGCTGATGTGCTAGCCGGGAAGCAAGAGAGTCGAAATCTGGAGGGAGTACTTCAACGAATTGCTGAATGAAAGGAATGAAGCGCCACCAAACATAGTTGGATGGGATATGGGAGGGAGAAGAAGAAAAGTAGTGGAGGAGGAGGTGGGGATCAGGAGATCAGAAGTGTGTGAAGCCATGAAAATAGTGAAGTTGGGGAAAGCATCAGGAATAGATGGAGTGTGTGGGGAAATGCTGAGGTATTGTGGTGAGATAGTGATCGAATGGGTATGGAAAATGTGCAAACTAGCATGGGTAAGAAGAGAAGTGCACCTGATGACTGGAAGACAGGCATAATAGTCCCCCTATGTAAGGGTAAAGGGGAAAGAGGAGTGTTTGGTAACCACATCGGGGAGGTGTGGCGGAGTGGTCTTGCCACTGGCCTGGTAATCCAAAGGTTCCGGGTTCAAATCCCGATGTATCAATGGGAAGATATTATTGGGATGGAATTTGTGCTGTACCTAGTATCAGTGCATTACCACAAAGCCCACCGAACCTCCAATAAAATACCCTCATTGTTCCCTGATTAAATAGCACTGTATGAATATTCCCATATTCAAAATATGCTATAGGGTTGCAATGCCTGGTGAGTTATCTGCTCAACAGGTGGCATTGTGTGTGTGTGTGTGTAAGAGTGAGAGTCTGAGTGTAGGGGGTGAGACACTGAAGCACGGGAACGAGGTGGCTTCAGAGATGGGGTCGCTTCGGGCCATGAGTGAGCACCGTGCCTCATGTGAAGGCAAGATGGCAGGTGGTCTTTGTACTCTACGTGCTTCACATGTCTCACTCCCTAGACTGGAGCAAGATCTCACGGGCTTCACTGCTCATTGTACAGCGGTGAATGTTCAGGCTCTCAGCCTATCCCGGAGAGGTAGTAAGTTAAAAAAAAAAAAAAAAAAAAAAAACGAGGAATATGTCTTCTAAATGTAGTAGGGAAGGTGTACAGTAGGGTAGTGATTGAGAGTGTGAGAGCGAGAACGGAGAAATGGATAGGCGACGAGCAGGAAGGTTTTAGGAAGGGAAGATGATGTGTAGATCAGACTTTTACTCTGAAATGTGTTGTGGAGAAATATCTGGAGAAGCAACAAAAGCTGTATGTTGTCTTTATGGACTTGGAGAAGGCCTATGACAGAGAGAATAGAGAAGGTATGTGGAAAGTATTTAGAATATATGGAATATATGCCAAGTTGCTGAAAGCAGTGAAGAGCATGTATGAGGGTACAAAGGTGGCAGTATGTGTGGAGAATGAGCAGAGCGAGTTCTTTGATCTGAATGTTGGGTTGAAACAAGGGTGTGTGATGTCTCCGTGGTTGTTTACTGTATATATGGATGGAGTCATGAAAGAAATGCAAGGAAGAACAGTGGATGTTGGTGTATCGCTGATAAGGGAGGGAAACAAGTGGAAGCTACCTGTACTGCTGTTTGCTGATGATACAGTTCTGATGAACAATAATGAATGGGAGTTGCAGGGTCTGGTAAATATGTTTGGAACAGTATGCAAAAAACGGAATCTGAAGGTATATGCGGGGAAGAGCAAGGTTATGGTCTTTGAAAGGGGTGAAGCCACAGAGTGTGAGGTGAAGTTGAACAGTCAGGCTATGGAGATTGTCAGCTCATTTAAGTATCTGGGCAGTGTGCTGAGTAAAGATGGGAGTATGGATGAAAAAGTGTGGGAAAGGGTGCAACAGGGCAAGAGGGTTGTAGGAACGCTGAAAGCAGTAACAAGAAATAGGGTGGTTAGTATGGAAGTGAAGAAGTCCTTGCATGACAGTGTGGTAATCCCAACACTGACTTACGGAAGCGAAGCATGGACGTTGGTGGAGAACTCAGACCAACAGTGAGAGGGGTGGAAATGAGTTACTTGAGAAGTGCCTGCGGAGTTACATGGAGGGATAGACAGACGAATGAAAAAGTAAGAAGAAGGTGTGGTGTGGAGGTAGATGTGCTGGGAAGTGTGAAAAGGAACACCTTGAGATGGTTCGGCCATATGGAACGTATGGGAAGCGAGAGAATGACTAAGAGGGTGTACGAGAGCGAGGTGGAAGGACAGAGAGACGTAAACCGAAAGAGAGGTGGAAGGATGGAGTGAGGAAGTATATGGATGAAGGCAGAGCTGGTTGGGAGGAGGAGCGTCAACTGAATGGGGACAGAGGTGCATGGTGCATGGGGGCGTTTCGTTCGTGGCCATCCCTTCGGGGATCACGGCGTCAGGCAATAGATAGATAGATAGATAGACAGCGGATGTTGTTATTCACAATTAATTCCTGCTATCATATGTCTTTGTTTACGTTGAGACTAGAATATTCAACTGTAATCCTAAGAATATTAGATAGGGGAAGTTAAGGATAGTATGTTTTTTTTTTTTTTCTATATTCCAACTACTCCCTCTCGGGCATAGGCTGAGAGCCTGTACATTCCACCGCTCAACACGGTGAACCCATGAAGTCTTGTTCCAGTCTGGGGAGTGAGACATGCGAAGCATCCATCATGGCTCGAAGCAGCTCCATCTCTGAAGCGGCTGGTTGCTTCGCTCAAGTGCTTCACCGTCTCACCCTCCAGACTCAGACCCTCACTCTCAGAACGCCACCTATTGAGCAGTGAACTCACTAGGCATTGTCCCCCTGTAACATATTTTGAATATGGGAATATTCATACAGTGTTATTTAATCAGGGAACAATGAGGGTATTTTTTTGTCATTTCGGTGGGCTTTGTGGTAATGCACTGATACTAGGTACAGCACAAATTCAATCCCAAAAATATCTTCCCATTGACATATCGGGATTTGAACCCGGGTCCATTGGATTACCAATCCAGTGGCATGACCACTCCACCACACCTGCAGTGTCTTCCTGAAGGGAAAAATATACTGTCTCAAGAAGGGACACTAATATAGAGACAATACTACATTAACTTTGTTTCAGTGATTTTCCGGGTGTAGAAGGGGGACTTAGCGATATTTCTTTCACAGTATGTGGTCGAGGCTTATATTTTGTCACACAATGGGTAATATTAATGAACAGTCTCATACCACATCTCGTGTTGTAGAGGTGATAGTCCGCTGCTCTACTGTGCTAGTATTCTTGGACGGTCTCATACCACATCCTTTAAGAGTCGTAGATGTGCATCTCTTCTTAAATGCCAGTCTCGATCTTGGCTGGTGAGCATCAAGCATCACAGGAGTGCCAGTCTTGAACCTGGCTGGTGAGCATCGAGCATCACAGGAGTGCCAGTCTCAAACTTGGCTGGTAAGCATCAAGCATCACAGGAGTGCCAGTCTTGAACTTGGCTGGTGAGCATCGGGCATCACAAATGCAGTACAATTCAACCAGTACACCATTTCTACTAGTACATTTCAACCAGTACACCATTTCAACCAGTACACCATATGAACTAGTACATCTCAACCAGTACACCATTTCTACCAGTACATTTCAACCAGTACAATATCTCTACTTGTACATCAAAACCAGTACACCATTTCTATCAGTACATATCAACAAGTATACCATTTCAACCAGTACACAATTTCTACCCGTACTTACCAATCAGTACACTCTATCAACTAGTACATCTTAACCATTACACAATTCCATCAGTACATGCTAACCAGGACACCAATCCAATTAGTACAACTCAACTAGAACGCCATATCAACCAGTGTTAACCCCTTCAGTACCAGAGACGTCCTTTTCATTATATTCTGGCAACTATTAGATGATTTTATTCAGCTTAGGAAGGACCTCTAGCATTAAAAAGGCTTCAGACTATCTCAAGCAATCCTTTTAGCTACCACAGATCCTTCCTAAGCTGCATAATATCGTATAAATCTAGCTAGAATAAAATAGACCACACGTCGTTGGTACTCAAAGGGTTAAGTCAATCATTAAAGTACGTCTATATTATGACACTGACTGGATGTTGGTTGAGGTGTTATGGGTGAAAGAGTTCTACTGGTTCACAACCAACATTCACTACAATCGCCACAGCTTCTGAAGGAGGTACCTGTATCACACGAGAGCTTGTGTCGCCGATTATCGATGGTCATCACTTTTCCGGCGACATTTCTGGGATACTTTGCACTAGTATCAGAAATTTGGCTGGAAAAGGATGAATACAAGTGACAGAATTAATTAATATGTTTGCATCTTAAGCTGCCAGACCAGTGTTGAAGATTAATGTAGAGGGATAAAAAAGCTCCTGTGATTCCAGCTTAAGACACTTTCAGTATCAACGCAGGTAAACTGGAGTGTGCTTAGTTAGTAAAGGAGTAACTTAAGGGGAGGTCTCGACTTGAGGGATTTTTTTCTGGATCCCTTTCTCCCTCATGTTTAGTCCCATTGGTTATGGGATTTTAAGACTTTCGCCCCACTAGTTTGGCGATTTTAAGACCTTTCGCCCCATTTCTGTCAATTTTAAGACCTTTCGTGCTAATTAGGTGTCGATTTTTTCCTGGCGAGCGATAGCGAGCCAGTAATTTAAGAGGAACCGGCCATTGGCCGGGAAATTTTTCTACCGAAAAAATTACAAATTTATCTTGAAAGGGGGTCTAGGGGGTGTAATCGTAAGCTTGATGGAAATATAGGGAACACACTAAAAACTTCCCCTTCAGCCTACTGTGTTCGTGTAGGTGTAGTGATCGCTTAGTTTATTGATACCTCGTGACTCATAGACCCATTTGCTGTGTATCGGTCCCCAAGACATGCCGCAGTCATTATGCAACACCACGCCAACCACACACACACACACACACACATACATGCACACACTAAAATGTACACACACACACACTAAATACACAAACACACACACACACTAAATACACACACACACACACTAAATACACATACACACACACAAACACACACTAAATACACACACACACAAGCATATTTTAAAACAATGCAGAGAGAGAGAGAGAGATCCATCAGGCAACATAAAATTGGTGCTTGTGTGAGAGTGCATTCGAGTGTCCGAGATAGAACACAATAAAATGTATCTGACATACGTTCATTTGACTACAAGAAATGTATGGAAATAAAACTATATAGATGAATGTAAAAATATATAATTGTTGTAGATATCTGGTAAATAGATAATTGTTGTAGATATCTGGTAAATAGATAATTGTTGTAGATATCTGGTAAATAGATCATTGTTGTAGATATCTGGTAAATAGATAATTGTTGTAGATATCTGGTAAATAGATCATTGTTGTAGATATCTGGTAAATAGATAATTGTTGTAGATATCTGGTAAATAGATAATTGTTGTAGATATCTGGTAAATAGATAATTGTTGTAGATATCTGGTAAATAGATAATTGTTGTAGATATCTGGTAAATAGATAATTGTTGTAGACATCTGGTAAATAGATAATTGTTGTAGATATCTGGTAAATAGATAATTGTTGTAGATATCTGGTAAATAGATAATTGTTGTAGATATCTGGTAAATAGATAATTGTTGTAGATATCTGGTAAATAGATAATTGTTGTAGATATCTGGTAAATAGATAATTGTTGTAGATATCTGGTAAATAGATCATTGTTGTAGATATCTGGTAAATAGATCATTGTTGTAGATATCTGGTAAATAGATAATTGTTGTAGACATCTGGTAAATATATATTTTAGCGAACCGTTGTATAAAATTACAATACACTATAAAACAAGAATGTATCTCGTATATGATACCTGCGTCGACCCATGACATCTAAAATTCGAAACAAGTCCCAACATTTAATACTTTGTTTGCCAAGTTGCACTCATGATTGTAATATATAGGCCTATGCCGGTGGTCTGCAAGGTTAGAGCACAGTATACACCTGCAACATACGGTACAAATATGTGTTAGTTATTCCCTCCTGTCCAACCACCCATACTTCCTTCCTTCCTCCACCACCCCACACTACACTCCACCATCCCCACCACACTACCCTCTACCACCCCCACCACACAACCCTCCACCACCCCCACCACATTACCCTCCACCACCACCCCCACACTACCCTCCACCACACTACCCTCCACCACCCCCACCCCACTACCCTCCACCACCCCCACCCCACTACCCTCCACCCCCCCCCACACTACCCTCCACCCCCCCCACCACACTACCCTCCACCACCCCCACACTACCCTCCACCACCCCCACACTACCCTCCACCACACTACCCTGCACCACCCCCACACTACCCTCCACCGCCACCACACTACCCTCCACCACCCCCGCACTACCCTCCACCACCCCCACACTACCCTCCACCACACTACCCTCCACCACCTCCACACTACCCTCCACCACCACCCCCGCACTAACCTCCACCACCCCCCCACTACCTTCCACCACCCCCACCACACTACCCTCCACCACCCCCACCACACTACCCTCCACCACCCCCACAATACCCTCCACCACCCCCACACTACCCTCCACCCCTCCCTATACCTCCAGCTCAGCACCTGCACATGACAGCTTCCAACATTTGTCTCACTAATGCCTTTCGCCTCAACCTCGCCAATTTTATCAAAGTGCAGGATTTATTTTCCAGTATCAGTTTGGATTTTATAATTTTTTTACCCCGAGCGTTCGATACCCAACAGCTTGTTTATAAAATGCATGACGGGCGTTTTATGTTAGCTTACACCCGCTTGTGTGTGTGTGTGTGTGTGTGTCAATGTGTGTTGTGTGCGTGTATGTGTCCATATGTGCGTACATAGATGTGTGTGTGTGTGTGTCAATGTGTGTCGTGTGCGTGTATGTGTCCGTATGTGTGTACATGATGTGTGCGTGTGTGTTTTATTTGTGTGTTTACCAATCGATCTTATATTCATCCACCAAACTTCCAATCCATTTATCCACCTACCACAATTTCATTTTTCCTCTCTGTCCTAGAATATCCTAGGAAGACTGGAAATCCGGTATAATAGTCCCCCTGTAAAAGGGGAGAGAGGAGTGTATGGTAACCACAGGGGGATATGTCTCCGAAGCATAGTAGGGAAGATATACTGTTGGATAGTGAGAGAGATAACAGAGCAATGTGTTGGTGAGGAGCAGTGTGGGTTTAGAAAGGAAATAGGATGTGTAGATCAGATCTTCTCCATGAGGTGTGTTGTCAAGAAGTATCTGGAGAAGGGAAGGAATTTATATGCTGCCTTCATGGATTTGGAGAAAGTCAAAATCAGAATTGATAAGAAAGGTGTATGGAAAGTACTGATCATATATGGAGTAGATGGCAAGTTATTGTAGGCAGTGAAGGGAATGTATGAGAGTGCAAGGGCAACAATGCAAGTAGAGGATAAGCAGCGAGTTATTTGATCTGAATATTGGATTAAAGCAGAAGTGTGTGATGTCCATATGGTTGTCCTTATGGAGTCGTGAAAGAATACAAGAAAAAGCAGTTGATGTTGGAGTAACCCAGGTAAGGGAAGGGAGTGAGTGGGCATTGCCTGTGGTGCTGTTTGCTGATAATCCAGTTCTATTGAGTGATGATGAGTGGGAGTTGCAGTGTTTGTTGCATATGTTTGGCACTGTGTGCAAGGAACGGAAGTTGAAGATCAATGTCTTAAACAATAAGGTCTTTGACAGCAATGAAGTCACAGAGTGTTAAGTCAGGTAATGGAAAATGACAGCTCACTTAAGTACTTGGACAGAGTAAAGAGTAAAGATGGGAGTTTGTGGGATGAGTTGCAAGACAGAGTGCAAAAGGGGAGGTGAGTTGTAGGCATGTTGAAGGCAGTGACAAGGAATAGGAAGGTTGGCATGGAAGTTAAGAACACTGATATATGGGAATGAAGCATGGATGCTGTTAGAGAGACATAAATAAAGAGTGAGAGGGATCGAAATGAGTTATTTGAGAAGTGTGTGTGTCGTCACATGGAGAGACACACAGACATAAGAGGAAATACGAATAATAGTGATGTGGTATGGATGTAGATGTGCTGGAGAGTGTCAAGAGCAACACCTTAATGTGGTTTAGTCATGTAGAGCGTGTACTGAGGGAAAAAAATTACTAAAAGTGTATGAGAAGGAGGTTGAAGGCCAAAGAAGGAGCGCTAGACCAAGAATGATATACAAGGATGGAGTTCAGAGTGAAAGTGGTGTTGGGTGGGAAGAGGGGCACGGCTAACGGATGACAGAGGAACATGGCGACAATTAATTCGTGGCTACCTTCTAGGGGCTTGAGACGTCTGGCAATGCTGTAGATAGATAGATATAACTTATCCTAACCTGATTTAGCCACCGTGGTGAGGGACATTCTGTATAATTTTGCTTTCATCGTACCCTCGGCAATACGCCAGTTTTGCAGTGGAGCAATAAAGATTAATGATGATGGTGATGCATTAGAGGCTACTCATATTGCAGTTGGATAAAGTACATGATTAGATTAATATCCAGTATTCGATAAATGGATATCAATCGTGGTCATGTGCTGTACTTATAACTGTCTTGATGGTGTAATGGTTAGAGTGTTTAAGATCTAAATGTGATAACCCAGGTTCGAATCCCAGTAAGATGACATACTTTCATTAATTTTATGGGGAGGTGTTTGGTGTTGAGAGTGAAATTAATAAATTATATTATCAATAAGTTCAAGAATATTTTGTAGCGAGGTCGGTCCTAAGTGAGCTGTGCCCCATAAAATATTCTTTCCTTTCACTTAAGCATTAGGCTAGTCATAGTGCAGTTGGATACAGTACATGATTAGATTAATATCCAGTATTCGATAAATGGATATCAATCGTGGTCATGTGCTGTACTTATAACTGTCTTGATGGTGTAATGGTTAGAGTGCTTAAAATATGTATGTGGTAACCCAGGTTCGAATCCTGGTAGGATCACATGCTTTCATTAATTTCATTGGGAGGTGTTTGGTGTTGGGAGTGAAATTAATATATAAGATTGCACATAAACACATTTTAACTATAATTATATGTATGTATATACTGTATATACAGTATATATATAACGTATTATATATTTATATATATATATATATATATACTTTACATCTACCAATTTACAAATTGACAAATCTCTCTCTCTCTCTCCCCCCCCCCCCCAATAATATATATAAGCCATAAATCCTATTAGCGACGTGCAATGACAAACTTTGGCACGGAATCATGACGTCCAGCACACCCAAATTACCAACACATATTTTCCACGGTTAATTACTCAACTTAATGACCACTACTTTATAACCAATATCACCTAATAATGTGATCCTGAGTTGTATGGAAACACATTGTAACTATGAATGATAAACGTTATTTGGAAAGTATAGTATATAGTTCTCATACACAACACTACGAACACTACTGATATATGTAGTTAATAAAATGGGTATATTATATACAGTATATACAAAATACTAACTAATATAAATACTACTAAAGTTTGTTTTCTTTCTTTCGGGAATTATCTTGATTCCATCTTTATTGATTATCTATTGCAAAGATATTCCAGCTGAATGTGTTGTTGATTATCAAATATTGTCATTAAAATATGCAGCCTTTTCCGACAATGAATTCATTTTCTAGTTCGTTAACACCTCTTTATGATTATGGTAATATATAATTAGCCAATCTTCAGTGAGCCGGTATTATCTACGTCTATAGATAGATTGAAAGTTATATATATATATATATATATATTTATAAAATAAAAATACAAATAGATAGCAAACAATTAACAAAAAGAACTTGACCATCCCATTTTCTCCAAAGCCAATACACAAATACTGTATATATATATATATATATATATATATATATATATATATATATATATATATATATATATATATATATATATATATATATATATAAAACAAAATGTCGAAAATTCACACAATGTAACTTTCGGAAATAAAGGTCAGCGTCCGCCCCTGTGAGTTACGGTGACACAGCCTCGTGATACATGACAGCCATTGTAATATCCGGACAACCGGCTGCCTCAAATAATTAAATTAAACAATGCCGCCATCATCATTATTAGCGGTCTGCACGAGTATCCCCTTGCTGGCCTGGTTTTCTGTTAATTAGCACTGAAAAATTAATACGTTCCCGTTTTCTGCTAATTATCTCTGGGAAATTAGAATGGTATGTATAATAATTATTTTTACGGTGTTTTGGCACGATCTCATCATTAGTTTCTTAATTAACAATTTCGATACGCTTGTGCCTTTATTATATTGAAGCTGGTGGACGTTAGGCATTTTTACTATCCACTCATATGCTGACAATTCTACCTTACACTATTCAACTAGCATACGATCACTCCAAAACCCAGGTAATGAAACAATAGCACGCATATCTTCTTTATCTTGTTACTCTCAATGCTTCCAAAACTCAATTTGTCCTATTTACCCGACACGATCTTCTACACGACTTTCCCTTATTCTTCAACAATACACAAATCAACCCTTCATCTTCTCTCAGTATGCTTGGTGTTTCTTTATCTCCAGCCTTTTCTTGGAAAGATCATATTACCACTCTTACTAAAACAGCTTTCCAGACGCTAGGTGTGCTCAACCGTCTCCGTGTGTACTTCATCCCCGCACAGCTTCTAATTGCTCTGTATAGGGGTACAGTGTACCCATGTATTGATTATTGTTCGCATGTGTGAGGGGTTCCAATCATACCGCACTTCTCGAAACAGTAGAGTCAAAAGCATTTCGCCTCATCAACTCACTACTCCCTACTAGTTCCCTACAACCGGTGTTCTTTAGAGCTCTCTCAGTGCATACACCCTGCCTTACGGCGAGTGGGAGGCACCCGCCTGTCAACATAATCCCACTCATATTCTGTCCAGCTCTCCAACCCAAGAATTTACAAACTTTCTCAGTCTTTCTTCTACTCAACAAGTGAACTCTGGAACTCTCTCCCTCAATCAAATTTTCCTTTTTCTATTGACTTAGACTGCTTTAAAATACGTGTGTCCAGGCATTTTGACCCCAACGTCCCTTGAATTTGGCTCTCTGTCACTCTTTTGGCTTTGGGGGAGACACTCGTTACAGGCAGCCTGCCTTTTGTCTCCTTCAAACACATAAACAAATACAAATCTGAAAGGAGAAACATAATTCTATATTATTGAGGGTGCCTACTGTGCAGAAAGAAAGAAATGGGAGATGAATACAGCGAAAGAAAAATAACAGTACCAAAATGAAAACATGTTCTTGTAAAACTACTATGACAGAAAACGCCAAAGGAGGGCTTTCTATGGTTAGGTTAGACTCAGTTAAGATAGTTGATTATCAATATTCCAAGGGATAGATATTGAAGCATTATTCAAATCTGTATGATGAGTTGATAGTAGTACAGCTATTAACACTTAAATGTCTCCAGTGTTTAGGCTAACATCTGTCTACGTGTGTGTGTGTGTGTGTGTGTGTGTGTGTGTGTGTGTGTGGCTATCTGGATGGGGGGGGGGGGGAGGCTGCGTGCGCTTGAAATGTCTAGCATCCGCCTGCGCAACCATACATGTGCATGACCTCATTAATGAATAGGGTAGGAAAGTAGATATGTAATGAAATGGGATATAATTAATAATGTAGTAGACATGACACAGTCGCATTATAGGCCCATCCCCACCCCTCTCTCTCTCTCACTCTCTAGCTCTGTCTGTCTGTCTCACTCTATAGCTCTGTCTGTCTGTCTGTCTCTCTCACTCTCGCTCTCCCCCTCCCCCTCTCCCTCCCTCCCTCCCTCTCACTCACTCACTCACTCACTCTCTCTCTCTCTCTCCCCTAATGACCAACCCAACACACCTGTAAGCACCGAGGTAATCATAATAACAGCTCGGGTGAATTATGGCCCACCAATAATAATAAGTGGGGGCTCCACTAGGCCTTGTACGACAAGCAACGGTAACTCAAGGGGAGATGGCCCGGTTTTATGGACCACTTTCTCCCTCATGTTTAGCCCCATTAGTTTTCACATGTTAAGATGTTTGCCCTATTAGTTAGTCGATTTTAAGACCTTTTGCCCCATTTCGTCGTCAATATTTAGACATTTCACACTATTTAGGTGTCGATATTTTCCCTGGCGAACGATAGTGATCCTGTAATGTTGGAAGAACCGGCCTTCGGCCGGTAATTTTTTTTTACCAAAAAATGTACAAATTAATCTAGAAGGGGGATCTAATGGATGTTTTTTTTAATTTGATGGAGGTCTAGGGAGGAAGCTAGAAAACTAATGAATACATGAACAAATAGGCCAAAAAGGTGTGAACCATCCCCCTTAAGAACATTATGCCTTTATCATTACCCTACTGTGTAATCACGGCAATTTGGGCTACATTATCTTTATGATAGTTATTTTGCTGGTAGGCCATCAACGTTTATGATAGTTATTTTGCTGGTAGGCCATCAACGTTTATGATAGTTATTTTGCTGGTAGGCCATCAACGTTTGTTCATATCTTTATGATAGTTATTTTGCTGGTAGGCCATCAACGTTTGTTCATATCTTTATGATAGTTATTTTGCTGGTAGGCCATCAACGTTTGTTCATATCTTTATGATAGTTATTTTGCTGGTAGGCCATCAACGTTTGTTCATATCTTTATGATGGTTATTTTGCTGGTAGGCCATCAACGTTTGTTCATATCTTTATGATAGTTATTTTGCTGGTAGGCCATCAACGTTTGTTCATATCTTTATGATAGTTATTTTGCTGGTAGGCCATCAACGTTTGTTCATATCTTTATGATAGTTATTTTGCTGGTAGGCCATCAACGTTTGTTCATATCTTTATGATAGTTATTTTGCTGGTAGGCCATCAACGTTTGTTCATATCTTTATGATAGTTATTTTGCTGGTAGGCCATCAACGTTTGTTCATATCTTTATGATAGTTATTTTGCTGGTAGGCCATCAACGTTTGTTCATATCTTTATGATAGTTATTTTGCTGGTAGGCCATCAACGTTTGTTCATATTTTCATAGGACAAGAGCTTATAAAGGGGAGGAAGGCCGTTTTTCTGGACCTCCTTCTCCCTCATGTTTAGCCCCATTAGTTTTCAGATGTTAAGATGTTTGCCGCATTATTAGTCGATTTTAAGACCTTTCGCCCCATTTCTTTGTCAATATTTAGACCTTTCGTGCTATTTAGATTTTTTCCCTGGCGAACGATAGTGAGCCTGTAATGTTGGAAGGACCGGCCTTCGGCCGGGAAATTGTTCTACCGAAAAATGTACAAACTAATCTAGAAGGGGGATCTATAATGGATGTGTTTTTTTAATTTGATTGAGGTCTATGGAGGAAACTAGAAAAATAATGAATACTGTATATGCAAAAATCGCCCAAAAAGTGAACCATCTGCCCTTAACATAAACACGATGCGCTTAATTAACATTTTATTAAGCCATCACTAAAGCTGGTGTCACACGATCACTTTTTCCCTCAACATTTATCCTCAACACCGGTCTGGCAGCTTATGAGGTCAACAATTATCAAACAATTATTAATTATTCCATTACAGAATACAGACAACACACATAGCTTCTGTTTCCACTTTTTATATAGCCTAACCAGTAAATTATTATCACAGCTTATCAAACAATTATTAATCATTCCATTACAGAATACAGACAACACCCATTAGCTTCTGTTTCCACATTATTCTCCAACCATAAAAAATTACTCCCATTTTCGGTGACAGCACATTTATAAATTATGACCGTAAAAGTATTAGCGGAAGCATGCTCATGTGATGTATTATAATCACTGGACAGACCCGGACATTAACATTCATTAAACACATTACACACCATAATACACATGCACTCACCACTTATACAAATTAGTTCCTCTCTCTCCTTCCCTCTTTCTCTCTCTGCTGCATGATGTATGTTTACGATGAGGCGGGTTGTTAGCGTAGATGAATAGATATGCAAGCAAATAGGTAGATAGATACACACACACACACACACATATATATATATATATATATATATATAATAGATAGATAGACTCAGACTCACTCAGACTCAATTCTTAATTTCATAAAAAGATACACAATTAACTTTTACATATATACAATAACCTTATACATTAACTTTTACATATATACAATAACCTTATACATTAACTTTTACATATAGACAATAACCTTATACATTAACTTTTAGATATATACAATAACCTTATACATTAACTTTTACATATATACAATAACCTTATACATTAACTTTAACATATATACAATAACCTTATACATTAACTTTTACATATAGACAATAACCTTATACATTAACTTTTACATATAGACAATAACCTTATACATTAACTTTTACATATATACAATAACCTTATACATTAACTTTTACATATACAGTAGACAATAACCTTATACATTAACTTTTACATATAGACAATAACCTTATACATTAACTTTTACATATAGACAATAACCTTATATATTAAATTAATAAGATAACAGTAACCTTATAAATTACCGCATTCTAGGTTCATGGTTTTGTACAAACATAATTCTTAACTTGATAGCATTTATATCATTAGTATTCAAATCTGATACGTCGTATTCATGTATAGGAGTTTTAGAAGACATTTGTGAGCAAATTTAATTTTTACCCAATTCACTAAATGATTAAATGTCATTAGTCCAGCCAATTCACATGCATGATGATTACTTTTCCAATATTTTAATTTCAGTATTTTCTTTATTGCTTTGTGGTAACCAATTGCAAACTGCTTAAGAGGAAGTTTGCTACACTTTTTGTAATAAAACCATAATTCAGAACCATAAAAACTTGAGCAGTAACTTTGAAACAAGTGAGTAAGGTAGCATTCAAGGAGACTACAGCAGAAATTACCTCTGACCGGGTATAGGCTATCCTAGTGTTTACTATATTTACTATACTCCTTCTTTGCATCAGTTTTTACAACCGAAGACCTCAGTGATATCCCTACACCATCGCCGATTCAGATTGATAATTCAGATGTTCTAAGCAATATCACCGTTACAGAGAGAGAAGTATTGAAATGTTTAGATAAACTCAAGGTAAATAAAACGCCTGGACCTGATACAATCTCGCCTAGAGTTCTAAAGGAAGCTAAGGATGAGCTCTCCAAACCACGGACATTGCTATTCAATGAATCCTTGCAGTCTGGGACTATGCCTGATCAGTGGAAGCTAGCCAACGTAACACCGATATTAAAAAAAGGCAGCAAATCCCTACCCCGTAACTATCTTCCAATTAGCTTAACCTCAATTGTATGTAAAATGCTAGAAACGGTCATAAGAGACAGACTCGTAAATCACTTGGAGGCAAATAACTTACTTAAAGATACTCAACACGGCTTTCGTAAAAAACGTTCCTGTTTAACAAACCTCTTAAGACTTCTTCCACGATATCCTCAACCTCTACGATGAGAGTAAAGCTGTAGATATTATATACCTTGATTTTCAAAAGGCCTTTGACAAAGTTCCCCACAAACGTTTACTGCTAAAACTAAAAGCGCATGGAATACAAGACGGTGTGTTGAAATGGATAGAAAATTGGCTCAGCGACAGAAAGCAAAGAGTAGTCATAAACGGTAAGGCATCTAAATGGACCAATGTAAGTAGCGGGGTACCCCAGGGATCGGTACTAGGACCAATTCTCTTTCTAATTTACATCAACGACATAGATGAGGGTCTCACCTGTACAATCTCAAAATTTGCTGACGATACAAAAATTGCAAATAGCGTACTCTCAAAAGAACAAGTTGACGATATGCAACACAATCTAGATAAATTGTCATGTTGGGCCCAAATTTGGCAAATGAGTTTCAATGCGGATAAATGTAAAGTACTACATATCGGATACCTAAATGAGAAAGCAAACTATTCGATGAATGGCACTCAGCTTAAGAATGTAAACAGAGAAACCGATCTGGGAGTAACAATATCGAGTAACCTAAAACCGAGTCAACAATGTTCAGAAGTTGTTAAGAAGGCAAACAAAATAATTGGCTTTATAGGCAGGTCATTTGAGCATAAATTCAAAGAAGTTATCCTAACCCTTTACAATTCCTTAGTCCGCCCTCTTCTGGAATACTGCGTTCAATCCTGGTGCCCTTATTACCAAAAAGATATAAACAAGCTAGAACGAGTTCAACGTAGAGTTACCAAAATGATACCTAGCCTAAAGAACAAACCATACAAAGAGCGTCTTAGAGAATTAAATCTATTTCCTTTAACCCAGCGCAGATTAAGAGGTGACTTAATTCAAGTGTTCAAAATCATCAAAGGCATCGACAATATGAACTGTAGTAAGTACTTCACTATCGACCAATCTAATTACACGCGGGGAAACGGTTGCAAAATTATTGGTAAATCTTTTAACTCACACGAATCTAAGAATTTCTTCTTCAATCGAGTTGTCAACTTGTGGAATGGGCTTCCCCGAGACGTTATAGACTGCAGCACCGTTGATTCATTTAAACTCCGCTTATAGACAAATATCTCGCATCAAACCCGCGACTGATTGCGTTTGTAAATGATAACTTTATTTTATCCCCCCTCAGTTACTAACCCATCTGTCCCCTACTAACTTCCTAATCCTGCCACGGACATTAGTTCTAGGGCAGTAGTTCCCTTTCCAATGTTCCCTTACCCACTCTAAACCACTGTTTGGACACTTGATCCTCAGTGTTTTGGAGGACAAGCAGCCTAGAAGGGTCACTAGACCTGTTGTTGCTTGATTTCCTTTGTACTCCTTTGTGCTATACCCCTTTGAAAGGACATTAGCCTAACCTAACAACCTTACCTAACCTATCCTAGTATTATGAGTGGGGGCTGTCGCCCCCACACCCCCGCTGTTTGACATCTTTGACTTTGATTGTTGGTGTATTTATTTGTCTGTGAAGTGGGTATTTTTTCAATTTGTCGATAACGAAAATCCTCCATGCGGACTATATGGAGAAAAATATGGCGAATCTATTGGTGCCTATTTTCCCTAATAAATTGTTTCTCATAACGCTGCAGTAGTGTCGTTTAAAATAACCCTGTGTAAAAACCCTAACATTAACATTAGAAAATGTACGTAAAATGCAATTAAATTGATTATAAAACTTGTTACGAGACCTAATTACGTCTAGATAGATAGATAGATAGATAGATAGATAGATAGATAGATAATACATACATACCATGCATACATCCATCCATCCATACATACATACATACATAGAGAGGTAGAGGAATAATTAGTATATAGATACATACGTCCATAGTGAATTATTTAGAGAGAGAGAGAGAGAGAGAGAGAGAGAGAGAGAGAGAGAGAGAGAAATACCCAACGAAAAAACTAAAGACCCACCATAAAAATCAGTACAGGCGATGCACACTGAAAAGCAGAGAACGTATGAAAAATCCATCCCAAAAATAAGAGGGAAATGTTCAAAAAGGAAAAATAAAAATAAATGTCGAACTGGCCATTACGGGGAGATGGGATTATTTATTTGCTTACTGTTTGGATTTATTAAAATATGTTTTTGTTTCCTCCCTAGACCTCCATCAAACTGTAAAAAACACCCCCTAGACCCCCCTTCAAGATATATTTGTACATTTTTCAGTAGAAAAATATCTCGGCCAAAGGCCAGTTACTCTTATAATTACAAACTCGCTATCGCTCGCCAGGAAAAAATCGACACCTAAATGGCACGAAAGGTCATAATATTGACAAAGAAATGGGGCGTAAAGTCTTAAAACCGCCAAACTAATGGGCCGAATGTCTTAACATCTAAAAAACAATGGGGCTAAACACGAGGGAGAAGGGGTGCCAGAAAAAAACAGCTCATCCCCCCTTAAAAGTAGGATTGTAAAATATATTCAAACGACGCGCTGGGCATGATGAACGAATAATTATTATTATTATTATTATTATTATTATTATTATTATTATTATTATTATGAACGTAGCACAGCGGATCGTTCGGGTACGTACAGGGACTCCAAAAATGTCTAACAGTCTAACACCGTTATCACTTGAACGTTTTGTCCTCCACTGTGATCGGCAACTGTGGTATGGTATGGGCCGGTTTTCTGGACCACTTTCTCCCTCATGTTTAGCCCCATTAGTTAGTCGATTTTAAGACCTTTCACCCCATTTATTCGTCAATATTTAGACCTTTCGTGCTATTTAGGTGTAGATTTTTTCCCTGGCGAACGATAGTGAGCCTGTAATGTTGAAAGAATCGGCCTTTGGCTGTGACATTTTTCTACCGAAAAATGTACAAATTAAACTAGAAGGGGGATCTAATGGATGTTTGTTTAAATTTGATGGAGGTCTAGGGAGGAAACTAGACAAATAATGAATACATGCAAATATCGCCCAAAAAGTGAACCATCCTTCTACATGAAACGTTTACAGGAATGATGTCACCTAATTTAATTTTCCCTCGTGGTAGTTTCCGATTTCAATGCTAAATGTTCATAAATGTTTTATCAGAATGAAGCAACGGATCAGAAGTTGACGATGACAGTTCTCGCGTGAGACCCCTTTAAGGGACCCCACCTCGTTTTTTTTTATCTTTCTCTCCCTCTCTCTTTGGCTTTTATCCATTCGGCCCCATTCAGCCTACTGTTTTAAGACGTTTACCCCCATCCAGGTGAAAATATTTTCCTGGCGAGCGGTAGCGAACCAGCATATATATATATATATATTCGTTTTGATAGCAAGCTAAATTTTTACATTTTTCGAAAGAAAAATTTCTCCGGCGAAGCCGGATTTCTCCATACAATGCTGGCTCGCTATCGCTTGTCAGGAAGAAATCGACACCTGGATGGGGATAAACGTCTTAAAACAGTTGGCTGAATGGGGCCGAATGGATACAAGCCAGGGAAAGAGAGAAAAAGAGAGAAAGATTAAAAAAAGCCGGTGACCCCCCTTAACAATCCTATTATTCAACCTATTTATCGTTTTGATAATTTAAAATCACTAATTCCACTACTATACTCGGTTTATTCACAGCTGATGGAAAATTGAGTCCCTTAGCAGCTGATTTCTCAATACTTAACCCTTTGAGGACCAGCGATGTGTGTTATAATTTCTGCTAGCTATATTTAGACGATATTATGCAGCTTAGGAAGCATCTGTGGTAGTTTAGAGGGTTGGTTGAGATAGTTTGAATCCTTGATATTGCTAGAGGTCCTTCCTAAACTGATTAAGATCGTCTAATAGCTGCCAGAAAATAATGAAAAGGACGTCACCGGTACTGTATGGGTTAATGGACAAATATGAAACTACTGTGTCTCTGCATCATCTTATTGCCAAGTTCTCATAATCATCAACACATTTCGCTACAAAATCTTCGTAATAGCCAAGCAATCAAGATGAAGATATGGCAATTTACCATCAGATGGAAACATAATAGACTATTATAATAATAGACAGTTTACAGACCTTAGCGAATGTGTTGGTTATTCCCAATGGCTCAAGTAGAAGTGTTATAGTGCGTTTATTAAAGGTTGGGTAGAAATCGTAACCTCTAACCTCTGTAACTCAAAAAGGGCTGGAGCAAATGGGCCGTAAATATCCACACCCATTCCCTGGCCAAGTCTTGCTATTTGGTAGAAAAATTAGCTCGATTACTCAAGTCCTTTTTGAGTTACAGAGGTTAGAGGTTACGATTTCTGCCCCACCTAGAATGAATAGACTATAATGGTTGAGTCTGTGATCTATATTGCAATAAAGCCGGTATCACACGAGAGCTTTTATAGTCAACAGTCGATGATCAACATTTTTCTGGCAACATTTTTGTATTATTTTGCACTGGTATCGGAAACTAGACTGATGATAGATGAATTTAGGTAACAGCAAAATATTATATGTTTGCCTCATAAGCTGCCAGACCAGTGTTGAAGATAAATGTTAAGTGAAAAAACGCTCGTGTGATACGGGCTTAACTGTAGTAGCAGCGCGGTACGATAGTCATTTGCTTTTTTCACCTGGAGACATTTGTAGGGGGTGTGGGGCCGCTTTTCTGGTCCCCCTTCTTTCTCATGTTTAGCCCCATTATTTTTCAGATTAAAAGACGTTTGGTCCATTAGTTTGGCGATTTTAAAAACTTTCGTCCCATTTATATATCAATAAAGACTTTTCATACCACTTAGGTGTCGATTTTTTCCTGGCGAGCGATAGTGAGCCTGTAATTTTAAGAGAACCCGGCCTCCGGCCGGGAAATTTTTCTTTCGAAAAATGTACAAATTTATCTTGAAAGGGGGTCTAGGGGGCGTTTATTTTTAAGCTTGATGAAGTTCTAGCAAGGAAACTAAAAGGTAAATTAATATATAAATAAATAGACCCAAAAAATAACCACTGTCCCCTTAATCTCTTGACATCTGATTTATCGATACTTAAAGGAAACAAATTAAATAACTATGAATAGTATTAAATTAACGCCAAGTTCCATAATGCACAGTGTATTCCCCTACCAAACCTAAACACATGCTCAGTACTCAAGAGGGGGTATAGCAGCTTAAGGGGAGATTTCCACTTTGATGAGGGATTTTTTTCTTGACCCCTTTCTCCCTCATGGTTAGCCCCATTGCTTTTGATATTATAAGACGTTCGCCCCATTAGTTTGTCGATTTTAAGAACTTTCGCCCCATTTCTTTGAATTTAAGACTTTTCGTGTCATTTAGGTGTCGATTTTTTCCTGGCGAGTGATAGCGAGCCTGTAATTTAAGAGGAACCGGCCTTCGGCCGGGACATTTCTCTACCGAAAAATTTACAAATTTATCTTGAAAGGGGGTCAAGGGGGAGTAATTTTAAGCTTGATGGAAGTCTAGGGAATCAACTAAAAACCTCCCCTTAATTACCACCAGCTGAAACAAAAATATAAATAAATAAAAGAGACTATAGTATTTGTTGTGATAGACGAAACCCAGAGAGAAACTGTCTGCATAATAACTAATAACTCTCAGTAAGAAGAAGACAACGATTTACCATTTGTTTTACGATTTGGACTCTTTAACGCACCCTATAGTCATTCCGAAAATCTGCACATTGTTTCCAAATCTCATAAAATATAATCATAGCTACCACAGTTCCTTCCTAAGCTGCATAAAATCGTGTAAATGTAGCTAGAATAATACGGAAAAACGTCACCCGTATTGCAAGAGTTAACCCCTTGAAGCTCTACGCGTTTTAGCAGTTTATTTTGGCTATCATTAGACGATTTTATGCAGCTTGGGAAGGATCTGTGGGTATTAAAAGGGTACAGACTATCCCAATCAACCCTTTGACTTCCATATACCGTTACTAATCTAAATAAAATCGTCTACTAAAAGCCAGAAAACAGAAAAGAAACGCATATTGGAGCTTGAGAGGGTTAATACAAACGAATATATGCTTGAAATATGAGTGACCAGAAGAGACAGGTGCCTTTTGAGGACTCGTATAAATAGCATAACATTAAGGGGAGAAAGACCGTTTTCCTGGACCCCCTTCTCCCTAATGTTTAGCCCCACTAGTTTTGAGATTATAAGACGTTTGGCCCATTAGTTTGGCGATTTTAACACCTTTCGCCCCATTTCATTGTCAATGGTAAGACCTTTCATGCCATTTAGGTGTCGATTTTTTCCTGGCGAGCGATAGCGAGCCTGCAATTATAAGAGGAACCGGCCTTCGGCCGGGATATTTATCTACCAACAAATTTACAAATTTATCTTGAAGGGGGGTCTAGGGGGTGTTTTTCTAAGCTTGATGGAGGTCTAGGTAGGAAACTTAAAAAAAAAATATATGAATAAATGAATTAATAGACCAAACAAACGACCAGTCTCCCCTTAATATAACGTTATCATTGCCTTGAACACTACTCTCCTTATACTCATTATCCTCGGCATTCGTCACCAAAGTTACTTAAGGGGGTAGTGTTTGTTTTGTCGGTGTATGTATTCATTAATTAATTTATTTGTTTAGTTTCCTCACTAGACCTCCATCAAGATAAAAAAAAAAAAAAAAATAGACCCCCTGCCAGGATAAATTTGTAAATTTTTCGGTCAAAAAATTTCCCGGCCAAAGGCCGATTCCTTCCAAAATTAGAGGTTCGCTATCGCTCGCCAGGAAAAAATCGACACCTAAAGGGCACGAAAGGTCTTAATATTGATAACAAAAAAAAACGAAAGGTCTCAAAATCGCCAAACTAACGGAACGAACGTCTTAAAACTTCAAAAACTAATATGCTAAACATGAGGGAGAAGGGGGTCCAGAAAAAAGCGAGTACTGCCCCCTTAACCCAGTGTATGCCAGAAGCAGTTACAGTAGCAGTAATACATCACCTGAAATTACAGCACATTAATGTAAAATATTGCCTATTGAAAATTACAAGTCAGGTTGGCAAACGAGACACTATTCAGAAGCTGGGCTAAAAATTAATCTCATCTGTTTAAGCATTTTTACTATATATATATATATATATATATATATATATATATATATATATATATATATATATATATATATATATATATACTGTATATATATATATATATATATATATATATATATATATATATATATATATATATATATATATATATATATATATATATATATATATTATACTGTATATAATTATATATGGACTGGTAATCCAATGAACCCGGGTTCGAATCCCGATATGTCAATGGGAAGATATTATTAGGATGGAATTTGTGCTGTACCTAGTATCAGTGCATTACCACAAAACCCACCGAAATGCCAAATAAATACCCTCATTGTTCCCTGATTAAATAGCACTGTAAAATATTCCCACATTCAAAATAGACTACATGGGGACAATGCCTAGTGAGTTCATTGCTTAACCCTCAAACGACGGCGATGTTTGTAACGTTTACGACCTGTGTGGCGGGCAGATTTACCCTAAACGAGCATCATTCCATGCTCTTTTTCATGCATAAACAAAAGCCAGAGCGTAATACACTTATGTATCCGTGAAAGGGCGATAATAGAGCTTTCCAATGACACCTGAATCATCCTTGTACGACAACGGGTTCGCTTGCAAAGATGTTGCAACGCGAGTACAAAAACCCTAAAATACGGTAATTTCCCGAGATTTTACCCTATATAGCGAGACGAGGGATATGTACACATGTTGTGGTGCTATCAGTGGCGGGACTGGGTCCACGCTGAACGGTCAGAGCCCGCCCGCGCTCCTCCCACCACGTGTGACTCTCTCATATTGCCGATAATGTGCGCAACATTACTTGCTACTTAAGCTGTCAGCCGCCTTTGGGCCTAGGTTCTCTAATGTTACTTAAGTCGTCAGCCGCGAATTAAGGGTTAATAGGTGGCGTTCTGAGAGTGAGGGTCCGAGTCTAGGAGGTGAGAGAGTGAAGCACTGGAGCGAGGCAGCATCAGAGATTGGGCTGCTTCATGCCGTGAGTGGGCAACTAAGCCCCATGCATCCTGCGAAGGCAAGATGGCAGGGGCTGGTTGCAGCTAAATGTGCTTCACATGTCTCACCCCATAGACTGGAACGAGAGAGACCTCTCGGGCTTCACCGTCAATGAGTAACGGGTTCGATGAGTAACGGTTGAATGTACAGACTCTCAGCCTATGCCCGAGAGGGAGTTGTTGGAAAACAAAATATATATATATATATATATATATATATATACTGTATATATATATATATACTGTATATATATATATATATAAAGAATTATAACTTCACTAACATCAAAATTCATCTCTAATTTTCTTTCAAAATTTTATCAGGTAAAATGTGATGAATATATTCGTGCAGATTAGGCACCTTATTTGCAATAGTTTTCTCAGTAAAAACAGTTGAATAAATAAGTGGTGGCAACTAACAAGTAAGACTCCACCGATAACATCATGAGTAAAGATTCATATAATCTTATTTTTTTCATTCCAATTCTAACACCAAACACCTCCCAATGAAATATAACTAAGACTCTTGACCAAAGTATCTTGCAAACTTATTAATTGTTGATGCACAAATTGGAATCTTAGTCATACAAATTAGTTTACATTGATTACATTTCTATTTTTTTTTTTTTTTTAATATTAAGATTGTATCCTTGTTGCTAATCCATGTGTGGCATTATATTGGTGTTGCCATATCAATAACTTATATATAGTTTGATGTATTTTATTAACTCATAGGACACTTTGCTGTAAGAGGTATATATCGTACACGTATGTGGAATCCGTAAAGTCAGTATATCATGTTAGTGGGCCTGTGTATATTGTTTGACAGTTCTTATTTTATCTTCGGAAGTTATCAACTGGCCAAACTAATGCAATACAAGCAATTTTTCCAGAATTCCTTTTCATATTCATTGCATTCCTAAAGCATAATGATCCCGGCTCAACTTACGTGTTATAATACCTCATGTACAAATGGTCGGTAGTTCTCCAATCTCTCTTTATTCAAGTGTCTCTTTTACGGGTATATTTTTTAGCGAGGGTTCGTCATGCAACGTTCGCCTAAGTGTTACGAGAATGGCAAAAATACATGGACACGCTTTCAATTTAATAAAATAAAAACCGTTCCATACTATTTTTAGCCTCTTTTAGCTTCAGTGCCATGCGAGGCTGAACGTTTCCAGCTTAATAATAGTATACGATTACCTTAGCTTCATTATTATGTAAAGGATAATTCCGGTACATGTAAAACGTATTTATAAAGATAATCCATTTATTTCAGTTTGTATGTAAATATGTATTTTTGTTCTCTCTCTCTCTCTCTCTCTCTCTCTCTCTCTCTCTCTCTCTCTCTCTCTCTCTCTCTCTCTCTCTCTCTCTCTCTCTCTCTCTCTCTCTCTCTCTCAACACACACATTGTAATATAATATATATATATAGTGGTAGTGGTGGGTTGGCCGCTAGGGTACCGTATTTTTAAGAGAAACAGGAGGATAAGGGCAACGACCGTGTTCATCTTGGTAGCTTTATTCAATATTTCGGACTATCTTGGTCCATCATCAGGCTTGGATACCGGTCCTAAAAATAAATTACTTTATTAAGAAACTAATATATATATATATATATATATATATATATATATATATATATATCATGCATACATATAGCATATTTACACACCCACACACACGCACGTACACACAGACAGACGCTTCTACACACGCAATGTTGCATCTCTCTCACTATGCTACCGTTATTATAATAATCAGTGTTCCACAGAGCTCTCTGAGTGTATACCACCCCCTCTTCGTAGAACACGTAGCACCCGTCTTGCAACACAATCCCACCCCTACTCTGTGCAACTCTCGAACCCTAGAGTGAAACGTTGCTTTCAATTTTTCTTCTATTCAACAGCTGAACTCTGAAACTCTCTCCCAGAATCAGTTTTTCCCTCTTTCTATGACTTAAATTTCTTCAAACTCCGTGTGTTCAGGCATTTTGGCTCGAACGTCCCTTGATTTTGGCCATGTAACTCTTTCAACTCTGGAGGAGCCACTTGCCACAGGCAGTTCTGCCTTTTGTCTCCTTCACGCACATAGACAAAAAGAAAAGAAACACAAAACATGCTCAATAACATCGTACTATACTAGAGTTGACAATTATTAGAGAACCTGAAATAATATTTGTAAAATACTGTTGGTGTATAAGCAACTGCATGGTGTATGTATGTATGTGTGTACAAGCAACTGCATGGTGTATGTATGTATGTGTGTACAAGCAACTGCATGGTGTATGTATGTATGTGTGTACAAGCAACTGCATGGTGTATGTATGTATGTGTGTACAAGCAACTGCATGGTGTATGTATGTATGTGTGTACAAGCAACTGCATGGTGTATGTATGTATGTGTGTACAAGCAACTGCATGGTGTATGTATGTATGTGTGTACAAGCAACTGCATGGTGTATGTATGTATGTGTGTACAAGCAACTGCATGGTGTATGTATGTATGTGTGTACAAGCAACTGCATGGTGTATGTATGTATGTGTGTGTGTGTGGGGGGGGGGGGGGGGGCGCGCTTATGTGACTATAACTATATACGTTTTTATTTTGTGTTTGTGTATGAAGGAGACATACGGCAGGCTGCCTGTGACGAGTGTCTCCTCCAAAGCCAAAAGAGTGACAGTTAGCCAAATGCAAGGGACGTTGGAGTCAAAATGCCTGGACAGTGGACACGCATTTAAAGCAGTCTAAGTCATAGGATGAAGGAAAAATTGATTGAGGGAGAGAATTCCAGAGTTTACTTGTTGAATAGAAGAAAGGCTGAGAAAATTTGCTATTTCTTGGGTTGGAGAGTTGGACAGAATAGGAGTGGGACTATGTTGAAAGGCGGGTGCCTCGCACTCACCGCAAGGGAGAGGGTATGCACTGTGAAAGCTCTGAAGAACACTGATTGGTGTAATAGCGATAGAAGAGTCAAAGAGATGTAACATTGCAGCGTGTAGAAAGAGATTGTAGGGAACTAGTAAGAGGAAGTGAGTCGATGAGGCAAAATGCTTTTTACTTTACTCTTTTGAGAAGTGCGGTATGGGTGAAACCTTCCCATAAATGCGAACAATACTCGGGCGCACTGTGCCCCTATACAGAGCAAAAAGCTGTGCGGGGGTGAAGAACCCATAGAGACGGTTGAGCACACCTAACCTCTGGGAAGCAAGATCTGTAATATGATTTTTCTTACAAAGGTCGAATGAAGAAGATACACCAAGAATATTGAGAGAAGATGAAGGGTTGATTTGTGTATTTTTTAAGAGTAATTGATAGTCTTGTGGAAGATAGGAGAAATTGGGTCTTGGAAGCATTGAAAGTAATAAGATTCTCTCTGCCCCAATCAGAAACAATTGATATATCAGAAGATAGGCGTGTTATGGCCTCGTCACGAGAGTTTTGGAATGATTGCATGCTGGGTTGTGAAAAGTGGTTGAATAGCGTAAGGAGGGTCATCAATATATGATGAGTGGATAGGACTAGAGGTACAGTTAAGGATATAAATAATTAATATTAGAAAGAGAACTGGAAACAGGACAGAACCGTGAGGAACACTGGAGTTGATAGGTTGAGGAAGTGAGCGATGGCCCAAAACCACAGCTATGGAAGGGTCGGACCCAGAAAGGAAATTAGAGACAAAGGCACAGATAGAGGGATAAAATCCGAAGGAGGGTAGTTTGGAAATTAGAGATTTGTGCCACACTCTATCGAAGACTTTCATTATATCTAGCGCAACAGGAAAAGTCTCACCGAAGTTCCGAATGGAGGATGACCAAGAGTTAGTAATAGTAAGATAAGCAAGGAGATCACCAGTAGAGCGTCCATATGTGCGTAAGTAGTGACTGTGTATACAGGTTACTGTGAACATATGACTGTGTATACGTGTGACTGTTACTGTGTGTATGTGTGACTGTGTATACGTGTGACTATTGCTGTGTGTATGTGTGTAATGTGTGACTGTGTATACGTGTGACTATTGCTGTGTGTATGTGTGTAATGGCGTACGGACGAGGGGCAAGCCGATGCCAGGCAAAATACCCTCCCTCCGTGACTGTCTCCAGCCAACACCACTCACCCTAGGGTGTCCCCCCCCCCCCCCCTTCCCCACCCACATCCCATCTGTCATCGCGCCAGTGCATGGAGAAGCTGGTCGTGTGAAAGTGGACCGAAATATTCTGCATGGCGCTAATGCTGAGAGGACGACTGCAGCAGGGGGAAGTATGCAGGAGAGAGACAGCGAAGTACAGCAGAGGCGAAAAGGCGGAGTAAGGGAATAGAGGAAGGAGCCATAAACCTCGCTGACCACAACGCTCCCCCCCCCCCCCCTCTACCTCTCCTCCCCTCGCCTAAAGTAATATGATACCTGACAGTATAAAGGCAAAACAAAAGTGTATTTAAGTATGGTTCTTATCTAAATCCATGGGGGAGATTTGTATTGAAAACAAAATGTCAGTGGTAGTTTTTGATGCAATGCAGCTTAAAAATAAATGTGTGTTTGTGTAAGAGTAGTAGTAGCTACTGTATAATAGAGAGAGAGAAACACAGTGACAACAAGTATTCAACCCTCCCCCCCCCCTCCCCATCCTTACCTACACATACACTTCCCTCCCCTCTCCTTCCCTCTTCCCTCTTCCTTCCACTTTCCTCAATGTCCCTCATGCTACTATTACATGAGTAACATGATGTAATATTTTGTACATATTTTTGTCTTGAAAATAATTAAATCTTAGGACATAATTGGCTGGTTTCCATTTAAAGTTAGGCATATTTAGAATGTAAAGCGGCTCAAATTGCCAAGGTTTCTTTAGCTTTGTATAGAGTCATTTAGCTTTGAGGAAACAGGCCGATTATATTAGGTAGGGTTATATATAATTTATGGCCGAGTCAGGTAATCAGACTTGAAGTGGTATATTTCATGTGAGAGTTATCTCTAACGAACTAGTAACTAAGTATACTATTTAAAATAAGGTATAATTCGCTGATATATTATGTGCATACTGATAACCAGGACCTTTTTCTCAAACTAATAGTAGATTTCTAACATCCTTCTTTAATCCTTAGCACTATTTTGACACTTGTCTTTTTAATCATTTTACTCTCTTAATTAGTGTATTTCCTTTCTCACTACAATAATCGTTTTGTATTATATATATATATATATTTTTTTTTTCTTTCCCGTGTTTATTCTTTGTGCGTATATTTAAACACTACTTTTATTTTACTTTATTTTTCTATTTTCTTTTGCACTCACTGTCTTGTAATATAGCCTGATCTTCTGTAGCCTTGCATCATACTAGGTGAGTTAAATAACTTATCCTACTCTTTCTATCTCTAACGCTACTCATAGGATGTTTACATTTTCACCTTTATCGGGCAGAGGCTCGTCCCTTAGGAAGAAATGATAGATAGACTCAGTATTATGGAATAGGTAGGAAATTATGATAATAAGACAAGATGATATTAACTCGGTCCCAGTCGAGGAATAATCCTGATGAAAGACAAAACGCAGTGAGAGATGCAGTACAAATGAACCGTGAAACAGACAATGTAGTTAATGGAGATGTACAAGCAAACCCTGTTAGAGAAAATGCAGAAAAAAACAATCAACAACTGCAGCCCGCAGAAGAAAACGCAGGAATCAATAATTCGCAAGACAACAGAGGTGTGGAACAAAATAATGAAAATAGTGTAGGCCTAAACGAAGATAATGAGAGAGAAATAATCGAAAATCGTGAACAGAACGAACGACCTCGTAACGTAAACATGAATGGTGGAGAATGGATGGGACATTCTGGTGACGGACTCACAACATTAGTGAATGAAATCTATACAGAAGTGATACAATGGCAACATAATAAGTTTGAACTACCGATTTGTGAAGCCACAATAGACATGCTGGGGGAACTCAGACGTATGATCCTAAAGTATGTTCAGGATGCCCCTTTGGCGCACGTGGCAATCAAGATAGCTTCTTTCATTCCTCAGTTGTACCTTCAAAGAAAAAGACCAAAGGGAAAACTGAATGAGAACATAAAAGCGCTGAAACAGAGAATGGAGTGGTGGAAAAATGGGGCGTTTGACAAAATTCTTAGCCAAGTACGAGCAATCCAGCAAAGACTGTAAACAAAACAACGAAGAAAGAGGAAGCCAGATGATATGGCACGATCAGTGGGAAATAGCATGAGGATTGGTAAAGTGGCACAGGCAGTCAGAATGGTCACTGGGGAAGCCTCAAGTGGGGTGCACGAAGTGAATTGATGCATCTTGGACCAGCTGAAGGAGAAACACCCAGAAGCAAAACCAGCAAGTGATGAGGCCAAACTAGACGGGGAATATGTTCCTCCAGACCCGGTGATATATGAGAATATAACTGGAGACCTCATATGGAGAAAGGCGCTGAAAACACAGGGAGGAGCAGGTCCATCAGGAGTAGATGCTAAGACTTGGAGGATCTTCCTAAGTCAAAACAAGTTTGGTTCAGCCGCGGGTGACCTATGTGAAGCAATAGCAATGCTGGCAAAGAAACTTGCATCATCACCATGCGTGAACATAGAAGCTCTGACAGCATGTCGCCTGATACCTTTAAATAAGAATCCAGGAGTTAGACCAGTAGGCGTTGGGGAAGTTCTTAGAAGGATTATAGGAAAAGCAATCATGTCCGTATTTGGAAAAGATGTACAAAGAGCAGTGGGCAACTTACAAGTATGTGCAGGACAGCAAGCCAGAGGAGAAGCAGCAATACATGCAATGGGGAAGGTGTATCATGAGGAAGATTGTGAAGCGGTACTGCTAGTGGATGCAACAAATGCCTTTAACACCATTAATAGGGAGGCAGCTATTCACAACATCAAGATCAAATGCCCGAGCATCGCAAAGTACATAGAAAATACTTATAAGGAGCCAGCTAACCTGTATATAGTTGGAAGCACAAAGAAGGAAGAAATTAAAATTCTCAAATCAAATGAAGGAACAACGCAAGGAGATCCAGTGGCAATGGCAATGTACGCACTGGCACTATCAATTCTGCAGCAGAAAATAAAACATGAGGTAACCCGAGTGAAACAAGTGGCGTATGCAGATGACCTCACAGATGCAGGAAAAATAGGGGATCTCAAAGAATGGTGGCGGAGAGTACAATCGGTAGGCGAAGTCATTGGGTACCATCCGAATGCTAGTAAATCTGTACTAATAGTGAAAGAAAACAAGTATGAAGAAGCGGTGCGGATTTTTGATGGGACAGGAGTGAAGATTACAAAGGAGGGTCAACGCCATTTGGGAGCAGTAATAGGCACAGAAGAATGCAAGAGAGACTATGTGCGAAAAAAGGTAGCGGAGTGGGTAAAGGAAGTGAAAACCCTGGCAGACATTGCGAAATCTGAACCACATGCTGCATATACTGCCTTCACATATGGTGTTAAGCACAGATGGACCTTTCTTATGAGAACAGTGCCTGGCATTAGACAGATGCTCCAACCGCTGGAAGAAGCAATCAAAGGAACATTCATACCGGCCTTAACAGAGATGGAAGGCGTCACGCAAGAGCTAAGAGATCTATTAGCTCTTCCGCCAAGGTTCGGAGGTATGGGGATCATAAACCCAGTGGAGGCGGCACCACATGAGTACCAAAATTCCCTTAAACTTACTACGTCTCTGACAGAAAAAATACGGGAGCAAAATGAAAATGATGAGGTGGACGAAGAGGAACAACGAAATGCAAGACAGGAAATTACAAAGAGCAGAGAAGAGAGACAGAAACATAGCCTAGAACAAATTAAGACCAGATGTAGGGAAGAACTGAAAATGAGAGTTGAGATGGCACAAGACACGGGGGCTTCAAATTGGCTCACATCATTACCAATAAAGGAGAAAGGCTTCAGCTTAAATAAACAAGAATTCAATGATGCCGTAGCCTTGAGGTATGGGTGGCCAGTTTCGAACCTGCCGCTGAAATGTGCATGCGGTGAAATAAACAACCCAGACCACTGTATGACCTGTAAGAAAGGAGGATTCATCTGTATCCGGCATGATGAAGTACGAGACATCACTGCACAAATGCTGGACGAGGTGTGCCATGATGTCAGAATCGAACCGGAACTTCTGCCTATGGACGGACAGCGCTTGGCCCACAATACTGCAAATACTTCAAATGAAGCAAGAGTGGACGTAAGTGCTCGAGGTTTTTGGACAAGGGGACAACGGGCTTTTTTCAACATCAGAATCTTCAACCCAAGAGCACAAACATATCGTGAGCGAGGACACAAGGCGGCATACTTGAGAAACGAAAGTGAGAAAAAACGCGCTTATGAAGAAATAATTTTGAACAGGGATCAAGGAAGCTTTACTCCTCTGGTCTTCTCATCGTCGGGAGGTATGGGACCTTCTGCAAGTGTCTTCTATGCCAGATTAGCTGAACAAATATCGGAGAAAAAGCGCCAGCATAGAAGCCAAGTCATAACTTGGATGAGATGCCGGCTCTCTTTCTCTCTTCTCAGGTCTGCACTCCTATGTCTCAGGGGTACAAGGTCCTCCCCGCTACAGAGGACAAGAGTGAGAGACTTGGACTTTGAAATGGTCGTGGCGGAGGGACGAATTGGGGAACAACTAGGTTGATTGTAGGGAGGTACTGGTACAATAAGATAAACTACAATGTAACTAGAATAAGATAGATTGTACACCACTTTGTAAATGTCACCTTAATAAAAAAAAAAAAAAAAAAAAAAAAACATGCTTACATTACTGAAATGTTTGTGGACATGCAGTAATGCAAGTAATGGTCACTCTTCTGTAAATCTAAAATGGCTTACTTAAGAATGGGAAAGGGGTATGTGTGTAATGTGTGACTGTATACGTGTGACTATTGCTGTGTGTATGTGTGTAATGTGTGACTGTGTATACGTGTGACTATTGCTGTGTGTAATGTGTGACTCTGTATACGTGTGACTATTGCTGTGTGTATGTGTGACTGTGTATACGTGTGACTATTGCTGTGTGTATGTGTGTAATGTGTGACTCTGTATACGTGTGACTATTGCTGTGTGTATGTGTGTAATGTGTGACTGTGTATACGTGTGACTGTACGTGTAGCCGTGAGTGTACGTGTTTGTGTGTGTGCGTGTAGACTCATCCCCCGGACACAACCGACCGTAAACCTTCCCCTCCAGATTAAACGTCTTTCTTGTCCTCAACTTTATTAACACACTCGGCTTTACTACCCCCCCCCCCCTCTCTCTCTCTCTCTCTCTCTCTCTTCTGCGTACTTCAATTTTTAAATTTTCAGTTAGGCTATCACCGCTGGTGACCTATTTCTGCGTACCGGTATTTCATAATTTTTGTTTTCGGTTAGGATAGGCTATAACCCCTGGTGGCCTATTTCTGTTTAAATAAACATAAAATTGTTTTCGGTTCGGCTATCACTGCGTATTCAAATTTAATTTTGTTTTGTTTTAATTTTTGGTTAGGCTATCACCGCTGATAACCTATTTGTGTGTATTTCAACATTTTTGTTTTCGGTTAGGCCTATTTAAGTAAGTGAAGCGGCCTGAAGGGAGTGAAGTGTTTTTAAAGTGAGTTTAGTGTTTTTAAAGTGAGTTAAGTGTTTTTAAGTGAGTGAAGTGAACTGAAGAAAGTGATCGTCACCATGCCTCGTGCCTGTACGAACTGCGCCGGTAGGTTTGGTGCTTCCATGTTTGCTCCTGCCGATCCACAAGTCTGCCGACTCTGCCAGCAACGAGAGGATTTGACAGCAAAATTGGATGAAGCCCTCAACAAGATCAACGCCCTCACCAGGAAGCTGGAATCACTCCAAGAGTTTGTAACACTCAACGTTGGAGTATCACTAACTCAAATTGTTTCAACTCCAGCATTCACCACCGCCCCAACGTCATCTGCCAACAATCCAACACCTGCAGTAGACACTGCAGCAGATGCTTCTGACGAACCTGAGCCGACATCAAACCAGGACAGCCGCCCTGTTCACCTTAGTCTCTCCCCCACTCCTCATGCAAGAAGCCTGCTAGCACGAACAGTACCAACCCCTCGCCCCCGTTCTAACCACTCCTCTCCCCGACCTGTACGTAGAGTCCCGCCACCACAGGTTTCCGGATTTACACCAGTGAGGAACGGTGCACGGCCAACGCAGAAAAGGTCTCATCTACCAGTCACAATGTCCAACAGATTTGAGATATTGGTAGAGATGGAAGACGAACCAGAAGAGACCAGGCTCGTTGGGGATTCCATCCTACGAGGACAGGTCGAAGAGTTCTGCGACAGAGTCCCAAATCAACGAAAAAGATTTTGCATCCCAGGAGCTGGACTGGACGACATTGTGGAAGCCTTCGAAGATACCACAAAGGATGCAAATGAAAATACCCTTTTTGTCATCCATGCTGGTTCAAATGACGTCATGCGCACCAGATCCGAAGAGTTGATGGAGAAATATCGCAAGATGATCCAGCACTACAAAAACAAGTCAAGGAATATCATCATCTCAGGCATTCTCCCCAAGATCGACGCACCTGACAAATTCTACGACAAGGCTTTCAGCACAAATAGCCGACTAAAACATTTGTGTCTGAGGGAAGAAGTTGAATTCATCAACCTCTGGGACAACTTCTACAACCAGCCTACTCTGTTCCGCAAGGATGGCACTCATCTAAACCCTGTGGGTTCAGCACGCATGGGTCGTCTCCTACACGAAGCAGTCCGCAGCCATGGATCAAAAAACGCCATCCGAGAAGAAGCAGCAGTGACATAAATCATCCAACGCCAAGAAAAAAACAGAGGCAACCGAGGACCACCAGCGATAAGGACCGAAGACAGCGAGGACCGAGGACAGCCATGAACATAAATGTAGATCCGACAAGAACCAAAAATATTATTAAAGAGCGTTCCGTGAGTTCTAAAATAACAAATTTAAAGGTTTTCTATGCAAACGCTCGTAGCATACGCAATAAATTTTCAGATTTAGAGGAGCTAGTGTTTACAGAAAATTATGATGTGATTGGCATAACAGAATCTTGGCTCAATACAGAAGATAGAGACTTTTTAGCAGAGTATTCACTTCCCGGTTATGTAATGTTTGAGAAAAGCCGAATAAATCGAAATGGAGGTGGCGTTTTACTTTATATCAAAGAAAGTCTTAACCCTACCCTCTTGTCAAAACCTCAAATTGTGAACGTCGACGCATCTTTTGTGCTAATAAAGAATAATAAAGGTACCAAAATAACACTTGCATTAATATACAGACCTCCAGCTCAATCAGTGCAAACTGACCGAGATATTTACGAACAAATTGCAGATGTAAGTAACTCACAAGATACCGTAATTTTTGGTGACTTTAATTTACCTGTGACCAAGTGGGGCGATACTCTTACTTCACACTCCGGACATGACTTGTATACGAACTTGCAAGAGAGTTCGCTTTATCAATTTGTTGGAACGCCGACCCGTGGTAATAACGTTCTTGACATTGTACTTGCAACAAAAGAAGAATTAATAGAGAATTTGAATGTTGGTGATGAATTCAGTAACAGCGACCATCGTACGATAACTTTCACTTTAAAGTTTACTAGTAACGAACCAAATAGTAGCATCGAAAAAGTCCCTAATTTCAAGAAAGCAAACTTCCATAAACTTAGAGCTATGTTTAAAGAAACTGACTGGAGCTTTTTAATTCACAATAACGACATAAATACATCTTGGAAGTTATTCGAAGCCACTTACCTAAAAGCAGTGCAAGACTGCATACCATCGAAAACTCGGCGTCCAGGCCATAATAATAAGCCCAAATGGTGGAATAAAGATATTTCAAACTGCCTGCTTGCTAAAAAATTTGCTAATGATAGATTAAAATCCTCACAAAATGACGAAGAACGGCTGAAATTTGTAGAGCTACGACGCAAAGCCAAAAATTAATTAAGCAAAGTAAAAAGACCTTAGAGTTACATATTGCGAATCAAAGTAAAACAAACCCGAAAGAATTCTATAGTTATATCAGAAAGAAAAAAGTTGTTACTTCAACTGTTGGACCGTTAGTCGATGAAAATGGAGAATACACCAAAGACGAAGAACAAATGAGTAATGCCCTCAATACCTTCTTTGCATCAGTTTTTACAACAGAAGACCTCAGTGATATCCCTACACCATCGCCGATTCAGATTGATAATTCAGATGTTCTAAGTAATATCACCGTTACAGAGAGAGAAGTATTGAATTGTTTAGATAAACTCAAGGTAAATAAAACGCCTGGACCTGATACAATCTCGCCTAGAGTTCTAAAGGAAGCTAAGGATGAGCTCTCTAAACCACTGACATTAATATTCAATAAATCCTTGCAGTCTGGAACTATGCCCGATCAGTGGAAGCTAGCCAACGTAACACCGATATTAAAAAAAGGCAGCAAATCCCTACCCAGTAACTATCGTCCAATTAGCTTAACCTCAGTTGTATGTAAAATGCTAGAAACGGTCATACGAGACAGACTCGTAAATCACTTAGAGGAAAATAACATACTTAAAGATACTCAACACGGCTTTCGTAAAAAACGTTCCTGTTTAACAAACCTCTTAGACTTCTTCCACGATATCCTCAACCTCTACGATGAGAGTAAAGCTGTAGATATTATATACCTTGATTTTCAAAAGGCCTTTGACAAAGTTCCCCACAAACGTTTACTGCTAAAACTAAAAGCGCATGGAATACAAGACGGTGTGTTGAAATGGATAGAAAATTGGCTCAGCGACAGAAAGCAAAGAGTAGTCATAAACGGTAAGGCATCAAAATGGACCAATGTAAGTAGCGGGGTACCCCAGGGATCGGTACTAGGACCAATTCTCTTTCTAATTTACATCAACGACATAGATGAGGGTCTCACCTGTACAATCTCAAAATTTGCTGACGATACAAAAATTGCAAATAGCGTACTCTCAAAAGAACAAGTTGACGATATGCAACACAATCTAGATAAATTGTCATGTTGGGCCCAAATTTGGCAAATGAGATTCAATGCGGATAAATGTAAAGTACTACATATCGGATACCTAAATGAGAAAGCAAACTATTCGATGAATGGCACTCAGCTTAAGAATGTAAACAGAGAAACCGATCTGGGAGTAACAATATCGAGTAACCTAAAACCGAGTCAACAATGTTCAGAAGTTGTTAAGAAGGCAAACAAAATAATTGGCTTTATAGGCAGGTCATTTGAGCATAAATCCAAAGAAGTTATCCTAACCCTTTACAATTCATTAGTCCGCCCTCTTCTGGAATACTGCGTTCAATCCTGGTGCCCTTATTACCAAAAAGATATAAACAAGCTAGAACGAGTTCAACGTAGAGTTACCAAAATGATACCTAGCCTAAAGAACAAACCATACGAAGAGCGTCTTAGAGAATTAAATCTATTTCCTTTAACCCAGCGCAGATTAAGAGGTGACTTAATTCAAGTGTTCAAAATCATCAAAGGCATCGACAATATGAACTGTAGTAAGTACTTCACTATCGACCAATCTAATTACACTCGGGGAAACGGTTGCAAAATTATTGGTAAATCTTTTAACTCACACGAATCTAAGAATTTCTTCTTCAATCGAGTTGTCAACTTGTGGAATGGGCTTCCCCGAAACGTTATAGACTGCATCACCGTTGATTCATTTAAACTCCGCCTAGACAAATATCTCGCATCAAACCCGCGACTGACTGCGTTTGTAAATGAATAACTTTATTTTATCCCCCCCTCAGTTACTAACCCATCTGTCCCCTACTAACTTCCTAATCCTGCCACGGACATTAGTTCCAGGGCAGTAATTCCCTTTCCAATGTTCCCTTACCCACTCTAAACCACTGTTTGGACACTTGATCCTCAGTGTTTTGGAGGACAAGCAACCTAGAAGGGTCACTAGATCTGTTGTTGCTTGATTTCCTTTGTACTCCTTTGTACTCTAGCTCTTGCTCTCGCTCGCTCTCGCTCGCGCTCTCTCTCTCTCTCTCTCTCTCTCTCTCTCTCTCTCTCTCTCTCTCTCTCTCTCTCTCTCTCTCTCACAACCAAAGCGAAGTCAGCATCCTCCAAAGCACACTCCATATATTAGGTCAACTCACCGGTATCGGGACGTCATTTTGGCTGATTACGACGCAATTGAAGTCAGATTAGAAATGACTCTAGAAATCGAAGGTGAACAATGTAATTCAATTATCACTTTGGATTGCACAGGGTCTAAAAATGACGAAACAATATAATGATTGACAACTGTAAAATGAGTTTGGCATGTACAGAAGTTTTCCAGGTAGTTAATTACCTACAATAATATAACTTAGTCTACATTACGTCCCAATAACAAATAAAAGAGACACCCAAATGTTGACAGGAAAGAAATTGTTAATAAGAGAAAAATTACAGGAAAGTCGTTTGTGTAACTTTATCTTAACCCCATCAAGCAGACGACACCCTTTACACTGTGTTAAGGGGGAGGTGGTCGCTTTTTCTGGACAACCATCTCCCTCATGTTTAGCATATTTGATTTGAGATATAAGACGTTCGTTCTATTACTCTGTCGATATTAAGACCTTTCGCCCCATATATTTGTCAATATACAGTATAGACCTTTCGTGCCAATAAGATGTCGATTTTTTCCCTGGCAAGCGATAGCGAGCCTGTAACTTTAGAATGAGCCGGCCTTTGGACGGGACATTTTTCTACCAAATAATATACAAATTTATCTTGAAAGGGGGTCTAGAGGGTGTTGTTCTAAGCTTGATGGAGGTCTAGCGAGGAAACTCAAAAATTATTACTAAATATATGCATAGACCAAAAACCAAGCACTACCCCCTTAATGTTCCCGGTAGCTGATTTTACTTAGTTTAGAAAAGACCCTGAGAGAGAAAGGGCTTAAGATTATCGCAATTAACCCTCTAACTCCGACAGGTCCATCCTAAGTTGAATAACCTCTTCACACAAAGCTGGAATAAAACCTGGACTCGTGTGATTGATACAGTTGGATATACAAAATACTTACAGTTATAGTGACACCCAATAATACTTACAGTTATAGTGACACCCAATAATACTTACAGTTATAGTGACACCCAATAATACTTACAGTTATAGTGACACCCAATAATACTTACAGTTATAGTGACACCCAATAATACTTACAGTTATAGTGACACCCAATAATACTTACAGTTATAGTGACACCCAATAATAGTATATACTTAATTTGGAGCCTATTTGGTCCCATGTTTCGCTCCATTAGTTTCGAGATTGTAAGACGTTTCACCCAATTAATTTAGCGATGATATGACTCTTCACCCCATTCAGGTGCCATTGTTTTTCGGGGCGAGTGATAGCGAACCTGTATCTTTAACAAAATCAGCCTTCGGCAGTTACATTTTTCCATCGAAATAAGTACAAATTTAACTTAAAGGAAGTCTGGGTGGCATTTTATATAGTTTGACTGAAGTCTGGGTGGCATTTTATTTAGTTTGACTGAAGTCTGGGTGGCATTTTATTTAGTTTGACTGAAGTCTGGGTGGCATTTTATATAGTTTGTAGTCTGGGTGGCATTTTATATAGTTTGACTGAAGTCTGGGTGGCATTTTATTTAGTTTGACTGAAGTCTGGGTGGCATTTTATTTAGTTTGACTGTAGTCTGGGTGGCATTTTATATAGTTTGACTGAAGTCTGGGTGGCATTTTATTTAGTTTGACTGTAGTCTGGGTGGCATTTTATTTAGTTTGACTGAAGTCTGGGTGGCATTTTATATAGTTTGACTGAAGTCTGGGTGGTATTTTATATAGTTTGACTGAAGTCTGGGTGGCATTTTATATAGTTTGACTGTAGTCTGGGTGGCAATTTATATAGTTTGACTGCAGTCGGGGTGGCATTTTATATAGTTTGACTGTAGTCTGGGTGGCATTTTATATAGTTTGACTGTAGTCTGGGTGGCATTTTATATAGTTTGACTGTAGTCTGGGTGGCATTTTATATAGTTTGACTGTAGTCTGGGTGGCATTTTATATAGTTTGATTGTAGTCTGGGTGGCATTTTATATAGTTTGACTGTAGTCTGGGTGGCATTTTATTTAATTTGACTGTAGTCTGGGTGGCATTTTATTTAATTTGACTGTAGTCTGGGTGGCATTTTATATAGTTTGACTGTAGTCTGGGTGGCATTTTATATAGTTTGAATGAAGTCTGGGTGGCATTTTATATAGTTTGAATGATGTCTGGGTGGCATTTTATTTAGTTTGAATGATGTCTGGGTGGCATTTTATATAGTTTGAATGAAGTCTGGGTGGCATTTTATATAGTTTGACTGTAGTCTGGGTGGCATTTTATATAGTTTGACTGTAGTCTGGGTGGCATTTTATTTAATTTGACTGTAGTCTGGGTGGCATTTTATTTAATTTGACTGTAGTCTGGGTGGCATTTTATATAGTTTGACTGTAGTCTGGGTGGCATTTTATATAGTTTGACTGTAGTCTGGGTGGCATTTGATTTAATTTGACTGTAGTCTGGGTGGCATTTTATATAGTTTGACTGTAGTCTGGGTGGCATTTTATTTAATTTGACTGTAGTCTGGGTGGCATTCTATATAGTTTGACGGTAGTCTGGGTGGCATTTTATATAGTTTGACTGTAGTCTGGGTGGCATTTTATATAGTGTGAATGAAGTCTGGGTGGCATTTTATATAGTTTGACTGTAGTCTGGGTGGCATTTTATATAGTTTGAATGAAGTCTGGGTGGCATTTTATATAGTTTGAATGATATCTGGGTGGCATTTTATATAGTTTGAATGATGTCTGGGTGGCATTTTATATAGTTTGACTGTAGTCTGGCTGGCATTTTATATAGTTTGACTGTAGTCTGGGTGGCATTTTATATAGTTTGAATGATGTCTGGGTGGCATTTTATATAGTTTGAATGATGTCTGGGTGGCATTTTATATATTTTGAATGATGTCTGGGTGGCATTTTATTTAGTTTGACTGTAGTCTGGGTGGCATTTTATATAGTTTGACTGTAGTCTGGGTGGCATTTTATATAGTTTGACTGTAGTCTGGGTGGCATTTTATATAGTTTGAATGATGTCTGGGTGGCATTTTATATAGTTTGAGTGATGTCTGGGTGGCATTTTATTTAGTTTGACTGAAGTCTGGGTGGCATTTTATATAGTTTGACTGAAGTCTGGGTGGCATTTTATTTAGTTTGACTGTAGTCTGGGTGGCATTTTATTTAGTTTGACTGAAGTCTGGGTGGCATTTTATATAGTTTGACTGAAGTCTGGGTGGTATTTTATATAGTTTGACTGAAGTCTGGGTGGCATTTTATATAGTTTGACTGTAGTCTGGGTGGCATTTTATATAGTTTGACTGTAGTCTGGGTGGCATTTTATATAGTTTGACTGTAGTCTGGGTGGCATTTTATATAGTTTGACTGTAGTCTGGGTGGCATTTTATATAGTTTGACTGTAGTCTGGGTGGCATTTTATATAGTTTGAATGATGTCTGGGTGGCATTTTATATAGTTTGACTGTAGTCTGGGTGGCATTTTATATAGTTTGACTGTAGTCTGGGTGGCATTTTATATAGTTTGAATGAAGTCTGGGTGGCATTTTATATAATTTGAATGATGTCTGGGTGGCATTTTATTTAGTTTGAATGATGTCTGGGTGGCATTTTATATAGTTTGACTGTAGTCTGGGTGGCATTTTATATAGTTTGACTGTAGTCTGGGTGGCATTTTATTTAATTTGACTGTAGTCTGGGTGGCATTTTATTTAATTTGACTGTAGTCTGGGTGGCATTTTATATAGTTTGACTGTAGTCTGGGTGGCATTTTATATAGTTTGACTGTAGTCTGGGTGGCATTTTATTTAATTTGACTGTAGTCTGGGTGGCATTTTATATAGTTTGACTGTAGTCTGGGTGGCATTTTATTTAATTTGACTGTAGTCTGGGTGGCATTTTATATAGTTTGACTGTAGTCTGGGTGGCATTTATATAGTTTGACTGTAGTCTGGGAGGCATTTTATATAGTTTGAATGAAGTCTGGGTGGCATTTTATATAGTTTGACTGTAGTCTGGGTGGCATTTTATATAGTTTGACTGTAGTCTGGGTGGCATTTTATATAGTTTGAATGAAGTCTGTGTGGCATTTTATATAGTTTGAATGATGTCTGGGTGGCATTTTATATAGTTTGAATGATGTCTGGGTGGCATTTTATATAGTTTGAGTGTAGTCTGGGTGGCATTTTATATAGTTTGACTGTAGTCTGGGTGGCATTTTATATAGTTTGAATGATGTCTGGGTGGCATTTTATATAGTTTGACTGTAGTCTGGGTGGCATTTTATATAGTTTGACTGTAGTCTGGGTGGCATTTTATATAGTTTGACTGTAGTCTGGGTGGCATTTTATATAGTTTGACTGAAGTCTGGGTGGCATTTTATATAGTTTGACTGAAGTCTGGGTGGCATTTTATATAGTTTGACTGAAGTCTGGGTGGCATTTTATTTAGTTTGACTGTAGTCTGGGTGGCATTTTATTTAGTTTGACTGAAGTCTGGGTGGCATTTTATAGTTTGACTGAAGTCTGGGTGGTATTTTATATAGTTTGACTGAAGTCTGGGTGGCATTTTATATAGTTTGACTGTAGTCTGGGTGGCATTTTATATAGTTTGACTGTAGTCTGGGTGGCATTTTATATAGTTTGACTGTAGTCTGGGTGGCATTTTATATAGTTTGACTGTAGTCTGGGTGGCATTTTATATAGTTTGACTGTAGTCTGGGTGGCATTTTATATAGTTTGACTGTAGTCTGGGTGGCATTTTATATAGTTTGACTGTAGTCTGGGTGGCATTTTATATAGTTTGACTGTAGTCTGGGTGGCATTTTATTAAATTTGACTGTAGTCTGGGTGGCATTTTTATAGTTTGACTGTAGTCTGGGTGGCATTTTATATAGTTTGAATGATGTCTGGGTGACATTTTATTTAGTTTGAATGATGTCTGGGTGGCATTTTATATAGTTTGAATGAAGTCTGGATGGCATTTTATATAGTTTGACTGTAGTCTGGGTGGCATTTTATATAGTTTGACTGTAGTCTGGGTGGCATTTTATTTAATTTGACTGTAGTCTGGGTGGCATTTTATTTAATTTGACTGTAGTCTGGGTGGCATTTTATATAGTTTGACTGTAGTCTGGGTGGCATTTTATATAGTTTGACTGTAGTCTGGGTGGCATTTTATTTAATTTGACTGTAGTCTGGGTGGCATTTTATATAGTTTGACTGTAGTCTGGGTGGCATTTTATTTAATTTGACTGTAGTCTGGGTGGCATTTTATATAGTTTGACGGTAGTCTGGGTGGCATTTTATATAGTTTGACTGTAGTCTGGGTGGCATTTTATATAGTGTGAATGAAGTCTGGGTGGCATTTTATATAGTTTGACTGTAGTCTGGGAGGCATTTTATATAGTTTGACTGTAGTCTGGGTGGCATTTTATATAGTTTGAATGAAGTCTGGGTGGCATTTTATATAGTTTGAATGATGTCTGGGTGGTATTTTATATAGTTTGAATGATGTCTGGGTGGCATTTTATATAGTTTGACTGTAGTCTGGGTGGCATTTTATATAGTTTGACTGTAGTCTGGGTGGCATTTTATATAGTTTGAATGATGTCTGGGTGGCATTTTATATAGTTTGAATGATGTCTGGGTGGCATTTTATTTAGTTTGACTGTAGTCTGGGTGGCATTTTATATAGTTTGACTGTAGTCTGGGTGGCATTTTATATAGTTTGACTGTAGTCTGGGTGGCATTTTATATAGTTTGAATGATGTCTGGGTGGCATTTTATATAGTTTGAATGATGTCTGGGTGGCATTTTATTTAGTTTGACTGAAGTCTGGGTGGCATTTTATATAGTTTGACTGAAGTCTGGGTGGCATTTTATTTAGTTTGACTGTAATCTGGGTGGCATTTTATTTAGTTTGACTGAAGTCTGGGTGGCATTTTATATAGTTTGACTGTAGTCTGGGTGGCATTTTATATAGTTTGACTGTAGTCTGGGTGGCATTTTATATAGTTTGACTGTAGTCTGGGTGGCATTTTATATAGTTTGACTGTAGTCTGGGTGGCATTTTATATAGTTTGACTGTAGTCTGGGTGGCATTTTATATAGTTTGAATGAAGTCTGGGTGGCATTTTATATAGTTTGACTGTAGTCTGGTGGCATTTTATATAGTTTGACTGTAGTCTGGGTGGCATTTTATATAGTTTGAATGAAGTCTGGGTGGCATTTTATATAGTTTGAATGATGTCTGGGTGGCATTTTATTTAGTTTGAATGATGTCTGGGTGGCATTTTATATAGTTTGAATGATGTCTGGGTGGCATTTTATATAGTTTGAATGATGTCTGGGTGGCATTTTATTTAGTTTGACTGAAGTCTGGGTGGCATTTTATATAGTTTGACTGAAGTCTGGGTGGCATTTTATTTAGTTTGACTGTAGTCTGGGTGGCATTTTATATAGTTTGACTGAAGTCTGGGTGGCATTTTATATAGTTTGACTGTAGTCTGGGTGGCATTTTATATAGTTTGACTGTAGTCTGGGTGGCATTTTATATAGTTTGACTGTAGTCTGGGTGGCATTTTATATAGTTTGAATGATGTCTGGGTGGCATTTTATATAGTTTGACTGTAGTCTGGGTGGCATTTTATATAGTTTGACTGTAGTCTGGGTGGCATTTTATATAGTTTGACTGTAGTCTGGGTGGCATTTTATATAGTTTGACTGAAGTCTGGGTGGCATTTTATATAGTTTGACTGAAGTCTGGGTGGCATTTTATATAGTTTGACTGAAGTCTGGGTGGCATTTTATTTAGTTTGACTGTAGTCTGGGTGGCATTTTATTTAGTTTGACTGAAGTCTGGGTGGCATTTTATATAGTTTGACTGAAGTCTGGGTGGTATTTTATATAGTTTGACTGAAGTCTGGGTGGCATTTTATATAGTTTGACTGTAGTCTGGGTGGCATTTTATATAGTTTGACTGTAGTCTGGGTGGCATTTTATATAGTTTGACTGTAGTCTGGGTGGCATTTTATATAGTTTGACTGTAGTCTGGGTGGCATTTTATATAGTTTGACTGTAGTCTGGGTGGCATTTTATATAGTTTGACTGTAGTCTGGGTGGCATTTTATATAGTTTGACTGTAGTCTGGGTGGCATTTTATATAGTTTGACTGTAGTCTGGGTGGCATTTTATTAAATTTGACTGTAGTCTGGGTGGCATTTTATATAGTTTGACTGTAGTCTGGGTGGCATTTTATATAGTTTGAATGATGTCTGGGTGACATTTTATTTAGTTTGAATGATGTCTGGGTGGCATTTTATATAGTTTGAATGAAGTCTGGGTGGCATTTTATATAGTTTGACTGTAGTCTGGGTGGCATTTTATATAGTTTGACTGTAGTCTGGGTGGCATTTTATTTAATTTGACTGTAGTCTGGGTGGCATTTTATTTAATTTGACTGTAGTCTGGGTGGCATTTTATATAGTTTGACTGTAGTCTGGGTGGCATTTTATATAGTTTGACTGTAGTCTGGGTGGCATTTTATTTAATTTGACTGTAGTCTGGGTGGCATTTTATATAGTTTGACTGTAGTCTGGGTGGCATTTTATTTAATTTGACTGTAGTCTGGGTGGCATTTTATATAGTTTGACGGTAGTCTGGGTGGCATTTTATATAGTTTGACTGTAGTCTGGGTGGCATTTTATATAGTGTGAATGAAGTCTGGGTGGCATTTTATATAGTTTGACTGTAGTCTGGGAGGCATTTTATATAGTTTGACTGTAGTCTGGGTGGCATTTTATATAGTTTGAATGAAGTCTGGGTGGCATTTTATATAGTTTGAATGATGTCTGGGTGGTATTTTATATAGTTTGAATGATGTCTGGGTGGCATTTTATATAGTTTGACTGTAGTCTGGGTGGCATTTTATATAGTTTGACTGTAGTCTGGGTGGCATTTTATATAGTTTGAATGATGTCTGGGTGGCATTTTATATAGTTTGAATGATGTCTGGGTGGCATTTTATATAGTTTGAATGATGTCTGGGTGGCATTTTATTTAGTTTGACTGTAGTCTGGGTGGCATTTTATATAGTTTGACTGTAGTCTGGGTGGCATTTTATATAGTTTGACTGTAGTCTGGGTGGCATTTTATATAGTTTGAATGATGTCTGGGTGGCATTTTATATAGTTTGAATGATGTCTGGGTGGCATTTTATTTAGTTTGACTGAAGTCTGGGTGGCATTTTATATAGTTTGACTGAAGTCTGGGTGGCATTTTATTTAGTTTGACTGTAGTCTGGGTGGCATTTTATTTAGTTTGACTGAAGTCTGGGTGGCATTTTATATAGTTTGACTGTAGTCTGGGTGGCATTTTATATAGTTTGACTGTAGTCTGGGTGGCATTTTATATAGTTTGACTGTAGTCTGGGTGGCATTTTATATAGTTTGACTGTAGTCTGGGTGGCATTTTATATAGTTTGACTGTAGTCTGGGTGGCATTTTATATAGTTTGAATGAAGTCTGGGTGGCATTTTATATAGTTTGACTGTAGTCTGGGTGGCATTTTATATAGTTTGACTGTAGTCTGGGTGGCATTTTATATAGTTTGAATGAAGTCTTGGTGGCATTTTATATAGTTTGAATGATGTCTGGGTGGCATTTTATTTAGTTTGAATGATGTCTGGGTGGCATTTTATATAGTTTGAATGATGTCTGGGTGGCATTTTATATAGTTTGAATGATGTCTGGGTGGCATTTTATTTAGTTTGACTGAAGTCTGGGTGGCATTTTATATAGTTTGACTGAAGTCTGGGTGGCATTTTATTTAGTTTGACTGTAGTCTGGGTGGCATTTTATATAGTTTGACTGAAGTCTGGGTGGCATTTTATATAGTTTGACTGTAGTCTGGGTGGCATTTTATATAGTTTGACTGTAGTCTGGGTGGCATTTTATATAGTTTGACTGTAGTCTGGGTGGCATTTTATATAGTTTGACTGTAGTCTGGGTGGCATTTTATATAGTTTGACTGTAGTCTGGGTGGCATTTTATATAGTTTGACTGAAGTCTGGGTGGCATTTTATATAGTTTGACTGTAGTCTGGGTGGCATTTTATATAGTTTGACTGTAGTCTGGGTGGTATTTTATATAGTTTGAATGAAGTCTGGGTGGCATTTTATATAGTTTGAATGATGTCTGGGTGGCATTTTATTTAGTTTGAATGATGTCTGGGTGGCATTTTATATAGTTTGAATGATGTCTGGGTGGCATTTTATATAGTTTGAATGATGTCTGAGTGGCATTTTATATAGGTTGAATTAAGTCTGGGTGGCATTTTATATAGTTTGAATGAAGTCTGGGTGGCATTTTATTTAGCTTGAATGAAGCTGGGTGGCATTTTATATAGTTTGACTGTAGTCTGGGTGGCATTTTATATAGTTTGAATGATGTCTGGGTGGCATTTTATATAGTTTGAATGATGTCTGGGTGGCATTTTATATAGTTTGAATGATGTCTGGGTGGCATTTTATTTAGTTTGACTGAAGTCTGGGTGGCATTTTATATAGTTTGACTGAAGTCTGGGTGGCATTTTATTTAGTTTGACTGTAGTCTGGGTGGCATTTTATATAGTTTGACTGAAGTCTGGGTGGCATTTTATATAGTTTGACTGTAGTCTGGGTGGCATTTTATATAGTTTGACTGTAGTCTGGGTGGCATTTTATATAGTTTGACTGTAGTCTGGGTGGCATTTTATATAGTTTGAATGATGTCTGGGTGGCATTTTATATAGTTTGACTGTAGTCTGGGTGGCATTTTATATAGTTTGACTGTAGTCTGGGTGGCATTTTATATAGTTTGACTGTAGTCTGGGTGGCATTTTATATAGTTTGACTGAAGTCTGGGTGGCATTTTATATAGTTTGACTGAAGTCTGGGTGGCATTTTATATAGTTTGACTGAAGTCTGGGTGGCATTTTATTTAGTTTGACTGTAGTCTGGGTGGCATTTTATTTAGTTTGACTGAAGTCTGGGTGGCATTTTATATAGTTTGACTGATGTCTGGGTGGTATTTTATATAGTTTGACTGAAGTCTGGGTGGCATTTTATATAGTTTGACTGTAGTCTGGGTGGCATTTTATATAGTTTGACTGTAGTCTGGGTGGCATTTTATATAGTTTGACTGTAGTCTGGGTGGCATTTTATATAGTTTGACTGTAGTCTGGGTGGCATTTTATATAGTTTGACTGTAGTCTGGGTGGCATTTTATATAGTTTGACTGTAGTCTGGGTGGCATTTTATATAGTTTGACTGTAGTCTGGGTGGCATTTTATATAGTTTGACTGTAGTCTGGGTGGCATTTTATTAAATTTGACTGTAGTCTGGGTGGCATTTTATATAGTTTGACTGTAGTCTGGGTGGCATTTTATATAGTTTGAATGATGTCTGGGTGACATTTTATTTAGTTTGAATGATGTCTGGGTGGCATTTTATATAGTTTGAATGAAGTCTGGGTGGCATTTTATATAGTTTGACTGTAGTCTGGGTGGCATTTTATATAGTTTGACTGTAGTCTGGGTGGCATTTTATTTAATTTGACTGTAGTCTGGGTGGCATTTTATTTAATTTGACTGTAGTCTGGGTGGCATTTTATATAGTTTGACTGTAGTCTGGGTGGCATTTTATATAGTTTGACTGTAGTCTGGGTGGCATTTTATTTAATTTGACTGTAGTCTGGGTGGCATTTTATATAGTTTGACTGTAGTCTGGGTGGCATTTTATTTAATTTGACTGTAGTCTGGGTGGCATTTTATATAGTTTGACGGTAGTCTGGGTGGCATTTTATATAGTTTGACTGTAGTCTGGGTGGCATTTTATATAGTGTGAATGAAGTCTGGGTGGCATTTTATATAGTTTGACTGTAGTCTGGGAGGCATTTTATATAGTTTGACTGTAGTCTGGGTGGCATTTTATATAGTTTGAATGAAGTCTGGGTGGCATTTTATATAGTTTGAATGATGTCTGGGTGGTATTTTATATAGTTTGAATGATGTCTGGGTGGCATTTTATATAGTTTGACTGTAGTCTGGGTGGCATTTTATATAGTTTGACTGTAGTCTGGGTGGCATTTTATATAGTTTGAATGATGTCTGGGTGGCATTTTATATAGTTTGAATGATGTCTGGGTGGCATTTTTTATAGTTTGAATGATGTCTGGGTGGCATTTTATTTAGTTGACTGTAGTCTGGGTGGCATTTTATATAGTTTGACTGTAGTCTGGGTGGCATTTTATATAGTTTGACTGTAGTCTGGGTGGCATTTTATATAGTTTGAATGATGTCTGGGTGGCATTTTATATAGTTTGAATGATGTCTGGGTGGCATTTTATTTAGTTTGACTGAAGTCTGGGTGGCATTTTATATAGTTTGACTGAAGTCTGGGTGGCATTTTATTTAGTTTGACTGTAGTCTGGGTGGCATTTTATTTAGTTTGACTGAAGTCTGGGTGGCATTTTATATAGTTTGACTGTAGTCTGGGTGGCATTTTATATAGTTTGACTGTAGTCTGGGTGGCATTTTATATAGTTTGACTGTAGTCTGGGTGGCATTTTATATAGTTTGACTGTAGTCTGGGTGGCATTTTATATAGTTTGACTGTAGTCTGGGTGGCATTTTATATAGTTTGAATGAAGTCTGGGTGGCATTTTATATAGTTTGACTGTAGTCTGGGTGGCATTTTATATAGTTTGACTGTAGTCTGGGTGGCATTTTATATAGTTTGAATGAAGTCTTGGTGGCATTTTATATAGTTTGAATGATGTCTGGGTGGCATTTTATTTAGTTTGAATGATGTCTGGGTGGCATTTTATATAGTTTGAATGATGTCTGGGTGGCATTTTATATAGTTTGAATGATGTCTGGGTGGCATTTTATTTAGTTTGACTGAAGTCTGGGTGGCATTTTATATAGTTTGACTGAAGTCTGGGTGGCATTTTATTTAGTTTGACTGTAGTCTGGGTGGCATTTTATATAGTTTGACTGAAGTCTGGGTGGCATTTTATATAGTTTGACTGTAGTCTGGGTGGCATTTTATATAGTTTGACTGTAGTCTGGGTGGCATTTTATATAGTTTGACTGTAGTCTGGGTGGCATTTTATATAGTTTGACTGTAGTCTGGGTGGCATTTTATATAGTTTGACTGTAGTCTGGGTGGCATTTTATATAGTTTGACTGAAGTCTGGGTGGCATTTTATATAGTTTGACTGTAGTCTGGGTGGCATTTTATATAGTTTGACTGTAGTCTGGGTGGTATTTTATATAGTTTGAATGAAGTCTGGGTGGCATTTTATATAGTTTGAATGATGTCTGGGTGGCATTTTATTTAGTTTGAAAGATGTCTGGGTGGCATTTTATATAGTTTGAATGATGTCTGGGTGGCATTTTATATAGTTTGAATGATGTCTGAGTGGCATTTTATATAGGTTGAATTAAGTCTGGGTGGCATTTTATATAGTTTGAATGAAGTCTGGGTGGCATTTTATTTAGCTTGAATGAAGCTGGGTGGCATTTTATATAGTTTGACTGTAGTCTGGGTGGCATTTTATATAGTTTGAATGAAGTCTGGGTGGCATTTTATTTAGCTTGAATGAAGCTGGGTGGCATTTTATATAGTTTGAATGAAGCTGGGTGGCATTTTATATAGTTTGAATGTAGTCTGGGTGGCATTTTATATAGTTTGAATGAAGTCTGGGTGGCATTTTATTTAGCTTGAATGAAGCTGGGTGGCATTTTATATAGTTTGAATGAATTCTGGGTGCCATTTTATTTAGCTTGAATGAAGCTGGGTGGCATTTTATATAGTTTGACTGTAGTCTGGGTGGCATTTTATATAGTTTGAATGAAGTCTGGGTGGCATTTTGTTTAGCTTGAATGAAGCTGGGTGGCATTTTATATAGTTTGACTGTAGTCTGGGTGGCATTTTATATAGTTTGAATGAAGTCTGGGTGGCATTTTATTTAGCTTGAATGAAGCTGGGTGGCATTTTATATAGTTTGACTGTAGTCTGGGTGGCATTTTATATAGTTTGAATGAAGTCTGGGTGGCATTTTATTTAGCTTGAATGAAGCTGGGTGGCATTTTATATAGTTTGAATGAAGTCTGGGTGGCATTTTATTTAGCTTGAATGAAGCTGGGTGGCATTTTATATAGTTTGACTGTAGTCTGGGTGGCATTTTATATAGTTTTGAATGAAGTCTGGGTGGCATTTTATTTAGCTTGAATGAAGCTGGGTGGTATTTTATATAGTTTGACTGTAGTCTGGGTGGCATTTTATATAGTTTGAATGAAGTCTGGGTGGTATTTTATTTAGTTTGAATGAAGTCTGGGTGGCATTTTATATAGTTTGAATGAAGTCTGGGTGGTATTTTATTTAGTTTGAATGAAGTCTGGGTGGTATTTTATTTAGTTTGAATGAAGTCTGGGTGGCATTTTATATACTGTAGTTTGAATGAAGTCTGGGATGGCGTTATTGTTAGCTAGGGGACAAACTACAATACTTTGTTGGAAAGAGGCAAAAGCAAGCACAATACTCAATAATAATTTAAGGGAGCCCACCTCGCTTTTTTGCTCTTTCTCTCCCTCTCTCTTTGGCTTGTATCCATTCGGCCCCATTCAGCCTACTATATTCCCGGCGAGCGGTAGCGAGCCAGCATAAATATATTTTCGTTTTGACAGCAAACTAAATTTGTAAATTTTTCGATAGAAAAATTTCTCCGGCGAAGCCGAATTTCTCCATACAATGCTGGCTCGCTATCGCTCGCCAGGAAGAAATCGACACCTGGATGGGGATAAACGTCTTAGAACAGTTGGCTGAATGGGGCCAAATGGATACAAGCCAGGAAAAGAGAGAAAAGGAGAGAAAGATAAAACAAAAAAAACGGTGACCCCTGTTACGATCGGGTCTCGTATAAATCAGTGGCTCTTATACATTGGACTAGACTGGCATAAATGCAACAACGGAAACGCTAGATCCAACCCCTGATATATAATCCCGTCGAACAAAGAACACATATACCCTCCAGAGTTATATCTGCGATAGCGGGGTATCTTAACTCTCAGTATCTATGTGCTTCTACTATAGGCTGATGTTCTCTGAAACAGCCTATTACCTATAACATATGGTTGCTTAGTTATGGTACACAAGGAAAAGATAGTTAACTTAATTAAATCACAAGAGTGATCTAATGCAAACAAGAAGAAGGTTTACTTAACGTTACTTTAATCAATAATATCTGTCGCTCCTTTATGAAAGAAAGTGTTGTAAAGTCCTCAAGCACCGAACAAGGAATCTTCTGAATAATGTCGGATGCTACTAAGAAGAACGTATCGGAAATGGAACCACAAAATAGCAGGAGGCAGGACAATGCACGTGTAGGCTAAATACACAAAAAGGCTGGACATATAATGTTATTGGACACAAGAATATTATAAGCGGTGCAACTGTAATAATGCTCGCCACGAAAAAGTAGTACTCCTATTAACAAAACCGGTCTATGCTGGTTGTGTCTCTCTACAGTAACCTAGACCTCAAAATGCTTGTGTAAAAATAATGGGTATGCATAAAAGAGTATATGATCTAATCCAGCTAATGTCTACCCGGGTTAATAAAGTCTAGCTGGGATGCGCAAAGGTACAGAATTCTGGTGGAGCAAGGCAGCTCCTAGCCTAGTGTGGACCTTGGGTCTGTGCGGCCTGATTACGTTAATATGAAGGGGTGCTCTCTTGAGGATTCTCGATCACAAGTATCGAGTATCCTCCTGGCGACCCTCAAAAGTAAAAGCAAATAGAGTTAGAACAGTGTTGGGTGGATTAGGCAAGCAGCCCTCATGCACTACACAGTCTAAACTCCAAGGTACACAGACAAAAGATCCACCCAGGTAACCCACAGAATCCGTAGTGTCGTGTAGCTCAAAAGTAACCTACACACATTGAAAACACCAACAGCAAGGTACCTGATCCCTAGTCTAGCATTATTTAACCCTGTAGAAACATTAGTGATTGATGGAGACAGTCTGAGCAATACAATCTCCCAAAAAGACAATGACTATCTTCAACCTTAATCTAGTGCATAAGAAATGTGAGATCCAGCATATAATACAGTCTGGCCACCAATTCAAGGTGTGGATGCAGAGAACCAGAGGGGAATTGATATTAATAAAAGGTGAGGAAGTAGTGGAAATGATACAGGCAGTAGGAGAGAAAGATTCTAAGACAAGAGTGTGGGACAGTTCAAGGGAGATGCTTAGAGTATGCTGTCTGGGAAGGATCTGACAAGGATATTCCCATGGACCTCCTGGCTGGAGTCCCAGTTTGCAAGAATGACACGAGGGCGCGCGACAGTCGCCCAGTAAGCAGCCGCGTAGTAGGCAGTGTTAGGCAGGAGGCAACGAATCCCGCGAGGCCTATGTAAGGGGGCCAGCCACGCGCCGCACTCACTACCAAGTCACACCACCTTGTCTCTCTCTCTCCCTCTCCCGCTCGCCTTCCCATCATTCAACTACTTAACACAATACTTTCAATTGACTAAATAAAATAGAAAGGATTGTGACAGACGAAAATAAAGAACAATTCTGAACTGTCTGCAACACAAGCTTTCTCGAGAAGGAAAGTACACAATGATAGGTAGACTGTAGCTATATTCTCTGCTCTGGCGAGTCCTAGCGAGTAAGCCATACGGTTCTGGGGGAAGCGGTGAGCGTCACACCCCCCTTAACAACCGTCTTACGGACACCCAAGTGTCCCGCCAGCGGTACATCATGAGCCAACCTTAGTAGGCTATCCCTGCATACCCTCGGTACGACCAGCTGGTCTACCACTCCTGACCCACCCTCCCAACTTCTCTGCGGGTCTTGGAATCGCCAATACAAGATGCCATCAATGAAAAAAAAATCTCCAGAGTTTGCATCCCTGTCCTCTTCGAGTTCGACAGCACCGTTACTACACTTTAGAACCTCCGGGTCTTCTAGCTGCAATTTGCGAATATCTGAGGGAGTTAGCCTGTCTAAGTGTTTGCGAAACAACTCATGCTCTCCCACAACATCGAACTTTGCATCCCGTTGCTCTCTCCGTGTATACCGTTGCTGCCTCTGAGTCTCTTTAAGCCCTGCCTCTACACTCTCAGTGAGAGGTGGTGGTGCTTCTCCAGACTCTAATAACGGTGCTAATACTGAGTCCCCGAGAAGCGCTGCTGGTACTAGACTCTCCACCGTATCAGCTTTCAGCACCTTCTCGTGACCGTTCCTCCGCTTATTTGAAGACTGTTGGTTAGGCTGTGACTCCCTGGATGCGAGAGATCTGGTTACAACACACACCATTGGTTGCACCTGACACTTCTCAACCCACTCCTGTTCCTCCCTACTCACGTCGGCCGGCTCCTCGGCAACGACTAAGGGTGAAACCTTAGAAGTAGGCACCGCAAAGTCATTGCCGAGAAGGAGGTCGACGCCCCCAACAGGCAATTTCTCCCCGATTCCCACATCCAGTTCGCGAGTCACACCGTCAACTTCAAGCTTCATTCTAACAAGCGGGTATGACCTAGTTGCATTAACTCCCTGCACCACAACTACCCGCGCCGCATTTATGAGTCTACCAGTGAAATTCTTCAAGAGTGTCTGAGAGGCACCTGTGTCACGCAAAAGCTGTGCCCCGTGTTTCTTGCCCCCCCACTTCACGCAGCCATGCCCTCTATGGTCGCAAAAGGCATCGCGGACAGGGTTCGAGCCTTCCGGATCCTTCTTCACTGGCGGTGCTCCATCCTCTGATCTTATGCCTCCAGCAAACACAGAAGACTTCTGGAACACCCCAATGCTGCGAGCCAATGACAAACCCGCCGTGGGAGGTCTGCTCGGACAAGCTTTTGCCATGTGCCCCTCTTTGTGACAGTGATAACACTCAAGTTTCCCCTTGGACTTATACTGAGGTGTAAAAGTCCCCTGACCCTTCTTAAACGGGGCGGTGCTAGGTTTGTGATCAGTCTTGGTGTCATTGCTTTTAAATTTATGTGTGTCCATATTCCGGGGAGGGGGAGGGTAACGCTCCTTAATGCCTACATCGTTTCTCTGTGCAGAGCCGCACCCCCGAATTAGTGACAACCGAAGATCAGCCATCTCTGCTGCTTCTACGAGAGTTCTTGGGTTCTTATATTTAAGGTTTAAAGTCAAGTCGCCGCCCGTACACTTATAAAACTGCTCTAGAAGCATCAACTGTTTCATCTCATCAAACATAGTTGTCTTCTCTGATCTGAGCCAGTTTCCCATAGCGTCGGACAGGTCCCGGGCGTGCTCCAAGAAGGTACTGTCTCGCCCCTTAGTCACACCCCGGAACTTTAACCTATATGTCTCGGGTTGTAGCTCGTATGCCCGCAGGACAGCCTCCTTGAGCTCCTCATAAACAACGCAGGACTCCAAAGGCAGTGCATCGTAAGCCTTGAGCCCCTTACCTACGAGTCTAGAGGACAAGGGCCGCCCACTTAACTTCAGGCCACTGATGCTCCCGGCACTTCTTCTCAAATCTATTGAAAAACTCTGTGACACCAGACTCGTCAAATACAGGGACCAGTTTGAGAAGGTGCGACAGAGACTGATCATGTGCATGGTCTCCAGTACCGAGTCGCTGTCCCGTCGTCTCAACACGAGACTTCTCTAAATCCATGTCGGCACAGTATCTTGTAGATTCTAGTTCAGTCCTAAGCTCAGCTTCCCTCGTCTGTTGCTGCATCCTAGCCAGCTCTTTTCTCTCTTCTATCTTAGCTAGCTCTATCTGCTGTTGACTCTGATGTTGCATTTTTGCCATCTCGAGCTGAAAGAGCATCTCCGGGGTCAAACCTTGAGGAGGAGGAGGAGATGCAATGATGTTAGAAATACCCGGTGATCCCCCCAGGGGCAAACCACCCTGCCAGTCACTACCCACCTGCGGAAGCGTGCTCAGGGTCGGTACTCCAATAGGAGGATTGGGAGTCGAGTGAAGGGGAAGCTCGGCCAAAGGGCTCTGAGCACTCACCCTACCTCGTACGCCAGTCACCCCACCCAGCACACACGTCATCAGGTCATCCTTGGTCATGCCACTAGTGCATACATGACCGATAGCTGCGGCTAAGCACTGGAGACCGTACCGATTCACACCCACCAACCGGTCGGAAGTAACAGGCCATTGTCAAAAATTCCTTGCATCCTCCTCACTGTTCACCAAGTTAACAACCTGCCCATGCTGCTGCTCCTCAGCTTCTACATCACGTACTGTGTCTTCATCCTGCACTGATCCGCTATAAGACATGATGCTCACTGAAGATTTTTCACTTTGATACACAAAAAAGAAGTACCCCAAACTCTTATACCACACTATTCACAATAAAAAATTCTCGGAGACAGCTTAAGTGCTATATTACTTTGCTAAAAAAATAATTCTTGCATGTCCTCAAAAAATATTCCACAAAATCAACAAATGTTCACTGCCTAAACTGTAAGAAAAATCTGCACAATAACCTGCAATTATATGTCAGTTCACCAAATCCTGAGCTAGGTCGCCATTTGTTACGATCGGGTCTCGTATAAATCAGTGGCTCTTATACATTGGACTAGACTGGCATAAATGCAACAACGGAAACGCTAGATCCAACCCCTGATATATAATCCCGTCGAACAAAGAACACATATACCCTCCAGAGTTATATCTGCGATAGCGGGGTATCTTAACTCTCAGTATCTATGTGCTTCTACTATAGGCTGATGTTCTCTGAAACAGCCTATTACCTATAACATATGGTTGCTTAGTTATGGTACACAAGGAAAAGATAGTTAACTTAATTAAATCACAAGAGTGATCTAATGCAAACAAGAAGAAGGTTTACTTAACGTTACTTTAATCAATAATATCTGTCGCTCCTTTATGAAAGAAAGTGTTGTAAAGTCCTCAAGCACCGAACAAGGAATCTTCTGAATAATGTCGGATGCTACTAAGAAGAACGTATCGGAAATGGAACCACAAAATAGCAGGAGGCAGGACAATGCACGTGTAGGCTAAATACACAAAAAGGCTGGACATATAATGTTATTGGACACAAGAATATTATAAGCGGTGCAACTGTAATAATGCTCACCACGAAAAAGTAGTACTCCTATTAACAAAACCGGTCTATGCTGGTTGTGTCTCTCTACAGCAACCTAGACCTCAAAATGTTTGTGTAAAAATAATGGGTATGCATAAAGGAGTATATGATCTAATCCAGCTAATGTCTACCCGGGTTAATAAAGTCTAGCTGGGATGCGCAAAGGTACAGAATTCTGGTGGAGCAAGGCAGCTCCTAGCCTAGTGTGGACCTTGGGTCTGTGCGGCCTGATTACGTTAATATGAAGGGGTGCTCTCTTGAGGATTCTCGATCACAAGTATCGAGTATCCTCCTGGCGACCCTCAAAAGTAAAAGCAAATAGAGTTAGAACAGTGTTGGGTGGATTAGGCAAGCAGCCCTCACGCACTACACAGTCTAAACTCCAAGGTACACAGACAAAAGATCCACCCAGGTAACCCACAGAATCCGTAGTGTCGTGCAGCTCAAAAGTAGCCTACACACATTGAAAACACCAACAGCAAGGTACCTGATCCCTAGTCTAGCATTATTTAACCCTGTAGAAACATTAGTGATTGATGGAGACAGTCTGAGCAATACAATCTCCCAAAAAGACAATGACTATCTTCAACCTTAATCTAGTACATAAGAAATGTGAGATCCAGCATATAATACAGTCTGGCCACCAATTCAAGGTGTGGATGCAGAGAACCAGAGGGGAATTGATATTAATAAAATATGAGGAAGTAGTGGAAATGATAGAGGCAGTAGGAGAGAAAGATTCTAAGACAAGTGTGTGGGACAGTTCAAGGGAGATGCTTAGAGTATGCTGTCTGGGAAGGATCTGACAAGGATATTCCCATGAACCTCCTGGCTGGAGTCCCAGTTCGCAAGAATGACACGAGGGCGCGCGACAGTCGCCCAGTAAGCAGCCGCGTAGTAGGCAGTGTTAGGCAGGAGGCAATGAATCCCGCGAGGCCTATGTAAGGGGGCCAGCCACGCGCCGCACTCACTACCAAGTCACACCACCTTGTCTCTCTCTCTCTCCCTCTCCCGCTCGCCTTCCCATCATTCAACTACTTAACACAATACTTTCAATTGACTAAATAAAATAGAAAGGATTGTGACAGACGAAAATAAAGAACAGTTCTGAACTGTCTGCAACACAAGCTTTCTCGAGAAGGAAAGTACACAATGATAGGTAGACTGTAGCTATATTCTCTGCCCTGGCGAGTCCTAGCGAGTAAGCCATGCGGTTCTGGGGGAAGCGGTGAGCGTCACACCCCCTTAACAAAATACCATACTAACCCACAAGACGTTGGATCAGATAGTGTTAAGCTAGGGGCCAAGCCACTTCTAAGTCTTTTTGCTAGAGTCTTAACGCCTAATAAAAGCTACACCCATGTCTTATTACGTTTTCCAGGGTCGGGGGGCAAAAGAAAATTGTGTTCCATCGCCTGTGTCAAAATAATAAAAAAATACAAATAATCTAACAGCTGTGATTCCTCTGTCCTAGGTATCACTGGGGGGATGTGAGTAATTTTTCACGACATACAAATACTGTTTAGCTGTTATTACTTTCTTCTTTGTGGCTTTGGTACGTCATTTGAAATTTTACTCCCAAACACAATCCACCCCCTTTCTCTCTCTCTCTCTCTCTCTCTCTCTCTCTCTCTCTCTCTCTCTCTCTCTCTCTCTCTCTCTCTCTCTTCAGTATTAATTTAGTTTAAAATTACACTGCTTATGAAGAAGGGTAGAGACGAGTCGAAGTTGTACTGTATCCACGTTATAAATTAGATTCATATGTGGGTCTAGTTTTCCATTATTGCATCCACGGCACTGATTTTTCCACTAACGTTATATATATATATATATATATATATAGATATATATATATATATATATATACATATATATATATATGTATATATTATATATACATTAATTGTATTACACAAATTAAAGTTAAGGAATTATGCTTTACAACATCCTATACTCCACTTAACTTGCGTTATTTTCACATACGAAATACAGACTTTAGCAACTCTGTATTATCTTAATTCAATTTAATGTAACATAGTTTTGAATTGTTCGATAACCAGGCATTGAACTAACCCACTGCCATTCGCAATAAAGAAGTTAATAGTCTTTGAGCCAGATCCCGAAATATTACGCCTGATGTCATACAGAGGAAAATACGTTATCATAATTATCATAAACGGCAATTACATTATACACATTATATACCTCAATAATAATAATGGTTATCTAATGGAACTAACACCCACAATAATACAATGCCTTGTACCATATTTCTAGAATAACTAACACTTAAGGGGAGGTTTTTAGTTCGTTCCCTAGAATTCCATCAATCTTAAAATTACACCCCCTAGACCCCCTTTCTAGATAAATTTGTAAATTTTTCGGTAGAAAAATGTCCCGGCTGAAAGCCGGTTCCTCTTAAATTACAGGCTCGCTATCGCTCGCCAGGATAAAATCGACACCTGAATTGCACGAAAGGTCTTAATATGGGGTGAAAGTTCTTAAAATCGCTAAACTAATGGGCAAACGTTTTATAATATCAAAAGCAATGGGGCTAAACATGAGGGAGAAAGGGGTCAAGAAAAAAATCCCTGAAGTGGAGATCTCCCCTTAATGGTTTTACCGATTTTCACTCTAGCTCCAACATTTCTATTGCCCTACTTTATATTATTATTATCTTTATTATTATTATTATTATTATTATATCTATCTATCTATTGCCTGACGCCGTGATCCCCAAAGGGGTGGCCACGAACGAACCGCCCCCATGCACCTCTGTCCCCAGTCAGTCGACGCCCCTCCCCCCAACCAGCACCGCCTTCGTTCATATATTTCCTCACTCCATCCTTCCACCTCTCCTTCGGTCTACCTCTCCCTCTCTGTCCCTCCACCTCGCTCTCGTACACACTCTTAGTCATTCTCTCGCTTTCCATACGTTCCATATGGCCGAACTGTCTCAAGTTGTTCCTTTTCACACTCTCCAGCACATCCACCACCACACCACACCTCCTTCTTACTTCCTCATTAGTCTGTATATCCTTCCATGTAACTCCGCACGCACTTCTTAACCCTTGTCTAGCGGGGCCGGACTTAAGTCGGTCTAGAGAAGAAAGGACTATGAGGCAGTGTGCAATTTTGAGCAATATTTGGCTCCGAGAGAGAGACGAGCGGTGGGAGGAGCGTAGGTCGGCTCTGAGCGTTCGGCACAGGTCCCACGCGGCAACTGACGTCGCCTCCACACACATCCACACTCACTGCCTCGCAACACAGGGAATTATGTAAGTAAATTACCGTATTTTAGGGATTTTTCATTCGTCATGCACGATCGTTGCAAGAGAACGCGTGGTCGTAGAAGGATGGTTATGGTGTCATTGGAGAGCTCAATTATCGCCCTTTCAGGGATACATAATTGTATTACGCTCTGGCTCTTGTTTATGCATGAAAAAGAGCACGGAAACAAGGTCGTTTAGGGTAAAACCACCCGCTTGGCGGGTAGTAGAAGTTACTGACGGGCCCGCTCGTAAGGCGTTAAGTAATTCATTTCCACTGTTCTCACTCTTGGTCTGAGTCTCTCAACCAACGTCCATGCTTCGCTTCCGTAAGTCAGTGTCGGGATTACCACACTGTCATGCAAGGACTTCTTCACTTCCATACTGACCACCCTATTTCTTGTTACTGCTTTCAGCGTTCCTACAATCCTCTTCCCCTGTTGTACCCTCTCCCGCACTTCTTCATCCATAGTCCCATCTTTACTCAACACACTGCCCAGATACTTAAAAGAGTTGACGATCTCCATAGCCTGACCATTCAGCTTCACCTCACACTCTGTGGCTTTACCCCTTTCGAAGACCATAACCTTGCTCTTCCCCGCATTTACCTTCAAATTCCGTTTTTCGCACACTGTTCCAAACTCATTTACCAAACCTTGCAACTCCCATTCATTATCACTCATCAGAACTGTATCATCAGCAAACAGCAGTATAGGTAGCTTCCACTCATTTCCCTCCCTTTTCAGCGATACACCAACATCCACTGCTCTTGATAGCATTTCTTTCATGACTCCATCCATATATACAGTAAACAACCACGGGGACATCACACACCCCTGTTTCAAACCAACATTCAGGTCAAAGAAGTCGCTCTGCTCACTCTCCACACGTACTGCCACCTTTGCACCCTCATACATGCTCTTCACTGCTTTCAGCAACTTGCCATCTACTCCGTATATTATAATTATTATTAATTATTATTATCATTAATATTAATATTTGTATTACAGTATTATTATTATTATTATTAGGGGTTCGTCCCCTATGGGGAACCCCTATTGTAATCATTAAACCCGGTTTTTCATCCAAATTCTTCTTTTGCGCCGGTTTCGACGCAATAACTCCAGAACCGCTTTTTGGATCGGGATCAAACTTTCACATGAGGTGCGTTTTTGTATTGGGCAACTTTTGATATGCTAAACATCCGGCATGGCAGCCGATTTCCCGAAAGACTTGACGCCTAAATACCGTCTCTCCCACTCATACGAAACGACTGGGCTTTGGCATACGGACTCCCCTACTAATGCTCCGCAAATGTTATAGAGAAGGTTTTGCTTTTGCACGTGGTTTTTTTTCCGGCAATCTTGAAAAAACCTCGAATTCCACTTAAAATTCCACATCTTGAAAACTACGCCGATGATCAAAGCCATGCTTGCGCAGTTGGGTGAGGCTCGCGATTCCGAACGTTTTGATAACAAAAGAATATAAATGGGTGGAATAGTTTGGCCGCAGCATTGAAAACTGTCTATTCTTAAATGACTTTAAAACCGCATTCGCTACCCACACAAAGTTTACCGTCTACAGTCTATAGGCTTCCACGCATCCCCCAGTTTTGCTTAATAACATAATCTCTTTATTATTCAGATCTATTATTTTTTTTTTGTATTTAACTCTCTCAAAACAGTTTGAGTCCCTACGAATTCCAGCAATTATTTAGCCAACCTACCTATACATACCTACCCTACCAAATAATAATAATAATTCAAATTTATTTTTGGTGAATGACAGACTATTGGCTAAGGTTTTTAACAATTCCTCCCTTTGCCAAATGCTTTGTTTAAAAACAATGATATGGACCTTTAAAGTTTTGGCAATTGCCTGTGTGACTTACCCTGCCCTTCCTTCCTACCTCCCTCCTCCCTCATATCTAGCAAATGTATCAACAAACACTCTAGTGAACTTTCGGCATTTAGTTTATTCAGCTTAATACTATTTATCCACATAAAATAGAAACCTATCACGATTTTTGTCTAATACAACCATAGACAGTGCTATTACATATTATTTGAACATGATGTCGAATTTAGCAGTTGCTGTTTACCTTGAACAGTAATGACAGAAACGAAAGCTTCTCTTGCCGTGTAGTACTCAAAGAAAGCAGGGTTACTTAAGCCGGCCCATACCGAACTGTTACCAAGTCAGAGATTCAGAGGTAACTTTCACAATGCATTATAACCCTAGACAGACACCAATATACCACTAAATCATACAAATATCACTACAAAAAAGATAGGAAAATATTATATTAATGTCCTAGATATTTGAAATTATGCAAATGAGTAAAATGCATTATGATATAATGATAATGGCATTGATTAGTATCTGGCAACAGTGTTGCACTATAATTTTCTGAACGTATGCGAACTTCGGAGTATTTATCCCATTAATATACACATCTATCACTATTTAAATTTAATACAACCATACACAGTGCTATTACATATTATTTGAACATAATATAGGATGGTCTTTCCTTTAAACCATTTTCTATATCTATTCACGAAAAATATAGGCCTAGGCTAGGCAGCGCTACCGGTAGGTACGAATTTAGCAGTTCGAATTTTGATTGAGAGTGGGATTAGGCCTAAGCCTAGCCTAGGGCTTAACATGGGATACTGTTTGGGGGTTGGGAATAGGCTCAGGCTGCTTTAGGCCTAATTAGGTAAAAATAGTCAAATCGAGACAATTGCACAGCCAACATAGGCTAGCCTATTTATAGGCTACCTTTCATTGCTGCAGTTAAGCACAAACTTATTTTACAATGGAAAATAATGCATGAGGAGGGCTTGGTAGGCCTATTAGTATTTTGTGAAATAACTTAATTAGGTTAGGCTATAGTATACTTCATTAGGTTATTAGGCCTATGAGAAAACAGGCCTAGGCCTAGCTTAATTTTATTTCACTGCTCAACATATTTGTTTTTGTTTTTGCTGTTGAGCTCTGCATAATTATATTCTGGTAAGCTTGGGTTTTAGTAAAATTGCATTAGGCTAGGCTACATATTTTTACTTCTATAGGAAAGCAAAGGCCTACACAATAGTACACATGTTAAAGAATTTAGCCTAGCCTACCACAATTTAGCCTAGACTGAAAAAACAAACAAAAATAGGCTAATTGCAGTTTTGGTAAGAGTTGTAGATGTGGGCATACCAAAAGCTTTGTTTATATAGCCTAGTCGCACGCTCGCAGTTAGGCCTACATTCGCTTCTAATTTAACTGCTGGGGTAAAGCAGGGTGTCAAACCGAAGCAATTTTGTGTGGAGACTCGAATGAATATGAGAAAGAATACAAGAAAATTAACTTGGAATAGCATTGTTTTGGCCACTTTATCACTTCCAAAGACATAGGCCTAATTTAAACTATAAACCATAATTTTATCTTTACATAGGCCTAGGCCCTATACAATAATAAAGACAAAAAATATTGGACTCGGCTCTCGTTTGACACCCTGGGGTAAAGCCACCCTCAATCCGCCGGCCGGTAACAAAACAATTTACCTAACGCCTGGCCGTGGGATACAATAATGGGTTGAAGGGGCTTTATCCCCCTATGACTTATTGTCATCATCATATATATCACCAGCAGGGGCAAATAACCACAGTCAAATTAGACGCGAATGTAACTGCGAGCGTGCGACTACGTAAATAAAGGGGACGATAGACCCGCTAACACAACTCTTAACGCATTTTTTCCTAATGTATCAGATTTGTTTATATTTATGACCTCAACAGTTGAAAGATGACAATTTTATGGTTTATTTTATACAAAAACATTTGCTTTGTAACTTAGATACTCATATTTATGCTTATAATTGCAGTACGAGTGTGTTTTTTCTTTTTATATGTAGGCCTAGGCTAAACAAATGTTAGTTTTTGATTTATAGGCTAAACTAGGCTGAATTTATGCTTATAAATATTAATTGGAGGGAGCAAATCTGTCAAGGAATAGCCTAGATGTGGAAATTTACAGCCAATTTGCTCTAGCCCTTTTTGAGATACAGAGGTTAGAGATCGTTGGATACAATAATATGTTGAGGGGGTCAATCACCCCCCATGACATATTGTCATCATCATATATATTGCCAGCAGGGGGCAAATAGCCTAGGCCTAGCCTAACTAAAACAAAAATCGCCGTCAAAATAGACGCGAACTTATATTAACTACGGCGATCCCATTGCCCGCACCGGCCGTCCCCCGGTTATTGTTGAGGTCCTGAGGAACCGTATGACTTTGACGAGCTCTTCCCTCCGCAGTCTCTGCATCCCATGTATCGTCGTACGGTACCTCTTCCCCTCCACATCCTACATCTGGTCGTCCTACATATACCTCCTAAGCCTCGCCTCATCCCGTCACTGAGCATGTGGATGGGCGTTTCTTTCTGGCTTCAAAGATGGATTCCTTCCGACAGCTCCTACTGGATTGTCTGGGGTTGGTTGATAAGGGCACCTCGCTTCAAGACATTGCTCAGGCCCTAGTACCGCGGTTTGTAGGTCTCTGGTTTGCCACCTGATGACCTGCTATTGGGTTGTTGCCTTTACAGTGTTACGGTTCTACGAATGACCTAGAGTGAAAGTGACACGGTGGTGAATTTTAACCATAATTATAAACTAATTTAATTGTGACATAGGATCTCCGCGACTACGGTAGGGCCGGAGCGGGCGAGTATTCGCCTGAGGTTGCCCTTAACCCCCAAGACAAGACAAGACAAAATTCTAGTGCGGGTTTTACTCAGATTTTGTGAGTTTTAATTTAGCCTAGCCTAGGCCAAAGAGTTCAGAAGATTTGCAAAATGCACCCCATACTAGCCTACCCATAGCCTAATAGGCCTAGTGATTCTTTTTTGGCAGACCACCCACAAATTTTCATATAGCCTAGGCCTAGGCTAGCCTAAGTTTTGGAATGCATGTTGGAATAGCCTTCCTATAAACTGTAGGCTAGGCTACTTCCTTTTAATTTAAGTTTGATTCTTTGGAAAAATCTATTAGGCCTAGACCAGGGCAGGAAAGTAACATTTAAAATGACGTGTAAAATGTCGCCCATAAACGGCGGGCCGCTATGTTATTGTAATTTGGGAGCTTATTTCGTCTGTTGATTGACTTTGTCCTTAACCCTTTCACGCATTTATGACGCAGAGGTTGCCAGATTAGCAATAAGAAATAGAGTTCTCTCACTCTTATAGTTACCTCTCCAAAATTTGTTTTCTGCCCACAGCTAACTCAAAGACAACTGCAGAGGTTGAAGTAACTAAACTAAAGGTTTCTAAATACCCCTGATGGCAACAAAGGCTTTAAAGTATCCCCAATAGGCTCAAAATCGCGTCATATGTCGGAGAGGGTTAATTGGGGATCCTATGAATTAGCACAGATGATGATGACTTACCGTACATCATAATACGTGACGGGCCGACATGGGGGGGCAGAGCCGCAGAGACCCCCTCAACATATTTTGTGTCCCACAGTAACTTTTAATGGGATGGATGTAGTTACCGGGTGTACGGTCGTCATGTTTACATAGGGCGATCGCCGCGGTTAACTTCGCGTCTATTTTGACGGCGATTTTTTCGGCATATTTAATTTTATTCACTTCCTTTTATATTTAGGCTATAATCTAGCTTTGGCACGACAATAACCCTAACCTAGTCTTTCTTAAAGATTCTTCTAATCTTCCAGTAGCCTATAGCCTAATTTAGGTCATTTTTAAAGGCACACAATTAAATGGTTGGTATTTTAAACGACACTGCTGCAGCATTATGAGAAACAATTTATTAGAGATAATAGGCAACAATAGATTTGCCATATTTTTCTCCATAGGCTATAGTCTGCATGGAGAATTTTCGTTATCGACAAATTGAAAAAATTCCCACTTCACAGACAAAATAGACAAATACACCAAAAATCGGGGTGTGGGGGCGGCAGCCCCCACCCATAATAGCCTACTATAATAGGTTAGGTAAGGTTGTTAGTTTAGGCTAGGCTAATGTCCTTTCAAAGGGGTATAGGCCTAGTAAACACTAGGATAGCCTATACCTGGTCAAGGGTAAGTCCTGCTGTAGTCAACTTGAATGCTACGTTAAATTGTAATATTAGACTAGGCCTAGCCTATAGATAAAATAGCCTAGTCTACTTATTTATTGTAGCCTATAATATAGGCCTAGCCGGGTAGAATGTAGAGTTCGGGCGTACCGCCACCATTGCTTACACTGCGCAGAGCGGCGACGGAAGCTTGCCATCATGTTCCCGTCCATTTTGAATGCCGTTGGATACGATAATATGTTGAAGGCGGCAAACACCCCCCCATGACATATTGTCATCATCATATAATTTGCCAGCAGGGGGCAAATAAGCCTAACCCAAAAACAAACGTAGTAAAAAACTCAAAATAAACGGGAACATGATCGCAAGCGTCCACCGCCGCCGCCGCCATCATATTTACATGGTCGATCGCCGCAGTTACTGTAAGTTCGCGTTTATTTTCAGGGGAGGGCTTTGCAGCAATTTTTTTGGTTGTTTGCCCCCCTACTGGCAATATATATGATGATGACAACACGTCATGGGGGCAAAGCCCCCCCTCAACATATTATTGTATCCAATGGCATTCAAAATAGACGGGAACATTATCGCAAGTGTCCGACGCCGACACCGCCGCCGTCATGTTTACATATGTCGATCACCGTGGTTAAAGGCTGGTTCACACATAGCCGAGTCGGTGCGCGAGTCCAACACGAGTCACACTCGTCGATTATCGCCGTCGCTGGAGGCTGAGTCGGCCGCGGGTAGCAATTGCTCCCGAGTCAAGGAGAGTGTAACACGAGTTAACTCGAGTCAATACGAGTCAACACGTGTTCATGCAAGAGTCTGTACGAGTAACTGAGAGTCAAAACGAGTGTAACACGAACCCAACACGAGTGTCAAAAATTTGAAAAATAATGGCCACATTCCAGGGCACGTAAACAAAGAGTATGGACGAGTCTAACACGAGTCAACGCGATTGTTACACGGATCAACACGATTGTTATACGGATCAACACGAAAGACAACGCGTTGATTCTCGTTGGATCTCTGTTGCACACGTGTTGACTCGTGTTACATCCGTGTAAACTCGTGTAAACTCTCGTTGATTCGTCCTACATTTTTGAAATAACGGTATTTCAAATGACACTTGCATTTTCGTGTTACCTCGTGTTTTTTTTCTCAGTGGATCGTGTTTACTCTTGTTTACTTGTGTTTTCACTCGTGTTTGAATCGTGTAAACTCTGGCATCATGGGGGCACCAAATTTTGGCACTCACATTCGTGTTTTCTACTCTTGTTGATATGTGTTGCATGTGTGTTACATAAGTGTTGTTGCGTGTAGACACGTGTTGCTTCGTCAACGTCAAAATGATGACGAAAAGCGACGAATCACCAAAGAGTGTTACACGGGTTTACACGAGTCAACACAAGTTAACACGTATGTACACGAGTCTACACGTATTTAGGCCACACTCGTGGGTACTCGCCACGGGGCCCAAAAATGTCATGCATGCATGAAATTTTTGGACCCCGTGGCGAGTACCCATGAGTGTGTCGAGTAAACAAAGAGTATACACGAGCGTAGCACGAGTCTATACGAGTGTTGAGGAGTATCGACGAGTCATTGCTAAATAGCAAAATTTCATCACTCGTGTTGGACTCGCGCACCGACTCGGCTATGTGTGAACCAGCCTTTAGTTCGCGTCTATTTTGAAGGCGTTTTTTTCGGTTATTTGCCTCCTGCTGGCAATATATATGATGATGACAATATGTCATGGGGGGGGGGGTGACCTCCCTCAACCTATTATTGTATCCAAAAGCAGTCAAATAGACGGGAACATGATGGCCAGCGTCCGCCGCCGCTCCGCGTAGTGTAAACAAGGCTGGCGGTACACCCGAACTCTACATTCTACCCCACTAATTTTCCAACTAGCATAACCGATGATTATCAATGATCAATCCCAGTCAGAAACGTCCATGCTTCCCTCCCATAAGTCAATGTCGGGATTACCACACTGTCATGCAAGGACTTCTTTACTTCCATGCTGACCACCCTATTTCTTCTTACTGCTTTCAGAGTTCCTACAACGCTCTTCCCCTGTTACACTTTCTCCCACACTTCTTCATCCATAGGCCTACTCACATCTTTACTCAACACACTGCCCCAATACTTAAATGAGCTGACATTCTTCATAGCCGTTCAACCTCACTTCACACTCTATGGTTGCACCACTTTCAAAGACCATAATATTGCTCTTCCTAGCATTTACCTCCAGATTCCGTTTTTCACACACTGTTCCAAACATATTTACCTGACCCTGCAACTCCCATTCACTATCGCTCATCAGAACTGTGTTGTCAGCAACAGTAGTACCGGTACTGTACTGTTGAGGCAACTTCCACTCGTTTCCTTCCCTTATCAGCGGTACACCAACATCCGCTGCTCTTCCTTGTATTTCTTTCATGACTCCATCCATATACTGTACCGGTATATATTGAACAACCATGGGGACATCACACACACCCTTGCTTTAACCCAACATTCAGATTAAAGAACTCGCTCTGTTAATTATCCACACATACTGACACCTTTGCACCCTCATACATGCTCTTCATTGCTTTCAGCAACTTGCCATCTACTCCGTATATTCTCAGTACCGGTACTTTCCACATACCTTCTCTATCAATTCTGTCATAGGCCTTCTCCAACTCCATAAATGCAGCATACAACTTTTGTCGCTTCTCCAGATATTTCTCCACAACACATTTCCGGGCAAACATCTGAGCTACACATCCTCTTCCCTTCCTAATATGACTACAGTATGCTAACCGTTTCCCCAGCAATACTGACTGAAAATGCCCAAATATATTGCATGTCCTCTTCAGATTTATCTAAAATATGTAAAATTACACCAAATACCACTACAGTAGCACTGAAATCAATAAAACTCACTAACAGGATAAATAAATGGAAGAAATACTCCAAAAGATTAATATGTTAACCCTTTACCCAGCAATACTGACTGAAAATGCCTAAATAGATTGCATGTGCTCTTCAGATTTATACATATATACGTACATAACATTTTAAGACTGAGTGCTCCACACAGATGTGCAGTTTCAGTCTCTTTTCCTAATGGCGGCGTTCCAGGCAACCCTGTTAAGGGATGCTTTACTTGTAAAGTTTTTGGATTTGAGATCGGCACGTATAGTCCGATCCCAGGTCTTACTCGGTCCACCCCTTGGTGCAGCTCCCTCCACAATCGCAGACCTGCATCTTTTCACCCAATTTTGTTCATCCATTCTCTCCACATGTCCATACCATCCCAGTTTACTTGTACGCATCTCCTCGCTAATACTCTTTATACCTAAACGTCTCTTCAGCTCATCATTTGTTATTCTGTTGACATCCTTTATCTGAAATATGTAAAATTACACCAATTACCAACTACATTACCAATTTTTTTAATAAAGTACACTAACAGGATAAAGAAAATGTAAGAAATAGCCCTAAAGATGAAGTTATCTATCTATCTATTGACGGACGCCTTGATCCCCGAAGGATTGGCCATGAACGAAACACCCCTATGCACCTCTGTCCCCAGTCAGTCGATGCCCCTCCTCCCATCCAGCACCGCTTTCACGCATATACTTCTTAACTCCATCCTTCCACCTCTCTCTCGGTTTATTTCTCCCTCTGTCCTTCCACCTCACTCGTACACGCTCTTAGTCATTCTCTCGCTTCCCATACGTTCCACATGGCCGAACCATCTCAAGGTGTTCTTTTTCGCACTTTCCAGTACATTCACACCACACCTCTCTCGTACTTCCTCATTCGTCTGTCTATCCCTCCATGTAACTCTGCACACACTTCTCAAGTAACTCATTTCCATCCCTTTCACTCTTGGTTTGAATCTCTCCAACAACGTCCATGCTTCGCTTCCGTAAGTCAGTGTCGGGATTACCACACTGTCATGCAAGGACTTCTTCAGTTCCATGCTGACCACCCTATTTCATTTTACTGCTTTCAGCATTCCTACAACCCTCTTCCCCTGTTGCACCCTCTCCCAGACTTCTTCATCCATACTCCCATCTTTACTCTGTACACTGCCAAGATACTTAAATGAGCTGACAATCTCCATAGCCTGACCGTTCAATTTCACCTCACACTCTGTGGCTTCACCCCTTTCGAAGACCATAACCTTGCTCTTCCCCGCATTTACCTTCAGATTCCATATTTCGCACACTGTTCCAAACATATTTACCAGACCCTGCAACTCCCATTCATATCGTCAGCAAACAGCAGTTCACAAACATCCACTTCTCTTCCTTGTATTTCTTTTATGACTCCATCCATATACTGTATATAATTATAGAACAACCATCGGGACATCACACACCCTTGCTTTACCAAACATTCAGATCAAAGAACTCCCTCTGTTCATTCTTCACACGACGTACTGATACCTTTGCACTCTCATACATACTCTTCACTGCTTTCAGCAACTTGCCATCTACTCCATATATTCTCAGTACTTTCCACATACCTTCTCTATCAACTCTGTCATTCCGCTCGTTGCCTTCCCTTATTAGTGGTACACCAACATCCACTGCTCATCCTTGCATTTCTTTTAGTATATATTGAACAACCACGGGGACATCACACACCCTTTCTTTAACCCAAAATTCAGATCAAAGAACTCGCTCTGTTCATTCTCAAACACATACTGACACCTTTGCACCTCATACATGCTTTTCACTGCTTTCAGCAACTTGCTATCTGCTCCGTATATTCCAAGTACTTTCTACATACCGGTACCTTCTCTATCAACTCTGTCATAGGCCTTCTCCAAGTCCATGAAGGCAGCATACAACTTTTGTCCCTTCTCAAGATATTTCTCCACAACATATTTCAGGGCAAAGATCTGAGCTACACATCCTCTTCCCTTCCTATGATGAATACTGTATCTTAACCGTTTCCCCAGCAATACTGACTGAAAATGCCCAAATATATTGCATGTGCACTTCTGATTTATCTAAAATATGTAAAATTATACCAAATACCAACTACATTAGCACAAAACTCAATCAATCACAGAAACAGGATAAAAACATAGAATAAATACCCCAAAAGATGAATACGTTAACCCTTTCCCCAGCAATAATTACTGAACATGCACAAATAAATTGCATGTGCTCTTCAGATTTAGCTGAAATATGTAAAATTACACCAAATACTAACTACATTAGCACAAAAATCAATCAAGCACTTTAACAGGATAAATAAAACGGAAGAAATAGCCCAAAAATGAATTTATCTATAGCCTACCGGTATATATTGCCGGACACCTTGATCCCCGAAGGGGTGACCATGAACGAAACGCCTGCGTATTTCAAGCTCGCTTGAGTTATCACTCGATCGTCTTTTAGAGCTTTTTGGCCCGGGGTAATTACCACACCATCACGTCATAAGGAGTTTGAGGGGGTTAAATTGCTAAATACATAGAGGAAGAGGAATGCCAAGTAAAGCTAAACAAAAATATATAAGATATTTTTAACATGAGGTTGCTTTTAATAATTTGTACCTCTGCAGTTTCTCCATGGCTAACGAAAAAGGTCACATTCCTAAGAAGCCCCAACCAAAAAGGCCGAGCTTCTGTACAGAAAAAATGCCACACCATTACCCTTATGGTGACCCTATCAAATAATCAAAACAACCACACTTCTTAACCCAATTCCCGCGGGGCCCCTCATATGACGGAGACGATTTGCCGGCTATTTTGTAGCCTGTGAGCCAGGCCAGCTTTTGCAAGCAGCACGGATGGACGTCAGCCGGAGCCTACAGGGCCCGCCACGACACTGAGGTTTGTGTGAGAGAGAGCTCACTTATGTGCAGCGTCACACATAGCGAAAACAGAAAATAATTGGTAATTTTTAGCGATTTCGCCTATCGGATTTGGTAATTTTTAGCAATTTTGCCCTTCATTTGCAAGATCCTTACAAGAAAACCAGATGTCGTACAGGGATGATTCAGGAGTAATTTGAAAGCTATTACCGTACTTTCACGAATACATAATTGTATTACGCTCTGGCTTTTGCTTATGCATGAAAATGAGCAGGGAATGAAGGCAATTTCGGGCAATTATGCCTACTAGTACAGGAGTCCTTGGAGCGGCTTCGGTCGCGCCGGGAATTTCCACACCTCTCACACCACACACACATCACACAGTTTTTCCTACACCGAGAAATGACTCTCCGGCTGTCATTTCTCGAAGACTTCTTCTAGCTGGAGACATTGAGAGCAACCCAGGACCCACCTACACATACATATGTCCAACTTGCTCAAAACCATCACTTCGAGTCACCACACTAAGGGTTCAGTTCTCTGCAATTCATGCAGGAACTGGACCCACTTCACCTGCACAACACTTGCCTCCAAGAAACACTACACGAACACCTGGACCTGTTCATCATGCCCCTCCCTCTCCCAGTCAAATCCCTCGCCTAAAACCGTCCACCTCTCCTCCCCAACCCACCTAACCTTCCCATATCATCCACTCCCCCCCCTAAAACCCGTCCACCTCTCCTCCCTAACCCACCTAACCTTCCCCTACCATCCACATCCTTAACTCAACACACCACACCCCATCCTAATCCATTCCAATCTCCATCTCCTGCTCCCCAATCCCCACCCCACCTCACCCATCCCAACCCCCAGCCCCTCCCTCACACCCACCCCCACCCCCTCCTCGTGCAGCAGCACCCAACATACATCGTGCACATAAATTTGACATTCTCCAATTGAACATAGATGGCATCAACACAAAGAAACACGAACTCTCACACTTCATCAAACAACACAACATACACATTGCCATCTTACAAGAAACAAAACTCCGCACAACACAAAAAACACCCACATTTCATGATTTCACCACCATCAGACAATACCGGGCTGTCGGCGGAGGCGGTGGACTCATCACCCTGGTACACAAAGAAATATCATACATAGTTACCAGTGTACAAACCAAATCCCTCCTCCCCCCAAATGATAACACAACAGAAATACAATCAATTAAAATATGCACTGGCAACAACTCCAACATAACCATCATAAACACATACATCCCCTACAGTACCAAATGAATACAGACCACACTTACAACACATCACAAGCACCCCACACATCATCCTGGGTGGTGACTTCAACGCCAAGACGTCGGCCTGGTTTGTTGACAACCCCGACACAGACAGAGGGCTGGTACTACAAAACCAAACTGATAACCTCATCATCCTTAACGACATCCATCAACATACCCATATTCCTCACCAAGCCCTCTATAACCCATCATCTCCAGACATCACTTTTACTCCCCAGAACTCGCCCCACAACATCCTGGAGGGTGGTCAGAACCTTAGGCTCTGACCACCTCCCGATCATTATCACCACCAAAACCAGACTCACCCCAGCTAGCCACAAACACACATACACCAATTATAAAAGAGCTAACTGGGAAGCATTCACAAATGAGACAAAACAACACTTCACAACTCTAAACAGTACACCCATCACTAACATCAACAATGCTGTACACATACTCAATAAAACTATCCAAAACGCTGACAAGAAACACATTCCAAGAGGTAACAGAAAAAGACACAACCCCAACTTCACACCAGAAACTCAAAACCTCATCAGACAACGCGACATACTGAAACACTCCCCAGCACCCCACACACAAGACATCACACAACAAATCCAAGCACTCAACACCCAAACTAACAACAAAATACAAGAACAACAACACAAAAACTAAATTGGAATAACTTCCTACAAACACTTGATCACAAAACAAACCCCAAAAACTCTACAAAACACTAAACAGCATCACACTTTCCAACAGCAACACAACACAATCACATGCTGCAATCACAACAACAGACTCTACTCCTTCATGTATACAACAAGCAAACACTCTCATCAATCACTTCTCACATGTCAGCCACCTAAAACCTCACAAAGTCGACCGACGTGTCATCCGACGTAAGAGACAATTCCCCACACACCCTGACTATACACCCTTCACCAATCACCAGACAAAGCATATCATCAACAATCTCAAGCACTCACCCGCTTGTGGCCTAGACAACATAAGCAACATACACCTCAGACACCTGGGACCACAAGGCATACAAGCACTCAAAGGAGTACAAAGGAAATCAAGCAACAACAGATCTAGTGACCCTTCTAGGCTGCTTGTCCTCCAAAACACTGAGGATCAAGTGTCCAAACAGTGGTTTAGAGTGGGTAAGGGAACATTGGAAAGGGAACTACTGCCCTGCCACTAACGTGGCAGGACTAGGAAGTTAGTAGGGGACATATGGGTTAGTAACTGAGGGGAGGATAAAATAAAGTTATTCATTTACAAACGCAGTCAGTCGCGGGTTTGATGCGAGATATTTGTCTAGGCGGAATTTAAATGAATCAACGGTGCTGCAGTCTATACCGTCTCGGGGAAGCCCATTCCACAAGTTAACAACTCAATTGAAGAAGAAATTCTTAGATTCGTGTGAGTTAAAAGATTTACCAATAATTTTGAAACCGTTTCCCCGCGTGTAATTAGATTGGTCGATAGTGAAGTACTTACTACAGTTCATATTGTCGATGCCTTTGATGATTTTGAACACTTGAATTAAGTCACCTCTTAATCTGCGCTGGGTTAAAGGAAATAGATTTAATTTGTTCGAACACCGACCCGTGGTAATAACGTTCTTGACATTGTACTTGCAACAAAAGAAGAATTAATAGAGAATTTGAATGTTGGTGATGAATTCAGTAACAGCGACCATCGTACGATAACTTTCACTTTAAACTTTACTAGTAACGAACCAAATAGTAGCATCGAAAAAGTCCCTAATTTCAAGAAAGCAAACTTTCATAAACTTAGAGCTATGTTTAAAGAAACTGACTGGAGCTTTTTAATTAACGATAACGACATAAATACATCTTGGAAGTTATTCGAAACCACTTACCTAAAAGCAGTGCAAGACTGCATACCATCGAAAATACGGCGTCCAGGCCATAATAATAAGCCCAAATGGTGGAATAAAGATATTTCAAACTGCCTGCTTGCTAAAAAATTTGCTAATGATAGATTAAAATCCTCACAAAATGACGAAGAACAGGTGAAATTTGTAGAGCTACGACGCAAAGCCAAAAAGTTAATTAAGCAAAGTAAAAAGACCCTAGAGTTTCATATTGCGAATCAAAGTAAAACAAACCCGAAAGAATTCTATAGTTATATCAGAAAGAAAAAAGTAGTTACTTCAACTGTTGGACCGTTAGTCGATGTAAATGGAGAATACACCAAAGACGAAGTACAAATGAGTAATGCCCTCAATACCTTCTTTGCATCAGTTTTTACAACAGAAGACCTCAGTGATATCCCTACACCATCGCCGATTCAGATTGATAATTCAGATGTTCTAAGCAATATCACCGTTACAGAGAGAGAAGTATTGAATTGTTTAGATAAACTCAAGGTAAATAAAACGCCTGGACCTGATACAATCTCGCCTAGAGTTCTAAAGGAAGCTAAGGATGAGCTCTCCAAACCACTGACATTACTATTCAATAAATCCTTGCAGTCTGGAACTATGCCTGATCAGTGGAAGATAGCCAACGTAACACCGATATTCAAAAAAGGCAGCAAATCCCTACCCAGTAACTATCGTCCAATTAGCTTAACCTCAGTTGTATGTAAAATGCTAGAAACGGTCATAAGAGACAGACTCGTAAATCACTTAGAGGAAAATAACATACTTAAAGATACTCAACACGGCTTTCGTAAAAACGTTCCTGTTTAACAAACCTCTTGGACTTCTTCCACGATATCCTCAACCTCTACGATGAGAGTAAAGCTGTAGATATTATATACCTTGATTTTCAAAAGGCCTTTGACAAAGTTCCCCACAAACGTTTACTGCTAAAACTAAAAGCGCATGGAATACAAGACGGTGTGTTGAAATGGATAGAAAATTGGCTCAGCGACAGAAAGCAAAGAGTAGTCATAAACGGTAAGGCATCTAAATGGACCAATGTAAGTAGCGGGGTACCCCAGGGATCGGTACTAGGACCAATTCTCTTTCTAATTTACATCAACGACATAGATGAGGGTCTCACCTGTACAATCTCAAAATTTGCTGACGATACAAAAATTGCAAATAGCGTACTCTCAAAAGATCAAGTTGACGATATGCAACACAATCTAGATAAATTGTCACATTGGGCCCAAATTTGGCAAATGAGTTTCAATGCGGATAAATGTAAAGTACTACATATCGGATACCTAAATGAGAAAGTAAACTATTCGATGAATGGCACTCAGCTTAAGAATGTAAACAGAGAAACCGATCTGGGAGTAACAATATCGAGTAACCTAAAACCGAGTCAACAATGTTCAAAAGTTGTTAAGAAGGCAAACAAAATAATTGGCTTTATAGGCAGATCATTTGAGCATAAATCCAAAGACGTAATCCTAACCCTTTACAATTCCTTAGTCCGCCCTCTTCTGGAATACTGCGTTCAATGCTGGTGCCCTTATTACCAAAAAGACATAAACAAGCTAGAACGAGTTCAACGTAGAGTTACCAAAATGATACCTAGCCTAAAGAACAAACCATACGAAGAGTGTCTTAGAGAATTAAATCTATTTCCTTTAACCCAGCGCAGATTAAGAGGTGACTTAATTCAAGTGTTCAAAATCATCAAAGGCATCGACAATATGAACTGTAGTAAGTACTTCACTATCGACCAATCTAATTACACGCGGGGAAACGGTTTCAAAATTATTGGTAAATCTTTTAACTCACACGAATCTAAGAATTTCTTCTTCAATTGAGTTGTTAACTTGTGGAATGGGCTTCCCCGAGACGGTATAGACTGCAGCACCGTTGATTCATTTAAATTCCGCCTAGACAAATATCTCGCATCAAACCCGCGACTGACTGCGTTTGTAAATGAATAACTTTATTTTATCCTCCCCTCAGTTACTAACCCATATGTCCCCTACTAACTTCCTAGTCCTGCCACGTTAGTGGCAGGGCAGTAGTTCCCTTTCCAATGTTCCCTTACCCACTCTAAACCACTGTTTGGACACTTGATCCTCAGTGTTTTGGAGGACAAGCAGCCTAGAAGGGTCACTAGATCTGTTGTTGCTTGATTTCCTTTGTACTCCTTTGAGTGCTTGTATGCCTTGTGGTCCCAGGTGTCTGAGGTGTATGTTGCTTATGTTGTCTAGGCCACAAGCGGGTGAGTGCTTGAGATTGTTGATGATATGCTTTGTCTGGTGATTGGTGAAGGGTGTATAGTCAGGGTGTGTGGGGAATTGTCTCTTACGTCGGATGACACGTCGGTCGACTTTGTGAGGTTTTAGGTGGCTGACATGTGAGAAGTGATTGATGAGAGTGTTTGCTTGTTGTATACATGAAGGAGTAGAGTCTGTTGTTGTGATTGCAGCATGTGATTGTGTTGTGTTGCTGTTGGAAAGTGTGATGCTGTTTAGTGTTTTGTAGAGTTTTTGGGGTTTGTTTTGTGATCAAGTGTTTGTAGGAAGTTATTCCAATTTAGTTTTTGTTGTTCTTGTATTTTGTTGTTAGTTTGGGTGTTGAGTGCTTGGATTTGTTGTGTGATGTCTTGTGTGTGGGGTGCTGGGGAGTGTTTCAGTATGTCGCGTTGTCTGATGAGGTTTTGAGTTTCTGGTGTGAAGTTGGGGTTGTGTCTTTTTCTGTTACCTCTTGGAATGTGTTTCTTGTCAGCGTTTTGGATAGTTTTATTGAGTATGTGTACAGCATTGTTGATGTTAGTGATGGGTGTACTGTTTAGAGTTGTGAAGTGTTGTTTTGTCTCATTTGTGAATGCTTCCCAGTTAGCTCTTTTATAATTGGTGTATGTGTGTTTGTGGCTAGCTGGGGTGAGTCTGGTTTTGGTGGTGATAATGATCGGGAGGTGGTCAGAGCCTAAGGTTCTGACCACCCTCCAGGATGTTGTGGGGCGAGTTCTGGGGAGTAAAAGTGATGTCTGGAGATGATGGGTTATAGAGGGCTTGGTGAGGAATATGGGTATGTTGATGGATGTCGTTAAGGATGATGAGGTTATCAGTTTGGTTTTGTAGTACCAGCCCTCTGTCTGTGTCGGGGTTGTCAACAAACCAGGCCGACGTCTTGGCGTTGAAGTCACCACCCAGGATGATGTGTGGGGTGCTTGTGATGTGTTGTAAGTGTGGTCTGTATTCATTTGGTACTGTAGGGAATGTTTGGGGAGGGATGTATGTGTTTATGATGGTTATGTTGGAGTTGTTGCCAGTGCATATTTTAATTGATTGTATTTCTGTTGTGTTATCATTTGGGGGGAGGAGGGATTTGGTTTGTACACTGGTAACTATGTATGATATTTCTTTGTGTACCAGGGTGATGAGTCCACCGCCTCCGCCGACAGCCCGGTATTGTCTGATGGTGGTGAAATCATGAAATGTGGGTGTTTTTTGTGTTGTGCGGAGTTTTGTTTCTTGTAAGATGGCAATGTGTATGTTGTGTTGTTTGATGAAGTGTGAGAGTTCGTGTTTCTTTGTGTTGATGCCATCTATGTTCAATTGGAGAATGTCAAATTTATGTGCACGATGTATGTTGGGTGCTGCTGCACGAGGATGGGGTGGGGGTGAGGGAGGGGGTGGGGGTGGGGGTGAGGGAGGGGCTGGGGGTTGCGATGGGTGAGGTGGGGGGGGGATTGGGGAGCAGGAGATGGAGATTGGAATGGATTAGGATGGGGTGTGGTGTGTTGAGTTAAGGATGTGGATGGTAGGGGAAGGTTAGGTGGGTTAGGGAGGAGAGGTGGACGGGTTTTAGGGGGGGGAGTGGATGATATGGGAAGGTTAGGTGGGTTGGGGAGGAGAGGTGGACGGGTTTTAGGCGAGGGATTTGACTGGGAGAGGGAGGGGCATGATGAACAGGTCCAGGTGTTCGTGTAGTGTTTCTTGGAGGCAAGTGTTGTGCAGGTGAAGTGGGTCCAGTTCCTGCATGAATTGCAGAGAACTGAACCCTTAGTGTGGTGACTCGAAGTGATGGGTTTTGAGCAAGTTGGACATATGTATGTGTAGGTGGGTCCTGGGTTGCTCTCAATGTCTCCAGCTAGAAGAAGTCTTCGAGAAATGACAGCCGGAGAGTCATTTCTCGGTGTAGGAAAAACTGTGTGATGTGTGTGTGTGGTGTGAGAGGTGTGGAAATTCCCGGCGCGACCGAAGCCGCTCCAAGGACTCCTGTACTAGTAGGCATAATTGCCCGAAATTGCCTTCATTCCCTGCTCATTTTCATGCATAAGCAAAAGCCAGAGCGTAATACAATTATGTATTCGTGAAAGTACGGTAATAGCTTTCAAATTACTCCTGAATCATCCCTGTACGACATCTGGTTTTCTTGTAAGGATCTTGCAAATGAAGGGCAAAATTGCTAAAAATTACCAAATCCGATAGGCGAAATCGCTAAAAATTACCAATTATTTTCTGTTTTCGCTATGTGTGACGCTGCACATAAGTGAGCTCTCTCTCACACAAACCTCAGTGTCGTGGCGGGGCCTGTAGGCTCCGGCTGACGTCCATCCGTGCTGCTTGCAAAAGCTGGCCTGGCTCACAGGCTACAAAAATAGCCGGAAAATCGTCTCCGTCATATGAGGGGCCCCGCGGGAATTGGGTTAAGAAGTGTGGTTGTTTTGATTATTTGATAGGGTCACCATAAGGGTAATGGTGTGGCATTTTTTCTGTACAGAAGCTCGGCCTTTTTGGTTGGGGCTTCTTAGGAATGTGACCTTTTTCGTTAGCCATGGAGAAACTGCAGAGGTACAAATTATTAAAAGCAACCTCATGTTAAAAATATCTTATATATTTTGTTTAGCTTTACTTGGCATTCCTCTTCCTCTATGTATTTAGCAATTTAACCCCCTCAAACTCCTTATGACGTGATGGTGTGGTAATTACCCCGGGCCAAAAAGCTCTAAAAGACGATCGAGTGATAACTCAAGCGAGCTTGAAATACGCAGGCGTTTCGTTCATGGTCACCCCTTCGGGGATCAAGGTGTCCGGCAATATATACCGGTAGGCTATAGATAAATTCATTTTTGGGCTATTTCTTCCGTTTTATTTATCCTGTTAAAGTGCTTGATTGATTTTTGTGCTAATGTAGTTAGTATTTGGTGTAATTTTACATATTTCAGCTAAATCTGAAGAGCACATGCAATTTATTTGTGCATGTTCAGTAATTATTGCTGGGGAAAGGGTTAACGTATTCATCTTTTGGGGTATTTATTCTATGTTTTTATCCTGTTTCTGTGATTGATTGAGTTTTGTGCTAATGTAGTTGGTATTTGGTATAATTTTACATATTTTAGATAAATCAGAAGTGCACATGCAATATATTTGGGCATTTTCAGTCAGTATTGCTGGGGAAACGGTTAAGATACAGTATTCATCATAGGAAGGGAAGAGGATGTGTAGCTCAGATCTTTGCCCTGAAATATGTTGTGGAGAAATATCTTGAGAAGGGACAAAAGTTGTATGCTGCCTTCATGGACTTGGAGAAGGCCTATGACAGAGTTGATAGAGAAGGTACCGGTATGTAGAAAGTACTTGGAATATACGGAGCAGATAGCAAGTTGCTGAAAGCAGTGAAAAGCATGTATGAGGGTGCAAAGGTGTCAGTATGTGTTGAGAATGAACAGAGCGAGTTCTTTGATCTGAATTTTGGGTTAAAGAAAGGGTGTGTGATGTCCCCGTGGTTGTTCAATATATACTAAAAGAAATGCAAGGATGAGCAGTGGATGTTGGTGTACCACTAATAAGGGAAGGCAACGAGCGGAATGACAGAGTTGATAGAGAAGGTATGTGGAAAGTACTGAGAATATATGGAGTAGATGGCAAGTTGCTGAAAGCAGTGAAGAGTATGTATGAGAGTGCAAAGGTATCAGTACGTCGTGTGAAGAATGAACAGAGGGAGTTCTTTGATCTGAATGTTTGGTAAAGCAAGGGTGTGTGATGTCCCGATGGTTGTTCTATATATACAGTATATGGATGGAGTCATAAAAGAAATACAAGGAAGAGAAGTGGATGTTTGTGAACTGCTGTTTGCTGACGATATGAATGGGAGTTGCAGGGTCTGGTAAATATGTTTGGAACAGTGTGCGAAATATGGAATCTGAAGGTAAATGCGGGGAAGAGCAAGGTTATGGTCTTCGAAAGGGGTGAAGCCACAGAGTGTGAGGTGAAATTGAACGGTCAGGCTATGGAGATTGTCAGCTCATTTAAGTATCTTGGCAGTGTACAGAGTAAAGATGGGAGTATGGATGAAGAAGTCTGGGAGAGGGTGCAACAGGGGAAGAGGGTTGTAGGAATGCTGAAAGCAGTAAAATGAAATAGGGTGGTCAGCATGGAACTGAAGAAGTCCTTGCATGACAGTGTGGTAATCCCGACACTGACTTACGGAAGCGAAGCATGGACGTTGTTGGAGAGATTCAAACCAAGAGTGAAAGGGATGGAAATGAGTTACTTGAGAAGTGTGTGCAGAGTTACATGGAGGGATAGACAGACGAATGAGGAAGTACGAGAGAGGTGTGGTGTGAATGTACTGGAAAGTGCGAAAAAGAACACCTTGAGATGGTTCGGCCATGTGGAAACGTATGGGAAGCGAGAGAATGACTAAGAGCGTGTACGAGTGAGGTGGAAGGACAGAGGGAGAAATAAACCGAGAGAGAGGTGGAAGGATGGAGTTAAGAAGTATATGCGTGAAAGCGGTGCTGGATGGGAGGAGGGGCATCGACTGACTGGGGACAGAGGTGCATAGGGGTGTTTCGTTCATGGCCAATCCTTCGGGGATCAAGGCGTCCGTCAATAGATAGATAGATAACTTCATCTTTAGGGCTATTTCTTACATTTTCTTTATCCTGTTAGTGTACTTTATTAAAAAAATTGGTAATGTAGTTGGTAATTGGTGTAATTTTACATATTTCAGATAAAGGATGTCAACAGAATAACAAATGATGAGCTGAAGAGACGTTTAGGTATAAAGAGTATTAGCGAGGAGATGCGTACAAGTAAACTGGGATGGTATGGACATGTGGAGAGAATGGATGAACAAAATTGGGTGAAAAGATGCAGGTCTGCGATTGTGGAGGGAGCTGCACCAAGGGGTGGACCGAGTAAGACCTGGGATCGGACTATACGTGCCGATCTCAAATCCAAAAACTTTACAAGTAAAGCATCCCTTAACAGGGTTGCCTGGAACGCCGCCATTAGGAAAAGAGACTGAAACTGCACATCTGTGTGGAGCACTCAGTCTTAAAATGTTATGTACGTATATATGTATAAATCTGAAGAGCACATGCAATCTATTTAGGCATTTTCAGTCAGTATTGCTGGGTAAAGGGTTAACATATTAATCTTTTGGAGTATTTCTTCCATTTATTTATCCTGTTAGTGAGTTTTATTGATTTCCAGTGCTACTGTAGTGGTATTTGGTGTAATTTTACATATTTTAGATAAATCTGAAGAGGACATGCAATATATTTGGGCATTTTCAGTCAGTATTGCTGGGGAAACGGTTAGCATACTGTAGTCATATTAGGAAGGGAAGAGGATGTGTAGCTCAGATGTTTGCCCGGAAATGTGTTGTGGAGAAATATCTGGAGAAGCGACAAAAGTTGTATGCTGCATTTATGGAGTTGGAGAAGGCCTATGACAGAATTGATAGAGAAGGTATGTGGAAAGTACCGGTACTGAGAATATACGGAGTAGATGGCAAGTTGCTGAAAGCAATGAAGAGCATGTATGAGGGTGCAAAGGTTGTCAGTATGTGTGGATAATTAACAGAGCGAGTTCTTTAATCTGAATGTTGGGTTAAAGCAAGGGTGTGTGTGATGTCCCCATGGTTGTTCAATATATACCGGTACAGTATATGGATGGAGTCATGAAAGAAATACAAGGAAGAGCAGCGGATGTTGGTGTACCGCTGATAAGGGAAGGAAACGAGTGGAAGTTGCCTCAACAGTACAGTACCGGTACTACTGTTGCTGACAACACAGTTCTGATGAGCGATAGTGAATGGGGAGTTGCAGGGTCAGGTAAATATGTTTGGAACAGTGTGTGAAAAACGGAATCTGGAGGTAAATGCTAGGAAGAGCAATATTATGGTCTTTGAAAGTGGTGCAACCATAGAGTGTGAAGTGAGGTTGAACGGCTATGAAGAATGTCAGCTCATTTAAGTATTGGGGCAGTGTGTTGAGTAAAGATGTGAGTAGGCCTATGGATGAAGAAGTGTGGGAGAAAGTGTAACAGGGGAAGAGCGTTGTAGGAACTCTGAAAGCAGTAAGAAGAAATAGGGTGGTCAGCATGGAAGTAAAGAAGTCCTTGCATGACAGTGTGGTAATCCCGACATTGACTTATGGGAGGGAAGCATGGACGTTTCTGACTGGGATTGATCATTGATAATCATCGGTTTATGCTAGTTGGAAAATTAGTGGGGTAGAATGTAGAGTTTCGGGTGTACCGCCAGCCTTGTTTACACTACGCGGAGCGGCGGCGGACGCTGGCCATCATGTTCCCGTCTATTTGACTGCTTTTGGATACAATAATAGGTTGAGGGAGGTCACCCCCCCCCCCATGACATATTGTCATCATCATATATATTGCCAGCAGGAGGCAAATAACCGAAAAAAACGCCTTCAAAATAGACGCGAACTAAAGGCTGGTTCACACATAGCCGAGTCGGTGCGCGAGTCCAACACGAGTGATGAAATTTTGCTATTTAGCAATGACTCGTCGATACTCCTCAACACTCGTATAGACTCGTGCTACGCTCGTGTATACTCTTTGTTTACTCGACACACTCATGGGTACTCGCCACGGGGTCCAAAAATTTCATGCATGCATGACATTTTTGGGCCCCGTGGCGAGTACCCACGAGTGTGGCCTAAATACGTGTAGACTCGTGTACATACGTGTTAAGTTGTGATGACTCGTGTAAACCCGTGTAACACTCTTTGGTGATTCGTCGCTTTTCGTCATCATTTTGACGTTGACGAAGCAACACGTGTCTACACGCAACAACACTTATGTAACACACATGCAACACATATCAACAAGAGTAGAAAACACGAATGTGAGTGCCAAAATTTGGTGCCCCCATGATGCCAGAGTTTACACGATTCAAACACGAGTGAAAACACAAGTAAACAAGAGTAAACACGATCCACTGAGAAAAAAAACACGAGGTAACACGAAAATGCAAGTGTCATTGAAATACCGTTATTTCAAAAATGTAGGACGAATCAACGAGAGTTTACACGAGTTTACACGGATGTAACACGAGTCAACACGTGTGCAACAGAGATCCAACGAGAATCAACGCGTTGTCTTTCGTGTTGATCCGTATAACAATCGTGTTGATCCGTGTAACAATCGCGTTGACTCGTGTTAGACTCGTCCATACTCTTTGTTTACGTGCCCTGGAATGTGGCCATTATTTTTCAAATTTTTGACACTCGTGTTGGGTTCGTGTTACACTCGTTTGACTCTCAGTTACTCGTACAGACTCTTGCATGAACACGTGTTGACTCGTATTGACTCGAGTTAACTCGTGTTACACTCTCCTTGACTCGGGAGCAATTGCTACCCGCGGCCGACTCAGCCTCCAGCGACGGCGATAATCGACGAGTGTGACTCGTGTTGGACTCGCGCACCGACTCGGCTATGTGTGAACCAGCCTTTAACCACGGTGATCGACATATGTAAACATGACGGCGGCGGTGTCGGCGTCGGACACTTGCGATAATGTTCCCGTCTATTTTGAATGCCATTGGATACAATAATATGTTGAGGGGGGGCTTTGCCCCCATGACGTGTTGTCATCATCATATATATTGCCAGTAGGGGGCAAACAACCAAAAAAATTGATGCAAAGCCCTCCCCTGAAAAAAAACCGAACTTACAGTAACTGCGGCGATCGCCATGTAAAATGATGGCGCGGCGGCGGTGGAGACGCTTGCGATCTGTTCCCGTTTATTTTGAGTTTTTTACTACGTTTGTTTTTGGGTTAGGCCTATTTGCCCCCTGCTGGCAAATTATATGATGAGGACAATATGTCATGGGGGGTGTTTGCCCCCCTCAACATATTATCGTATCCAACGGCATTCAAAATGGACAAGAACATGATGGCAAGCTTCGCGCAGTGTAAGCAATGGTGGCGGTACGCCCAAACTCTACATTCTACCCGGCTAGGCCTATATTATAGGCTACAATAAATAAGTAGGCTAGGCTATTTTATCTATAGGCTAGGCCTAGTCAAATATTACAATTTAACGTAGAATTCAAGTTGACTACGGCAGGACTTACCCTTGACCAGGTATAGGCTATCCTAGTGTTTACTAGGCCTATACCCCTTTGAAAGGACGTTAGCCTAGCCTAACCCTAACAACCTTACCTAACCTATTATAGTAGGCTATTATGGGTGGGGGGCTGCCGCCCCCACACCCCGATTTTTGGTGTATTTGTCTATTTTGTCTGTGAAGTGGGAATTTTTTCAATTTGGTCGATAACGAAAATCTCCATGCAGACTATAGCCTATGGAGAAAAATATGGCAAATCTATTGTTGCCTATTATCTCTAATAAATTGTTTCTCATAATGCTGCAGAAGTGTCGTTTTAAAATACCAACCATTTAATTGTGTGCCTTTAAAAATGACCTAAATTAGGCTATAGGCTACGGGAAGATTAGAAGAATCTTTAAGAAAGACTAGGTTAGGGTTATTGTCGTGCCAAAGCTAGATTATAGCCTAAATATAAAAGGAAGTGAATAAAATTAAATATGCCGAAAAAAATCGCCGTCAAAATAGACGCGAAGTTAACCGCGGCGATCGCCCTATGTAAACATGACGACCGTACACCCGGTAACTACATCCATCCCATTAAAAGTTACTGTGGGACACAAAATATGTTGAGGGGGTCTCTGCGGCTCTGCCCCCCCATGTCGGCCCGTCACGTATTATGATGTACGGTAAGTCATCATCATCTGTGCTAATTCATAGGATCCCCAATTAACCCTCTCGACATATGACGCGATTTTGAGCCCTATTGGGATACTTTAAGCCTTTGTTGCCATCAATTAGAAACCTTTAGTTACTTCAACCTCTGCAGTTGAGCTGTGGCAGAAAACAATTACTATAAGAGTGAGAGAACTCTATTCTTATTGCTAATCTGGCAACCTCTGCGTCATAAATGCGTGAAAGGGTTAAGGACAAAGTCAATCAACAGACGAAATAAGCTCCCAAATTACAATAACATAGCGGCCCGCCGTTTATGGGCGACATTTTACACGTCATTTTAAATGTTACTTTCCTGCCCTGGTCTAGGCCTAATAGATTTTTCCAAAGAATCAAACTTAAATTAAAAGGAAGTAGCCTAGCCTACAGTTTATAGGAAGGCTATTCCAACATGCATTCCAAAACTTAGGCTAGCCTAGGCCTAGGCTATATGAAAATTTGTGGGTGGTCTGCCAAAAAAGAATCACTAGGCCTATTAGGCTATGGGTAGGCTAGTATGGGGTGCATTTTGCAAATCTTCTGAACTCTTTGGCCTAGGCTAGGCTAAATTAAAACTCACAAAATCTGAGTAAAACCCGCACTAGAATTTTGTCTTGTCTTGTCTTGTCTTGGGGGTTAAGGGCAACCTCAGGCGAATACTCGCCCGCTCCGGCCCTACCGTAGTCGCGGAGATCCTATGTCACAATTAAATTAGTTTATAATTATGGTTAAAATTCACCACCGTGTCACTTTCACTCTAGGTCATTCGTAGAACCGTAACACTGTAAAGGCAACAACCCAATAGCAGGTCATCAGGTGGCAAACCAGAGACCTACAAACCGCGGTACTAGGGCCTGAGCAATGTCTTGAAGCGAGGTGCCCTTATCAACCAACCCCAGACAATCCAGTAGGAGCTGTCGGAAGGAATCCATCTTTGAAGCCAGAAAGAAACGCCCATCCACATGCTCAGTGACGGGATGAGGCGAGGCTTAGGAGGTATATGTAGGACGACCAGATGTAGGATGTGGAGGGGAAGAGGTACCGTACGACGATACATGGGATGCAGAGACTGCGGAGGGAAGAGCTCGTCAAAGTCATACGGTTCCTCAGGACCTCAACAATAACCGGGGGACGGCCGGTGCGGGCAATGGGATCGCCGTAGTTAATATAAGTTCGCGTCTATTTTGACGGCGATTTTTGTTGTAGTTAGGCTAGGCCTAGGCTATTTGCCCCTGCTGGCAATAAATATGATGATGACAATATGTCATGGCGGGTGATTGACCCCCTCAACATATTATTGTATCCAACGATCTCTAACCTCTGTATTTCAAAAAGGGCTAGAGCAAATTGGCTGTATATTTCCACATCTAGGCTATTCCTTGACAGATTTGCTCCCTCCAATTAATATTTATTAGCATAAATTCAGCCTAGTTTAGCCTATAAAACAAAAACTAACATTTGTTTAGCCTAGGCCTACATATAAAAAGAAAAAACACAACTCGTAACTGCAATTATAAGCATAAATATGAGTATCTAAGTTACAAAGCAAATGTTTTTGTTGTAAAATAAACCATAAAATTGTCATCTTTTTTCCAACTGTTGAGGTCATTTGTAGATTGTAGGCACCAATCGATCATTAGACCCAGGTGAGGTTTTAGGCATGTGATAAGAGTCGCTGGAACTCCTGTTTCACTTGCTTGGCCTCTCTTACTGATTTTCTTTGTGCCTCATTTACACTGAGAGCAATCCAGCTAGCTCTCACAAACACCTCCTATCCTATCCACTTCACTACACTAAACATGCACACCACACTTCATTCTTCCACACCAAAATTATAAAAAAAAAAAAATGATGAATTGAAGCCCAGCCTCGGTGTCCCCAGGGGGGGGGACCATAAATCCCCCTCACCCGACCGACCATCCCCTGACGACCCACACAATTACCTGGACCTCGGCCTGTTACTCTTTCTATTAATTCTGCAACATTCGCGGACTTTCCTCTAACTTTCACTCTGTTGAGCACCATCTCTCCTCCTACAAACCTGATCTTCCTCACCGAAACTCAGGTGTCTGTAGCAACATCCAGCAAACCCCTTCTCTGTATCCTCCTACTTTCTCTATCCTAGTTTCAAAGCCAAAGGCGGATGTTGTGCATATGTGCACAACAAACTCACTTGCTCTCGTGTTCCCGATTTCGACTCCTCTGAATTCTCAACTTGGCTCAAACTTTCCTGTCATTTTTACTAAATATTCTGTGCTGTCTATCTTTCCCCTAACTCTACCAACTTTCCCAATTCTTTGACTATCTAAACTCTACAGTGGAACACATTCTATCCATTTCTCCTTTCAGAAATCTCCATCTTAGGAGATTTCAACGTTCACCACCGCCATTGGCTCTCCTCTCACACTACTGATCCACCTGGTGAACAAGCCTACGTCTTTTCTATCCTAAATGACCTAGAGCAGTTAGTTCTGCAACCCACCCGTATCCGGGATCGCATCGGAGATCGGCCCAACATTCTTGACCTGTTTCTAACTTCTAACCCTTCTTCTTATACTGTCGATCTTTTCTCTCCTTTGGGCTCCTCCGACCATAAACTTATCTCTGTCACCTGTCCTATCTCTCCAGTACAGCCACCGATCCTCCTAGCCGGCGGCGCTTGTGGCACTTTGGCGCTGCCGACGGGAGGCTCTTGGCAGTACTTCTTTGATTTCCCATGGAATGATTTCTGCTTCCATGGCCGAGGACCCTCGGAGAGTGCTGAACGCATTACCGAGGTAATCCTATCGGGCATGGAAGCATACATTCCATTCTCTTTCTCTCAGACTATGCTAAAAATCTTGGTTACTCACGCCTGTTCTACTGCTGTCCGCAATGGAAGCATTCAAACGGTACCGACGCCTTAAAACTCAGACTCTCATTCTTCATATGTTTCTGCCCGGAATCAAGCCAAATCTGTTCTTCGACTTGCCAAACACTCTTTCATCAATAATAAATGCACTGAACTATCCAACTCTAGCTCTTCCCAAGCTTTCTGGCATCTAGCCAAAAACCTCTCCAACAATTTCTCTTCTCGTCTTCCCTCCCTTTCCCACTCTGATGGCACAATCATCACTTCTTCCTCTGACAAAGCTAACTCTTCGCTCAAACTTTTGCTAGAAACTCCACCTTGGATGATTCCGGTGCTATTCCTCCTCTCCGCCCTCCTCTCTCTACTTATGCCTAATATCCTAATCTCTTCTAGATGTACTTTCTACCCTCTCTGGGCTTAACACTAATAAGACGTACGGTCCGGACGGTGTTCCTCCTGTTGTTCTCAAAAACTGTGCTTCCGTGCTGACTCCCTGCCTAGGCAAACTCTTTCGTCTCTGTCTATCCTCTAACGTCTTCCCTGGAAGACTGGAAGTTTGCTCACATTCAACCTGTCCCAAAGAAGGGTGACCGCTCTCAACCCTCCAACTATCGTCCAATTGCTTTATCTCTTGTCTTTCTAAAGTTTTTGAAACTATTCTTGCTTCCAAATTTCTTAAGCATTTCTCTTCTCATAATCTGCTCTCAGATCGCCAGTATGGCTTCCTTAAGGGTCGCTCTACTGGTGATCTTCTTTCATATCTTACTAACTCTTGGTCATCCTCCTTTCGGGACTTCGGTGAGACTTTTTCTATTGCACTAGACATATCGAAAGCCTTCGATAGAGTCTGGCATAAATCTTTAATTCTAATCTACCCTCCTTCGGTTTCTATCCCTCCATCTGTGCCTTGTCTCTAATTTCCTTTCCGGCCGTTCCATAGCCGCGGTTGTGGACGGCCATTGTTCACTTCCTCACTCTATAAACTCCGGTGTTCCTCAGGGCTCTGTCTATCTCCTATCTCTTTCTAATTTTTATAATGATCTCCTTAACTGTACCTAATTTATCCATTCATACGCAGACGACTCAACCTTGCACTACTCCATTAGTTTTTCAGAACGCCCCAGCCAGCAATCCCTCAACGACAAACGTAATGAAGCTATAGAACTCTTAAATTCTGATCTAAAACTATTTCCAATTGGGGCAGAGAAAACCTTGTTAACTTTAATGCTTCCAAAACCCAATTTCTCCATCTATCTACCCGTCAGGATCTCCCAGCGGACTATCCCTTATTCTTCAACAATACAAAATCAACCCTTCATCTTCTCTCAATATTCTTGGTGTCTCTTTTTCTTCTGCTCTCATTTGGAAGGACCATATTACCAGTCTTGCTAAGGCAGCCTCCCAGAAGCTGGGTGTGCTCAAGCCTTAGGGGGTTCTTTTCCCCTGCACAGCTTCTTGCTCTGTACAGGGGCATAGTGCGCCCTTGTATTGAGTATTGTTCACATGTGTGGGGAGGTTCCTCTCACACTGCTCTCCTAGACAAAGTTGAAAGGAAGGCCTTTCGTATCATTAACTCCGTCCACTCACAACTCTCTGCAATCTCTCTCTCTCGCCGCAATGTTGCATCTCTCTCGCTATTCTATCGCTACGATAATAATCAGTGTTCGTCAGAGCTATCTCAGTGCATAATTCCTCCTTTACGGAGGGCACGTGGTACCCGATTGCAACTCAATCCCACCCCTACTCTGTGCAACTCTCCAACCCAAGAGTGAAACGTTACTCTCAAACTTTCTTCTACTCAACAGCTGAGCTCTGGAACTCTCTCCCAGAATCAGTCTTTCCCTCTTCCTATGACTTAAATTGCTTCAAACTCTGTGTGTCCAGGCATTTTGGCTCGAACGTCCCTTGATTTTGGCCCTGTCACTCTTCAACTATGGGGGAGGCACTCGCTATAGGCAGTTATGCCTTTTGCCTCCCTCAATCACATAGAAAAAAAAAAAAAAAAAAAAAAAAATAGAAAAAAACTGATACATTAGGAAAAAATGCATTAAGAGTTGTGTTAGCGGGTCTATCGTCCCCTTTATTTACATAGTCGCACGCTCGCAGTTACATTCGCGTCTAATTTGACTGTGGTTATTTGCCCCTGCTGGTGATATATATGATGACAATAAGTCATAGGGGGATAAAGCCCCCTCAACCCATTATTGTATCCCACGGCCAGGCGTTGAGTAAATTGTTTTGTTACCGGCCGGCGGATTGAGGGTGGCTTTACCCCAGGGTGTCAAACGAGAGCCGAGTCCAATATGTTTTGTCTTTATTATTGTATAGGGCCTAGGCCTATGTAAAGATAAAATTATGGTTTATAGTTTAAATTATGTCTTTGGAAGTGATAAAGTGGCCAAAACAATGCTATTCCAAGTTAATTTTCTTGTATTCCTTCTCATATTCATTCGAGTCTCCACACAAATTGCTTCGGTTTGACACCCTGCTTTACCCCAGCAGTTAAATTAGAAGCGAATGTAGGCCTAACTGCGAGCGTGCGACTAGGCTATATAAACAAAGCTTTTGGTATGCCCACAACTACAACTCTTACCAAAACTGGGAGTCATCAAGGAAGGTACAATTTATTCCAGTGGGAGAAAATCCAGTGAAAATGAGTCAAACAATTAGTGTAATAAAGAAGAAAATGGAAGAAGACAATTTTAAATCTGAAGATATGTGGATGACAAGTTTAGTTGATAAATACAAGAATCGACCTAATGAACAAATGCTTGATACCATGTGCCTAGCCTCTTTCTGTTCAGAATTCCGAATTATGGCCAAATCCGAGAAACCCAGTGCAGTAAAAAGAAACCATAAGAATCCTGTCTATAAATTACAAAATGAGCTTGGTTATGTGCATAAAAGATCCAGAACAGATCCTGCTGTTATAAGGTATGCAAAATTCTCACGTTCCAAGGAACCTGAAAAATATTACCAAAGCATGCTTCAACTTTTTCTACCTTACCGCTTAGATATTCAATTACGGCCGAATACTTTTGAGACATATGAACATTTCTATGAAACGGGAGCTATTAAGTGTGGTACAGAAGTTTTACAATCTGTAAAAACAATTGTTAAATTAAATAAAGCAATGTTTGAAGTAGATGGTGAATCTATTGATGTGGCCCAAGAAATGCTAGAAAAACATGGATCATTGGAAGATGCATGGGCTCAAATCTGTCCAGAGACCGAAGTTGAAAGGTTAGAATGTACAAGCTTACCCAAATTAAAAAATGAAAAAATAAATGAGGACTCGGATATTCCAGATTTACTTCAGTGCAGCAATAAAGAACATAATATTGAAATTCACCAGTTTGCTGTATCACCGCATGAGGCACATAAACTATGTCGTTCACTTAATAAGCAACAACAAAATATATTCTATACAGTTAGACAGTGGTGTATAAATAAAAGAAACAAAAGTGAATCAGAGCCATTTCATGTGTTCATTACTGGTGGTACAGGAAAAAGTAACTTGATAAAATGCATTCACTATGAGGCCACCAGAATTCTTCCTCCTACTTTGCAAAATCCAGATGATGTATCTGTAGTGTTAATTGCTTCAACTGGTGTTGCAGCCTTTAACATTGGTGCATCAACAATACATAGTTTATTTTGTATTAGCATTAATTCAAAGCTACCCTACCAACCTCTTTAACATATATACATGGAAGACTGAGACACATAAAGCAATGTAAGAGCTTCTCACGATTTGGTACTGTATCAGTCATTGCTGTTGGAGATTTTTATCAACTTAATCCAGTGAAAGGTAAAGCCTTATATACTGACAGTGTTGGTTTGAATCTTTGGACAGATTTATTTTCTATTGCTGAATTAACACAAATAATGAGACAGAAAGAGGGTGTGTTTGCAGAAACACTTAATCGCATAATAACAAAAGAAATCTGAACCTTTAATGAATGAGGACATGGACTTACTACGCAAATGTGAGACAGGCGAGGATAGTGATGCTCTTCACATATTTGCAACAAATCATCAGGTTGATGCATACAATATTTCAAGGTTAAATTCATCATGTTCTAATATTATTTCTATTGATGCAGAAGATTTCTATAGAGATGCTAGAACTGAAAAGCTGGAAAAAAGAGCTTCTCCTTATAACAAAGTGTTTAACACCAGTCTTTTGAGTAAACTTGTAATCGCAGTTGATGCACGCGTTATGCTGACAACAAATATTGATGTTTCAGATGGTTTAGTAAACGGTGTAATTGGAACAGTTTCATTTGTACAACATACTCCTGGTGTTACCTTTCCTCAAGTAATATACATAGTGTTTGATGATGCAAAAGTTGGAAGCAAATTGCGAAAACAGAAACATATTTTACAAACAGTAAAGAACAGCACTCCCATTATGATTGAAGAGGATAGAGTAACTAATAATGGTGGTGTAAGACGGCAATTTCCATTGAAACTTGCATTTGCCTGTTCTGTACATAAAATCCAAGGATGTACTTTAAGCAAGTGTGTTGTGTCTTTGGACAAAATATTTACAGCAGGTCAAGCCTATGTTGCACTAAGTCGTGCCACTTCAATGGAAGGACTTATAATACAAGACTTTGAAGAGTCCTCCATTTATTGTAGTGAAAAGGTAGAAATAGCCCTATCTAGTATGCCTCGTTTTATTAGTTATGCAAACAATCAAGTAAATGAACATCAAGAGGGGTTGAAAATAATCTTGCACAATATTGAAGGTTTAAAATCCCATATTAAAGATATAAGATCAGACATACGGTTCTTAGTAGCTAATGTAATTTGTGTGACAGAAACTTGGCTTACTAAGAATGACTCTCAAGGAAAGCCAGAGCTGAATGGATTTACCTTTTTTCATAAAACAAGAGAGGAATGTTACAACTCATCAGACAAAGCTTGTGCTCATTTAAAACTAGAATCTCATGGAGGTGTTGGTGTATATTACCGTAAAGATTTTAAGTGTGATATAATACATTTTTCAGTGGCTAACTTAGAATATCTGGCCTGTTTTTCTGTTGAATGGAATATAATAACTGTTGTAATATACAGACCAGTTTCATATAGACTTAATTATTTTAGAGAAAATTTAAGTAAATTGCTAAATGAACTAGACAAATACACAATTGGTTGCATTGTGATGGGGGACTTCAATGAAAACATCCAAACTAACTCTTCTATTGTAAAGTTAATGGAAAAGCGTGGATACACTCAACATGTAACACAACCAACAACTGAAAATGGCACGCTAATTGATCATGTATATGCTAAGAGGTTAGGAAATATGAAGGTGAAA